>JZKD02S2371788.1:3981-74927 GCA_000966675.3 Picea glauca
CTAAGTTTTCAATTGGATGAAAAAACATGTTTTGAGCTCGAAGGAATCACAGTCATTGGCTTGGTGAAGTGAATAGATCTAAACCCTTTGTTGGAGTAGGTTTCCATGCCTGTAGAGAGTGTACTCGAGTTAATCTGGGTCATTAATCAGGGATTAACCCATAATCAACCTCTGTCATAGATCATTGTGGTATCGTTTAAGAAATATTTGGGGGAGAGGTAACGTCATCATGATGTATCATGCTGACCTGGAATGCCAACGTGTCCAGAAGTTGATAGGTGTCAGCCTGTGAATGGAAATAGGTAATTGGTCGGTGGGCCATAGTGCAGGCCCTTGGGTGAACTGTGTATTAGACCTCTATTTTAGCCTTGGACATCGGGCCAAAAGTTTGAAATATCTCAACCATTGATCGGAGTACATATAGGATGTGATCTCGGTCATTGATCGACGTGGAAGCCCTTAGATGTTGACGAGAGGAGGGATCACATCATGCAAACATTATGATGATGTCACAAGCCTACATGTATGAGAAATCCACATGGAGGCCTATAATTTGTCGAGGTAATAGGGAGTGGGTCCCTATTGATTTTAAGGGTTGGAAAGGTGAGATGAATGGGTCTGCAAGTCCACCAACCCATGAACCCGAAAAAATCACAAAATGGCTAAGTATTGAGACCTTTCAGAAGAACTTATGAAAAGGAGGTACAAAATTGCACGTTCATGGGTCCATGTAGATGGAAAAGTGGCTAAGTGTTGAGACTCTTCAAATGAACTTATGAAGGGATAGATTATGCATTCATAATTCTATGATTCTATGAGTCTACGAGCCCTCGTAGATGGAAAAATGGCTAATTGTTGAGACCTTTCGGACGGACTTATGAAGAGGAGGTACAGAATTGTACATATGTGAATCCGCAAGTCTGTATAGATGGAAAAGTGGCTAAGTGTTGAGAATCTTCAGACGAACTTATCAAGGGAAGGATTATGCATTCGTAAGTCTGTGAGCCCATGAGTCCTCAAGCCCACATAGATGGAAAAATGGATAAATGTTGAGACCTTTCCGACAGACTTATGAAGAGGAGGTACAAAATTGTACATCCATGAGTCCACATAGATAGAAAAGTGTCTAAGTGTTGAGACTCTTCAGATGGACTTGTGAAGGGAAGGATTATGCATTTGTGAGTCTGCAAACCCATGTAGATGGAAAAATGGCTAAGTGTTGAGACCTTTTGAACAGACTTATGAAGGGGAGGTACAAAATTATGAGTCCACGAGTTCATGAGTCCGTGAAGGAAAAATAAGCTAAGTGTTTGTGGTGGCTTCATGAAGAGTATGAATATAGACCATGAGTCTATAAGACTGTCACCTGTGAGGTAATGAATACAACAAGGCTAATAGGATGACATTAGGATGAAAGATGTCCATTAATAACAGGACGAAAAACTGAGTGGGGTTCCACTGTGGCAAGCTAAGCTAGTGCCACATCCACTAGAACGGACAATGAAACGTTGCGTGGATGCCACGTGAAAATAAGAGAGATGTTGTATTTGGGAAAAAAAAGAACTTCGGGAGGCCATAGCTTTCATTCCAGAGATCAATTCTGAGTGAAATTAGTAACCTTGTAAATCTCTTGACGAGAAGAAGAGGAGGGATTTATGACAGAGAAGACTCAAGGTTGTTAAGAAAAGAAAACTTTTAATACCCCATCCCTTAAAAGGTACTTAGGGGGTCATGTCTTTTACAAAGTGGTATCATAGAAAGCTACAACACTAGGCCTGGATGGGATAGATATTAGTCATAGGACTGGTATATCAAAATTTAGAGGAGCCTATAGAAATTTGTTTCTATATTTAAAGGATTATTATTTATCTACATGAGTCCCTTGAGGATGGAGGACAATAGATTGAAATTGAACCTTGGAAACCCTGGCTGAATTACAACAAGGGAAATTATATTGTCCCTTTGTCAAATTGATGACTACTCTTACATGAGTAGGAATATGATGATAGGAATTATTGGTATAACCTGAATGAAAATGCCAGAGGTGGCAAAAATTTTTCTATGAATTTTCTTGACTCCAAACAAGGGACATAAGATAGGTGTTTGATATCTTCTGCTAACTGATATATTGTTGACATCAATGACAATCTCATCTATGGTAAATCAAAATTATAATGACTGTTGACATCAATGACAATATGTCCAACAATCTCCCCCTTTGTCATTGAGGGCAACCCACTAACTTCATATACAAAACTCCCCCTGTGATGATGCTTTCCTCTTATGAATTTTTCTCTCCCCCTTTGACATCAATGGAAAAGGGTTTTTCCTCCTGTGGTAAAGCTCTATATCTTACTAACCAGAATCTAAACTTGGGTAACTATTCCTACAATCATGTTATGCCTGCCATAAATGAATGACTCCCCCTGTCAATATGCTCTCTCTCTGCTTCTGACTACTCTCCCCCTTTGTTTCTGAAAAGGTAGCTCTTCCTGACAAGGTTTCTTCCCATGTTAATTTACTAACTTCTTATCTCAGTTGATTGGGATTTTTGTGTTTCAAATGAGGAGTCTTCTTGATACCAATTTTTCTAGTGATCGAGTCTTTTCAAAACTTAATATAATTACTTTCTTATTTACTAACCAAAATACTTTCCCTAAGTTTTTACTGATTGTTCTCCCCCTTTGTTTCTAAAAGGGTAGCATTCTATGACAGGGTCTCTCCTCTTTTTATCTCTACAAGATGTCATGTACCTCTTTTTGTTCATTAGAATGTTGTTTTTGCAGATGTCGTTATCCTGCTGGAACATTGCGCAATTGTAGCTCATATTTTTCAAATAACCCTTGGATCTTCCCATTGATTCTCATTGATCTCTAACCAGATGTATCCATCTTTATCCATGATGCTTCTTTACTGTAATTGCTCTAAAGTTGTCAGGGAAAGTTTATACTATGCTTGTCACATGACTGCAACTCTTTTTGCAACAATTAACTTCACTCATGTTCACTTGTTCAGTCTTTGCTATCCACATCTATGAGTGTCCTGATTTCTTGAACTTTGTTCTCTGATCTTCTATTACTGCAACTTCATTTTTCTTCCATGTTTCATTTACTCTTTTTTTCATTTTGTATGAAGCATTTCTCATTGATTGTTTTCTTGAGTTCCAATAGTTAAGGGCTTTGTGGCCATATCCACCACAACTATAGAATCTCATAGTGTAACAATGTGTAGTAATATGTCCAACATGATTGCAATTCCAACATCTTATATTGTTGTTGAACCTACCAAATTGTTTTCTTCCATGATGCCTACAATCCAAGGCTTTATGACCATATTCATTACAAGAAAAACAATAACCATTAAAAACACTCTCATACCTTCTTTGATTCATCCATGAAGGTGTCTCTCTTCTAAACTTGCTTTAAGGTGTATGAGTAGCTTCTATATGTCTTCCTTGATCTGATCTTCTAAATTTTGTAGTGTTTCTTTTATTCTTTGAATGTGAAGAACTTGAGTCATACATGCTTTCACTTTTTACAAATGAAGGAACTGTGTCAGACTTGTCTTCATCCTTTATAAATGAAGGACCTGTGTCATACCTGTTTTCATCCTTTACTAATGAAGGAATTGTGTCAAAATTGTTTTCACCTTTTACAAATGAAGGACCTGCATCAGACCTATCTTCACCCTTTACAAATGAAGGACCTATATAAGGTTTCTTAGGAGTACTGATTTCTTCCTTGTTGTATCCAAGACCGGATTTTTCATTTGGTGATCTCTGACTATCCAATATCTCATCCAAGGTCATGGAGTTGTTCAAGAACTTGATTTGGGTGTTTGACTTCTCAACCTTCTTTCTAATATTCACAACTTCTTCTTCCAACTCATGACAAGATTCTTCCTTTTTGTTCAACTGGTTCCTCACTACCTCCTCTCTCATTTTGGCTTCTTCAAGTTGAATTTTAAGATTGACAAAGCTTTCCCTTAGTT
The DNA here is from genome assembly GCA_000966675.3 of Picea glauca. Taxonomy (NCBI): domain Eukaryota; kingdom Viridiplantae; phylum Streptophyta; class Pinopsida; order Pinales; family Pinaceae; genus Picea; species Picea glauca. The sequence goes on from JZKD02S2371788.1 coordinate 7,972, forward strand.
CATTTAGTTTTGCAAGGTTTTTGCTTGGTTCATCATCTTCCTTCTTTTCTTCTTTTGCTTAACTGATTTCATTTTTCAGTGTCTCGATCTCCTCTTCTTTTTCTTTTGTTAGATCAATAACTTTTGTTTTCAATCTTTTGATCTCTTCTTCTTTGTTTTCTAACTAAATATTTTGCTCATACATGATTTCTTCATTGTCTTTGAGCTTTTATTTTATTTCCTGGATATGCTCTTGATTGCTAAGATCATCATCTTCCTTCTTTTCTTTTACTTAACTAATTTATTTCTTCAGCTTCTCGATCTCCTCTTCTTTTTCTTCCAACTAATTATCCTACTCATATATTATATTTTCATTGTCCTTGAGCATTTCCTTTATTTCCAAGATATGATTTTGACTCTTTTCAAGAAATTATTTAGTGCAGTCATGAAGATAGCTATAGTCTGAATCATTATGGTCATAGGGTATTCACAAAAACTCCAATCAACCTTTTGTTTGGCCTTTGATAGTTATTCTTCTACGTATTCCATGGGATAAATGTTAATAGAACATTCTTTTATTGTATCTAAGTCTTCTTCTTTACTTGCAGGGAAGGATAGAATATCAACATTATTGCAATCAAAATATTGTGGAGAGTCTTTACCTTTATTGATGGTTGAGTCTTCATCTTCATCCTTGATAGGAATGTCTTCTATGTATTCACTTTTGATTTGATACATCTTTTCTAACTTCAGCCATAAGTCCTTGGAAGATGTGCATAGTCCTATGCTTGTCTTGATGCTATCTAATAATCCATTGAGAATTATCTTCAATGCCACTTCATTGTTCTTCCTTGCTCTTCTTTGGACTGTAATCTTGGATAGATTCTTTGATGTAGTTAAATCCCAGGGCTTGCTTACTACTGAATTCCAAACTTCAAATCCTTTTGACTTCAAATACTGTTTCATATTTTCTCTCCATGAGGAATAATTTGTTCCATCAAATAAGGGAGATTCAATTGCAGAGAGAGCCATTTGTCCACCCATTTCTTCAGTATCTACCTTCCAGTGGTTAAACAGTGCTGAAGGAACCCACTCTGATACCCGCGCTGATACCAATTGTTGAACACACCGCCCACACTAAGAGGGGGGGGTTGAATTAGTTTGAGGAATTTTGTAACTTTTCTTCTTTACAACTTAACAGTTAAAACATAATTGAACAAATTAAGAACAATTAAATCATAATCACAATGGACAAGAGATACCAGATGTTTGTGTAAGATTTTGTATAAACGATATGTATATATATGTGAATATAGTAATTTGAATTTTACCAGCACAAACTATTTTGTTTCAGCACCAACTGAAGTAAGGAGCACCAACTCCTCAGAGAGCACCAACTCTCAAGCAACACCCAACTTGCCACAAGGCCCAACTTGCTGATAAAAACACAGTCTATCCAACTAGAGTTCATATAGTAGTTCAACCAACTCTAGTACAAGCGATCCATTATTGAATCAATTATATTTCATGATCAGAGGTATACCATCAACACTCATCACTGCACTTCATCTTCTCTCTGAAATTCGCGCCTTCCTCACTTTGTCTTTCCTCTGATATCTGTGTCTTCTTCACTTCGTCTTTCCTCTGATATTTGCACCTTCTTCACTTCATCTTTCCTCTGATATTCGAATGGACCTTAGGTCCACATCCCCTTCATTTTTCTCTGCAGGCCGCTCTCTCTCAGTGAGCCTCTCTTTTCCACAAGCCCGTCTTCTTACACAAGCACTCTGCCAGTTAACCAATCATGGTCGTATTTATAGTTTCTTATGCTCAAAACTTGTTTAAGTTATTGAGCCGACTTGTGCAACAAGTTATAACTAACTTGTTAATTTACAACAACTTTTGGGACCACTATAGATCATCATTTCGGGTCTTCAACATTACACGTGGCATCCCCTTTACTTTCATAAATCGATCACAGGTATGGATCAATTTCCTTCGTCTCCGTGATTATAGAAATTGACACTTCCTTCAAACCATGTTCATATGATCATTGGCATAGAACCACAGGCTTATCAATTTAAGTGATGCATTACATTCTTCCTTTTAAATCTCTTTACCATATGACCAATGGCGTTATTTAGACGATAAGCGAGACGAGCACTTGAGCGCTTATTAATTTGACGGTCGTGATTCAATATCCTATGATGGACGACTGTCATAACTTAGGCACTTTGTCCTTCAGAAATTTTGGACTTGAAACCTTTCAAAACTTCTGAATCAGATTTCTCGAACAGATCGGACAGTTTACGTTAATTTCGTGGAAATTGATCAATCGTCAGATTTGATTCTTACAAGGCTTAATTTGATGGTCAAGACTTAATCAATCATTGAGATGGATCGACACCATTTACTCCGGGTCTTCAAACTTCGAAGATTTCAAATCTCAACCCCTCTTTCCTCCATACGTCAATCTTCTGGAGCTGACGATCCACTGATGCGTGTCCCTTTCAAATCAACGGTCAGTATCTCCTTTGGGTCTCTAGACTTTGGAGATTTCAAATATCAACCCCTTCTTTCCTTCGTGTGTCAATCTTCTAAAGTTGTCAATCCACTGACGTGTGTCCCTTTCAGATCAACGATCAAGATCTCCTTCGGGTCTCCGGACTTCGGAATTCTCAAGTCTCAACTTTCATTGTAGTAGGATTAACAGTTGAGAATACTCCCGAAGTGATCTTTCAAATTAGATGACTTATGTCCACTTCAGGACTTTGGCGTCTGGGACTTTGGAGTTTTTGAGTAGATGCAACTCCATTTTCCTCCTGAGTGATCACCTGTTGTGGTAATTCATAATACGGTGGAGACCGCTTGTTGTCAATTTAACATTTTCGCTTACATTATCCTTCCACTGTAGTAGATCGACGGTCAAGAATTCTCCTGAAGTGATCTTTCAGATCGGACGTTTCATGTCCACTTCGGGACTTCGACATTCGGGACTTTGGGACTTTGGGTATTTCAACTTAGTTTATCCTTCCACCATAGTATATCAACGAAAAAGAATGCTCCTAAAGTGTTTCTTTAGATCGAATGAACCATGTCTACTTTGGGATTTCATCCTTCGGGACATCAGAGATTTTTTCATTTTCTAGTGGTGAAACTCCCAAAGTAATTCTTTTGGAGTGACATAACTTATTGACGTCACGTGTTGTCGTGGCACAAACCAATTTCCTCTTGACACATGTCATCATCCGATTATGCCATGTGTACTTGTTGATGGTCTGCCACATGTCCTTGCTGACGTGGTCTGCCACATGTCCTTGCTGATGTGGTCTGCCACACATCCTTGCTGACGTGGTCTGATGACATGATCTGCCATATGTCTTTACTAATGTGGTCTTCTGATGTAGATCTTCTGACGTGGTCTACCATGTGTCCTTGCTGATGTGGTCTGCCACATTTCCATGCTGACGTGGTATTCTGACATAGATCTACCTGATATAACGGTCATCGTATGCTCTCTAGATCTGATGTTCTTTATTCATTTTGGACTTCCAGGCTTCGGGTTTTTCAAATCTCAAACTGAAAAATCTGAAGTGAGATTTTCCCAAAGCTTAACCTCGTCACATATTTATACCCGAACTAAATGTTGTTCGTCGATTATGATCCTAGATCGATGGATCAATCTATCTATGATGCATCTCTTCTATATTATCATGTCTTTCCACTTAGAATGATCCAACCGCTGACAAAAATTCGCATTTCAGGAATTTCAAATCTCAAACTTTCTGGAGCATAACCTCCTCACATCTTTAGACCTGAACTAAATGTTGTTCCTTGATCATGATCTTAGATCAACAATTTTATATGTCTGTGATGTAGCTCTTCTATATTATCCTTTCCTTCCACTTAGAATGATCCAACAACTAACAAAAATTCACATAAATGAGATCTCATATCTTACCTCGCTTATTCTATCCTTCCACTTGAAATGATCTGATGGTTGAAGGGAATTCGTGTTTGATCTTATGGCTTACGAGTATTCGGATAATCAAACTCTCAGCCTTTTTACCTCTCTTAACCTATCCTTCCACTTTAAAATGATCTGATGACTGACGCGAATTCAGGTTTGATCCGACCATTGACGGGTATTCGGATAATAAAATTCTCAACCCTTTTAGCTTATCTTGTCCTTCCACAAAAATTTGATCCAACAGTCATGAAGACACTCAAAGCAGATCAACGATCAAGGATGATTTCAGAACCATAACTTGTGAGTGATTTAACTCATCACCAAAACTCCACAATTTGAAGTTGTGCGTTGTTGGTGAGTCAACCATAATCGTCAATCTTTGACGCTATAAGATCTGACGGTCCTGACTAATTGTGGGATTGGAACTAGCACAACATTTAATTCTCCTTCTGATCTCAACAATCTATCCCTGTCGTTGATCTAGCTATTGTACATCCGATGGTCACGAATTAATCTGACTTAAACTGATCGTTTCTTATATCAACAAAATTCATCAATATTCGAGTCTATGAGATCTGACAATCTAGACCAATTGGGGGATTGGAACTAGTGAGTCATTTAATTCTCCTTCCGATCTCCACAATTTATCCCTGCTATTGATATGGCTTGCAGATCCGATGATCATGATCCTCCAACAGTCCTCAAGCCCATGGTCACTCATATGACCAACGTCCGTTATATGAGATGATCGACATCGTCAATTTCTTGATCGGGCGACTGCTGAGGCTTTTCACCTTTTCCTGTACATTGGTCGACTTCTAAATATTTCCATCGATCCCAACGACACTTCTGAAATGCACTCTTCCTTATGAGCTTTGATCTTCATTCTCTTTTGTACAACGTTTTCCCTTCTGATCTTTGATCTCTGCATACTGTTCGTTCCTCCTCCCAAGCTTATTATTTTTATCTTTGCATATTGTTTGACATCTTCTGCTAACTGATATACTGTTGACATCAATGATAATCTCATCTCTAGTAAATCACAATGATAATTCATTATAACAAACAAATCATCACATCGAATTTTGACATCAATGACAATATGTGAAGATGTCAAACAGTATGCAGAGATCAAAAGCGTAAGCTCAGGAGGAGGAGCGAACAATGTGTAGATATCAAAGCTCAAAAGGGAAAACGTTGTACAGAAGAAAATGAACATCAAAGATCAGAAGGAAGAGCGCATTGCAGAAGTGTCATTGGGATCGATGGAAATATTGAGAAGTTGACCAATGCACAGGAAAAGGTGAGAAGCCTCAGCAACCATCCGATCAAGAAATTGATAGTGTCGATCGTCTCATATAACAGACGTTGGTCATATGAGTGACTGTGGGCTTGAGGACAATTGGAGGATAGTGACCGTCGGATCTACAAGCCATATCAACGGTAAGGATAAATTGCGGATATCAAAAGGAAAATTAAACGAATCGCTAGTTCCAATCCTGCAATTGGTCTAGATTGTCAGATCTCATAGACTTGAATATCGACGATTGTGGTTGATCCAACAAACGATCAGTTTAAGTCAGATTAAGTCGTAACCGTCGAATGCACAATCGCTAGATCAACGAAAGGGATAGATTGCGTAAATCGGAAGGAGAATTAAATATCACGCTAGTTCCAATCTCACAATTAGTCAGGACCGTCAGATCTTATAGCCTCGAAGATCAATGACTATGTTTGACTCACCAATGGTGCACAACTTGAAATTGTGGAGTTTTGGTGACAAGTTAAATCACTCGCAAGTTATGGTTCCGCAATCATCCTTGATTTTTGATCTGCTTCGAGTGTCTTCACGACCATTGGATCACATTTTAGTGTAAGGATAGGATAAGCTGAAACAGTTGAGAATTTGATTATCTGAATACCTGTCAGTCGTCGGATCAAACCTGAATTCACGTTAGTCGTCGGATCATTTTAAATTGGAAGGATAGGTTAAGCGAGGTAAAAAGGATGAGAATTCGATTATCCAAATACCCGTCAGTCGTTAGATCAAACCCGTATTCCCGTTAGTTGTCAGATCACTTCGAGTGGAAGGAGAGGATAAGCGAGGTAAGATCTGAGATCTCATTTATGCAAATTTCCATCATTCGTTGGATCATTCTAAGTGGAAGGACAGGATAAGCTAGAAGATTTGCATCATAGACAGATCAAACCATCGATCTAGGATCATGATCAACGAACAAAATTTAGTTCAGGTCTAAAGATGTGAGGAGGTTATGCTCCAGAAAGTTTGAGATTTTAAATTCCGGAAATACAAATTTCCAACAGTTGTTGGATTATTCTAAGTGGAAGGACAGGATAAGCTAGAAGAGTTGCATCACAAACAGATCGAGCCATCGATCTAGGATCATGATCGATGAACAACATTTAGTTCAATTATAAAGATGTGAGGAGGTTAAGCTCCGGAAAAATCTCACTTCATATTTTTCAGTTTGAGATTTGAAAAACCAAAAGACCGAAAATCCGAAATGAATAAGGACCATTGGATCTAGAGAACATACGACTACCATTAGATCAGGGAGATCTATCTCAGAAGACCACGTCATCATGGACATGTGTCAAACCACGTCAACAAACCACATCAACAAGGACATGTGGCAGACCACGTCATAAGATCTATGTCAGCAGACCACGTTAGCAAAGACATATAGCAGATCACGTCAGCAAGGACGTGTGATAGACCACGTCAGCAAGGACCACGTGATCGATTTATGAAAGTAAAGGGGATGCCAGGTGTAATTTTGAAGACCCAAAATGATGGTCTTTGGTGGTCCCAAAAGTTGTTGTAAATGAACAAGTTAATTTTTAACTTGTTGCACAAGTCGGCTCAATAACTTAAACAATTTTTTAGCATAAGCAACTATAAATACAACCATGATTGGTTAACTGGCTGAGTGCTTGTGTAATAAGACAGGCTTGTGGAAAAGAGAGGCTCACTGAGAAAGAGTGGTCTGTAGAGAAAAATGAAGGGGATGTGGACTTGAGGTCCGTGCGAATATCAGAGGAAAGAGAAAGTGAAGAAAGCACGAATATCAGATGAAAGACGAAGTGAAGAGGGCATGAATATTAGAGGAAAGACAAAGTGAGGAAGGCCCAAATTTCAGAGAGAAGATGAAGTGCAGTGATGAGTGTTGATGGTATACCTATGATCATGAAACATAATTGATTCAATAATGTATCACTGCTACTCGAGTTGGTTGAACTACTATATGAAATCTAGTTGAATAGACCGTGTTCTATCAGCAAGTTGGGTCTTGTGGCAAGTTGGGTCTTGCTTGAGAGTTGGTGCTCTCTGAGGAGTTGGTGCTCCTTACTTCAGTTGGTGCTGAAACAAAATAGTTGGTGCTGGGAAAATTCATATTACTATATTCACATATATATACATATCATTTATACAAAAGCTTACAAAAACATCTGGTATCTCTTGTCAATTGTGATTATGATTTAATTGTTCTTATTCTATTCAATTATGTTTTAACTTATAACTTGTAAAGAAGAAAAGTTAGAAAATTCCACACACTAATTCACCCCCCCTCTTAGTGTGGGTGGTGTGTTCAACAATAGGTTGTTTTGTTAAGTATAATAATGTCTATCTACTAGGGCAGGAAAATTATCTTGTAATTAATATGGTTGATTATAAAGGGTTAAGACCCTTACATAAAATTCCTTGTTCTTAAAGGAAATTGGTATGGATTGATAGAATCTGTAGCAGTAATAATTACTGCTTTAATAAAATATTAAACCTTGTATATGTGTATGATCCCTCACGATTAGAGGACTGATGGAAAATGTGTAAGGTTGGGTTTAATTTACCTATAGTGAATGGAGAGAATTGTTGTTGGAGAATAACCCAGTTGAGCAATTAAAAAGGAGTGATTTGGACTGTTGCTAGACTGCCTAGAAGAGGTAAAGAGATATGAACACATGAGAGAGCTTATGATGCTCAGGGGTATAATAAGAGAAAGTATATACCTATTAATCTAAGGACATGTCTATGCATGCAAATACAAATGGTAGATAGTTGGAATACATCTGCACTATAAGTATGGGTAAAGTGCTTGGGGCACGAAGTTATGCCGGAATGCATATGGAAAATATTGAGCATGCGTATAACATGCATATAGGCTTAGTATAGTCTGTTATTTGATGTAAAATATGGTGATTCCATGGATCATATGGTTAATGATGATCTAAGTATAGCAACATAAGTAATATGATGATGACAGTGATTAAATATTACCTTATGAGAATGAGGTAGAATGGTTAAAGAACTTGTTGATTCTATATGTAGTAAAGGAAGTGTCGAGACATCTCTAGATGACCAATGAGTCAGACTGACGTTCAAAGGTGGATGGTATCCATAAGAATATGGCTTGGTGTGCTTAAGTTGTAGTGAGAGGGAATCTGGAAATAGGATTCCCTTGATAAAAAGGTATGTTGACAAAGAATGGTTTGATACATGAAGAGAAGCTTGAGATGTTGTCATGTTGCCTGGGGCATTGTTGAAATTGCCTAGATTATATTTTTGGGTCGTTGCATACTTCTAAAGAAGTTTAGGAAAGAGTTTTATCTTGTTGGCTGTTGTCATATGAAAAGGGAAACATAGTTATGAATATGTTTGCGAGACTTGTCATGCGAATATCATGTATGTGGTTGTAAACTCTCAACAGAGAGGGAATCATGGTGTTGAGTATTCCTATGAGACTTGTCATAAGAATGGTTGTAAGATATCTGGGAGGAAGGATATGGAAATTTGAAATTCCCATGTGTAAGAATGGCATGGAAAAAGGTGCAATTGTGAGCTTGCATGTTGAACATCCATATATGTAAATGGATGCTTGAGTACATGCATGGAATGCATTATAAGGTTGCCTAGTATGAAGGAAGAAATGAATAGGCTTGTGAGACTAGCCATGAGGATGGTTGTAAAATATCTTTAAATAAGAATGATAATAAGACCCAATAAATAGGGATGAATGAGGTAAAAAGGTGCAAGTGATGCACCTACATATATGTAAATGTACATATGCATACTTAAAGGAATGATATGAATGTCAGAATAAGTGAAATGTGAGGCAAGATTTGTACTTTCCAGATCTAAATAATGCCATGGATGCATGTTTGACCCTATAATGGAAGGGTCTGATTTGTCTTGCTGAAATAACAACTCAAGGGGGATGTGTTCCTTTTTTCCTCAAGAAAAGATAGTATACATTGATGGAAAGGTAAATGAGCAAGGATTCTTTATTGTTGTTATAAAAGGCAAAATGATTATGCTTTTAAAGGTTGCATATGAATGGTCGTTAACAATCATGAACCAATTGATTTCCAATAGATAAGGAAATGACACAATAAATTGTTCCTATGGTGGACACCCGCACCACGTGTTAAGGCATGTGATTAAAGTACATTGAATGAAAATTGATGAAATAAGCATGCATGTGTGAGTGCACAATTTAAATGCATAATAAAGATGCATACTGATAATTCCTCATGGAATATTAGGTAAGAATATGAGATGACAAAGTTGAGGCTAACTCAAGAATTGAGGTCATGTATGACCGTTTGGATATGCAACAAGAGAGTTGCATCTTGAAGAGGTTCATGTGGGGGGGACTATGTAAAGAAATTTTCCAGGAGAACATAGACATAACCTTAATGATTGTTGAGAATGAGGCAACGGTCTGCAAAACCTATTTATATAAGAATCCTAGATTACATTTTAAAATATCATGCATGAGTACCAAGACATGCAGACGAATGAGGACCAATCTAATCTCTGGTTGGGAAATGTGCAAAGTGCACAAGTTCATGATTCATTATGAAAAAAAAACTTGTGGATGTAGCATGTTGAATTATCCAATAAGGTCAAGGTGAACATGACTAAGACTGCTCAAGAGATAGAACACGCAGATCTGAGGAGGGATAAATTGTAAAAGAAAAGAAGGAGAAAGTGATTAATACTTCTCTCACTATGAAACTTTGAACAATAAGATAGAGTTGTATGCTTAAAAAGGACAACTGTGAAAATAAGTACAACTAGTAACTGAAAGATACAATATTGAATGTGTTTAAATGAATGAGCTTGGTTAAGCTATAGTGGGTGAAGGCAATGAGGCCTTGAAATCAATTTAGCTAGGCTGAAAATTCCCTGATGGGAGAATCCATTAACTCCTTTCTTGTTGTCTATTATGCTTATATAGGATGAGAAACCAATATGATGATGAAGGTAGATATTTTGGCATGAGAATGTTGAGAGTTGCAGCTGAAATTTGATTGTGGTTGCACTCATGAAAACATTGAGGACAATGTGATGGAGTGCTTATAGATATGCTAAGGCATATATGAAAATGTTTTACTGCAATAAATGTTATGGTACATGCATTTGATTTTACATGAAAACTAACATGAAATTTGAATGTGGTGATGTATGTCACATGTAGAAAAGATTGGAACTGCTAGGGAAGGACAAGTGCCAATAGTAAACAACCTCATACAGAGGTGAATACAAGAAGGTTGTTGATAAAAGAAAACTGTGAAAGGGATTTTAGAAATCCCCGAGGAGCACCACGGAAGAGGTAATACCAAAGAAGGTGATGGAAACTAGAACATATATAAATATTTTGTGCCCATGTGCCATGAGAGGTAAAAGGGGTTTGGGTAATGATCCCTTCTAAATTAGTCTATGTTTTAATGACATGCATGTGATTTGAATGGTTGTTGTATGCCATTGATACCCAAGTAGGGTATGATTCAGGGAGAAGAACGTGCATGGTGCAGGTGTGAACCTCTGACATCCGAGGATGATTGAAATCCTTGGGGAAAAAAACACATGAACAAATATATGACATGAATACATTGCCCAATCAAGGAGTGATTGGGAACAAAAGTGATCAAAGATAGCACGATGATGTAATGCATTAAGGAAATGCATGTTTGCATGAGAGAGCAGGTAATGGACTACCCATTATGGAAGGAGGACCATCCAATACTCTATCGAAGTTATAGAATGGTAAAGAGAGAAATTGGGTGGCCATGGATGTTGGCACCCTGGTTACCAATGAAGAAAGAATGTTTGAATGTATTCACGTGAAACTTTTAGTTTCATGTATGTTAATTTGAGGTCATGATCAGTTGAAGCAGGAAAACACATTCCTATTGTAATAATAAATGTGTATAAAGAAACCATGTGGTAAAAGGTTGTCTAAGTTCAAACCCACCAAGGCAAAGTGCCTAATACAAAAAGTAATAATCTAGAAATCAATATAAGGGTGCATTATGTGTGAATGTGGCCATGGATATTGGCACATTGATCAAATTTATTTTGATTTGATTGCATTTTGAAAGGAATGGTATTTCCTTTTTGAGTAAATGAAAATGTGGAATTAGAAATATGTGGATAACATACTTGAAAATTTTGATAAATTGATGATAATATCTCAAGGATTATTGTATACTTGTGATACAGGTGAGATAAAAGATATATCCTAAGGGATAGAGGATGATTTTCAAGTTGGAAAGCATGGTAACAGGCTATTGTTGTGACATGAGAACTATGCGATAAGCCATGATCCACATATAATGATGTATTGTGGCGACACATGCCGAAGGGACGCTTTTGGCATAGAAAGTGTGAGGGATGCCTCGGCTATAAGACTCGAGGAGTTCTCATAAATTCTTCTTGTGAGAGAAATCCACAGAAAGGCAAGATGGATCACCTGAGGGACTGCATAGAAGAGAAGGGGATGCGTGAGCCTAGGTCTAGAGGGTGAGTGACCACAAAGAAGATGATACTCCAATAGTTTTTGTAATATGTTGATTTTGATCATGCAAACAATGGGCATGTCAAGGAAAGAAATGAGCCGAGTTAATGAGATAGCCATATGGATGCAGATCCATGAACTGCACATATAAGGATTGTGCTAACTTGTGAATATTTCCACTTGAATTTAAACAACAATAAAATGTTTTGCATGAAATGATAACTAATATGCTTGTTGTTGAAAATTGTTATAGGCATGTGCTAAATGTCAAGAGTCTAGGAAAGGACCAGACAAAGAAAAGGAAAATGATGTTGAAGAAGCCGAAAGATGAAGTCATGGCATGTGTTGTTGAGAAGAAAACTGAGGATGATGTTCCTTTAAGGGGGAGGGGATTGTAACACCCATGTTTTCCCCAGCCTATAAATAATCATAATTTATGATTACCATGCAATGGCTTGCAAATATTGTAAATGTATTATTGTTTAATTGTAAACGTTGACAATTGACTGATGGGTGAAGCCTTAAAGTACTGACCATGATTTCACTAGAGGAATGAGGGGAGGTTCTATTAATTTAAAGGACCCCAAGACACCTTGCAGAAATATTAATTGGAAACATTCAGATAAAATTTACCCTTAGCCCAGATAACAAGACAAGTTAGTTAATGAGGAGGGGTTGGTAGTTTAACAACCAACCACCCCAATGAATGGAAGTATGGAGGGATATTAGAAGGGATAGGAAGCAGTCAACTAGAGTATAGTAGGAAATATCACCATGAGTCCCTAGGATTGACGATGAGTTTCATTCTGATAGAAGAAAAAGAAGAACAAATCAAGAACGTACCTAAGTCATTCGTGCAAGAAAAAACACATAGAGAGAGAAGGAACGAGAAGAGTTCGGGCCTCTGAGGAAGATAGCTGCTAAAAAGAATGCACATGGGTGTGCAATAAAAGATGAGAGAACCTGTAGCAGAGTTGGGAGTTGGAGCATAGAATACTTGGAAACGTGGCCTGAGCTAAGAGGGGTGCAAGCTTGATGTTGGGAAGGCAACTCATAAACCTCAAAGAGGCCTAGGCTAGGTGGGTGTATGGAAAATCTCTACCAAGAGTAGAGTGAAGGAGAGTAACCTTCACATCCTATTGAGAACCTAAGAGAGATTCCATAGTGGTATCATGTCTTGGCACGAGGGTGTCCAAAATGCTAAAAGTGAATGCATTTGAGACTACGATTGGGTGGAAAGGAGAAACACCCACAGTCAGTTGGTTGGCTATCAACTATAATATATAAGTATTTCATAGACTATATGTAATTGAATTGAAATGCATGATTGAATCATGTTACTTGCGCTATACATATACATATTTGATTTATAGTGATGATGCTTATTATTTTTGCAAACTCTTGCGTTTAAGTAACGGTAGGATGGAAAGAACAGTGCATGCCCTACACAATTAAATACAAGTGTTATGTATTGTTCTAAGATAAAAAGAATGAACTTAATTTTATGATTCCCATGTGCTCAATATATATATATATATGCGTGTGTGTGTGTGTGTGTGTGTGTGTGTGTGGAAATCTGTGAATGGAAACTAGGATCATGAGTCAATAGTTGAATGTAAGGGAAAGAGACCAAAGAAAAATCCTTGCATTGTCTAAGTCTTGAATCAGATGAAAATCTATGTTTTGAGCTCGAAGGAATCATAGTTGTTGACTCAGTGGAGCAAATAGATCCGAACCCTTTATCGAAGCAGGTTACCATGACTGTAGAGAGTGTACCTGAGTTAATATGGACCGTTATTTTGGGATTAACCTAGAATTAACCTCTGTCATAGATGATTGTGGTATTGTTTAAGCAATATTTGAGGGAGAGGTAACATCAACATGATGTACCGTGCTGACCTGGAATGCCAACGTGTTCAGAACTTGATAGGTGTCATCCTGTGAATGGAAACATGTAATTGGTCAGTGGGACATAGTGAAGGCCCTTGGGTGAACTGTGTCTTAGACCTCCGTATTAGCCTTGGATGTCAGACCAAAAGTTTGAAATATCTCGACTTTTGATCGAAGTACATTTGGGATGTGATCTCGATTGTTAATCAATGTGGAAGCACATATATGTTGACGAGAGGAGGGATGACATCATGCTAACATATGTTAATGTCACAAGCCTATATTTACGAGAAAGCCATGTGGAGGCATGTAATTGGTCGAGGTAATAGGGAGTGGGTCTCTATCAAGTTTAAGGGTTGCAAAGGTGAGATGAATGGGTCTGCAAGTCCACCAACACGTGAACCTAACAAACTAAAAAAATGGCTAAGTGTTGAGACCTTTCAGACAGACTTATGAAAAGGAGGTACGGAATTGCACGTTTGTGAGTCCACGTAGATGGAAAAGTGGCTAAGTGTTGAGACTCTTCGGGCGGAATTATGAAGGGAAGGATCATGCATTTATGAGTCTATGAGTCTGTGAGTCTGTGATCCTACATATATGGAAAAATGGCTAAGTGTTGAGACCTTTCGGACAGACTTATGAAGAGGAGGTACATAATTGTACGTCCGCAAGACCGCGTAGATGGAAAAGTGTCTAAGTGTTGAGACTCTTCAGAAATAATTATGAAGGAAAGGATTATGCATTCATCATTCCATGAGCCCGTGTAGATGGAAAAATGGCCAAGTGTTGAGACCTTTCAGACAGACTTATGAACATGAGGTACAAAATTGTATGTCCGTGATTCTACATAGATGGAAAAGTGTCTAAGTGTTGAGACTCTTTATACGGACTTATGAAGGGAATGATTATTCATTCATAATTCCACAAGTCTATGAGTCCGCGAGCCCACATATATGGAAAAATGGCTAAGTGTTGAGACCTTTCGAATGGAATTATGAAGGGGAGGTACAAAATTATGTGTATGTGAGTCTGTGAGTCCGTGAAGGAAAAAGAAGCTAAGTGTTGGTGGTGAGTTCATGAATAGTATGAATATATACTATGAGTTCGCAAGACCGTCGCCCGTGAGTCCATGAATATAGAATGGTGGATAGGATGCCATTAGGATGAAATATGTCCATTACTAACAGGATGACGAGTTGAGTGGGGTTCCATTGTGGTAAGCTAGGCCAACGCCACATCAGGACACAAGTGTTGCCATGTTAGCTGGCACGGACAAGGAAACGTTACGTGGATGCCACGTGACAGTAAGATAAATGTTTTCTATGAAAAAAAAAGAAATTTGAGAGGCCATAGATTTCTATCTAGAGATCAATTCTGAGCGAAATTACCAACCTTGGAAAGCTCTTGATGAGTAGAAGAGGAGGGAGATATGATAGAGAATACTCAAGGTTGATAAGAGAAGCAAAAATTTAATACGCCATCCATTACAAAGTACTTAGGGGGTCGGGTTTATTATAGATAGACCAATTTTGGTCTCAATGAACATTAACCATCATCATCATTAGCAACATCAATTAGATTTTAAATTTCAAAACAAATGTGCAAATTCACGAATCTCATATCAACCTCCAACTTATTCAAAAGATTGTTTCCAAATTTATAAAGAAATATTGATACATATATTGATCTATAACATTTTGATACATTGTTTTATTAAATTATTTTGTATCACAAAATTCTTTTTTAAATGGCTACAATTTATTGAACAATAAAACGTGACGCTTCAATCCATATTTTTTTATTTTAACCTTGGGAATTTGGTTACTCATTAAAGTGATATGGGCTAGGTCCATGGATGCCACTATAACCCAAGAGTATATCATAAATTATCAAGAGAAAAGGAATCCCACCTGGGAGGAATAACAATCATGCTACCCAATGACTCAATCACCCGAGATAAACCCATGCAACATACCTCCATTTAATCTATATTCACTAACTACAATCATAGGTAATCACGGTCTCACAAATTTAGGGTTAGGTGAAGGGTACAAAGTAATGACCCCATATGAAAGTGGACACATTATTTATTATTGTTCAATTCTCCTCACTCAAATTCAATTCCTCGGTGAAATTTTTAGCTCATTTTGTTGAAATTTAGAAAAGTAGATGTAATACCCTTATTTCCCCCAGCTTGTAATTAATCATTAATCATGATCACCATGATATGGCATGGGCAAAATGTAAATGTATTATTTAGATTGCCAATGACTGACTGTGGGGGTAAATCCTTGAAGTACTGACCATGATATCACTAGAGGAAAGAATGAGGAAACTGTGGAGAGGGTTCATTAGTTCAAATGACCCAAATTCCCTTTAATGAGATAACAAGCCTCATTCGGATCCCAAGGAGAGGAATCAATTAATGAAGGAAGGAATAGTGGTTGGATAATCAACCACCACCATGAATGGAAGCATGATCTGACTGAAGAATGCCATCCCGAAGTACCACAGGGTTTGTTAGACCAGGCTGACCCGAGTTTCCTTCTAACAAAAGGAACAGGATCGGTCTAGGACCATACTGGGAAAATATATACAGAAAATAGAGACAAGGAGAAGAAACGAGTGAAGAGAGAAGACACACACAGGAAGAGGCTCGTGTGTGAGGCTCTTGAAAGAGAAGGAGAGACAGTAGACAAGAACACATGCAGAAAGGGGAACATGTGACCTGGACATGCAGAAGAAAAGAGGAAGACTGCAAGCTTGATGTTTGGGAAGCATCTGATAAACCTCACAGGGATGTTGTGACAGATATAAGGTCTCTTAGAAATGACATAGTTACCTATTTATATCATGGCTTGGCATGGGGGTGGCCAGAGTGCTAAGAATGAATGCCTTTGAGCCTATGTTTGGGTGGAAAGGCGAACACCCACAGTCAGTTAGTTAGCTACAATCTAAAACAGATAAGTATTCTCATACCCTGTATATTTGAGCTGTAACTGTAAAATAAATTTGGGTATCATGTGAATGTTTTAGGGATGTGCATGTTGCTTTATGGTTAGACTGTGTTCCCTTATCTTTTGCTTGATTGTGTATTTAAGAAAGTGGGGAACTATATGGTATGTATGCGTAAATGCTCGAGCACTGTAATGGCTCAAGTTTAAGAAAATGAGCTGTGAGTTTGTCAACCTTGGGCTTAGTTTCCCGTATGTATGTGTTGACGGGCATATGTGACACACCCATCAATTGGAAGGGAGAGTCCAGTCCGAGGTTGTCTAAATAACCCAATCCGTTTGAGGTAACCCACCTTGACGAGTTTAACGAATCTATTAGAGGATAAAGGGATCTAATCTAAACTACAAAAATAAAATAACTAACTATTCATTAACAAAGATATACTATATATGTGCACTATTCACACTTTTATATACAAAATATACAAATAAACAGGTGCAAGATTTATGAGAAACCTTGTAAACTAAGGTTGTACAAGAGAACCAAATCTCAATCAAAATTAAATAGATCTAGAACATGTTACTAATCTAATTTTAACCTTGAAACTAAAAAAGGAAAATAAATGAATGTAAATAATAATGTTTAAATTAAATAAACAATGTATTTAAGCTTAAATGTTAATTTACATTCACAAAATATAAATCAAAACAAAAAGAAAATCATTAACTTATAATTGGCCAGTATTTAAAGAAAAATTGTGGTTGTGCCTTCCTGTGTCAATCTACTCTTGCAACCTGCTTGTTAAGATAAATCTATAGCAAACAGTTGTATAATTCTAAGATTATGGAAATGCCAAGAGAAATTCACTTCACTTTTACAATTCAGATCTCATTCATAATACAGGAAGAACAATTTTAGTATTGCTAATCTCAAGTGAGGATATAAATGGCCATTTACAAAAAGAAATAAATTTCTATTGGGAAAATAGATCTGTGCAGACTCAAAGTATATGAAGAAATTCAATACATTTCAAGATTTGCATCAAAATGATAGAACCACCTGAAACTATACAATTTGGAATCATGGACTATTAAATGATTGAAAGAATTAATGTATAGATGATAATAATGAGCCATTCATTGATCAAAAAGACTAAAGCTAATTTTAATCAAGTACTTTGAAGAATATGAACCATAATATCAAAATATTATAATGAAAACAAAACTTTTTAACTTACAGGACGAAAGCCTTAGTTAAAGCATGATTATATATTCTCCACTAAAATATTTAGTAGTCCATCTCCCAAAATTTTCACCATCAGTTACTCCACCATCGCACCCCAAAGCTTATATTCAACCCTAATATTTATACAAGAAAAATCAATGGGGTAAATCTAAACCAATTTCCCCAAAAATAATTTGTCAAATCCTCATTAATCTCCAAGAGATTGTCCTTAATACAATCTTGGATGAAGATCTGATCACACGGGGTTTATTTTGCATGGAACCATCTAAAGATATCTTGATCTAATTTGTTTGCTAATTGGTTTATCAGTCTGGGCGTCATTGGGCAATGGCCACAACAAAAATGTACCCTTGAAAGAACCACATATATCTCCCAAACCACGCACATTTTGGAGAAAATCCTCAGAAGTAGCATATTTGGGGATGTTGTGAACAAAACCCATGTTTTATTTTTTACAGATGCTTCTTCATTTGGCCAAAAATTGCATGCAAAAATAGTTTCTCAGTTATGATCGCGCCCAAGCCATCTAGACTATTGGTAATGGTCTGTAGGTTTCTAGAATCTTGTTGCATGCATTTGGCTGTAAGAATCACGCCACATTCTCACTCCATGTCAAAGAATCAACACCTGAAATTCATAAAATCAAAATAAATCAAAAAAATCAAATACTTTAAGAGTAGTTATGATTTTGTAGCTACTAAAAAAAAACTAAAGAAAACTACAAACAATTTATAAAATAAATTAAAACTAAATCTAAAATAAAAACATTTAAATTATAATTCAATTAAAGAAAACATTCCAACGATCAATTTTAGGCTACGTTATGAAATGTGATAGAGATGGTATGATGACTAATTCAAAACATGATGACCAGGAATCGTCTTTCCACATTGTTGTTCCCATTATCAAATTCTTAAAACAAAGGTCATGCTAATGCCTTTTAAATTTGAATGAGCCTTAAGCTTGTAGGTACCATCTAGAACCATACATTGGAAAGATATGTTGATACCTCACCAAGATGGAACGTAATCATACCATGACCCATACGTGGCAATTGAAAGTTGTGTATTGATTAGCAATTTTACCTTTTCATTAATTCAACTCCAGACTATGAAAATAACTTTAAACATAGGACAAACCCAACACAACCAATAAAATAAGAATAATTGACGACATAAACATTAATCCCACAATAATTCACAAAGGAATAACATACAGTTCAAGAGATAAAAGAAATGAATGCTAAGTTTCGTGATGGTAACCCTTTTTTAGATCAAAGAATTTTGTATGATACCTTTGAACAAATGAAGCTTATCAAGTGATAGATTCGAAATCATGAAATGTTGTCTTTATAATATTTAGAAAATGTTGACCAATAAGATCTTGCATTAAAAAATCAAAAGAAATAACACTCATGTTTTGGCTTTATAATAACATAACTCTTGTAATGAATGTCTCATACTATGGTGAATGTCTTAAGTCTGTCTCAAAGCAAGCCAAGGTCTGGGACTATTCGAAAAAGTTTATTCTAATGGGAGCCCTTTAAATTTTGTAAAAACTTAGGGGGAGTTGTTGGGGCCCAACAGTATGTCAACATTCCTAGTTGTTTTGAGTCTCCTAGGGGAAGGAGTCTGTTAAGGTTGGATTCGAACATGGCGACAGTCTTTAGAAAGCTCGTGGCGAGCAGAATTCGATGGAGATAGAAGAACTAAGATTTGAGATGGATCAAGGAAACAAAATTATGATGCCCCATCCCTAGAAAGGGTACTTAGGGGTCGGGTGTGTTACAAATCGGTATCAAAGCATATCAAAAACACTTGGCCTACTTGGGTTCATGAAAGAGTCAAGCCACTTTATTTCTCAGAAAAATTTAAGGGAGAGGGCACCCTGCCAAACCCTATCTAGCAGAGCATGATTCAGACATTGGCCTAGATAGGCTAGGGAACAATCGTAAGACTATTTTAATAAGGAAAACAAGAGAATGTTGAAAGGTAATTCTACCTTTGGGAGATTTTTTATTATGTGCATTGACTCCTTGAGGAGAAGGACTATCGATTGGAACTCTTTTGTTGTTTTCAAATTTTTACAGCATAAATATTAGTGTGATGACAGTGACATAAGGATTAGAATTGTTGACTTGTTGGATTAATGGATGTCCCTACATAAGTAGGAATGCACTGATAATCACTTAGGATAAGACCTGAACATGAATGGTTGGTAATGGAAGGGTCTTGTCAAGGGAAGCTTAAGCTTGAAGAATGGATAAACGGGTGTTTGTAATACTTCCTCTAAGCATGGGTAGTTGGAGCATATGACATTTATGATGGTCATTTGTATAAAAGACTAAACCATGAGTATATAACTCCTCATGACCAAGAGGATTGATGAAACTGTGTAGGGTCAGTTTACTTGACCTATAATGGTTGAAACCTACAGCAGGGATAATCTATTTAAGCAAGATAAAGAGGAGTTGATATTGTTTCTAATTCACATAAAGGGAAAAATTGAAATGGGTATATAAGCTAGATTATGAGCTCGTCGTTGAACGAAATGTGTATTGGCACGAGTACTTGTCTAGGCATGAAAATGCAATATGAGAACATGTTGTGTTGCATACGATGACGATTTCTGGAATATAACATGCCAATAGACTCAGTTAAACCTATGGTTAGTGGTAGTGTAAGACTTGATGTTGGTTTGTATTGGTCAATAATGACCTAATAATAGTAGGGGAGTTAACAACCTGAATGAAAATGGTTGTTGGGGTAACCCACTAAGCAAGTAAAAAGGATTTCCTTGATTGAAAGGATTTGTTGACCAAGACTAGTTGGAAGCCAAATTGGCTTATTTTGTTACCTTAGGCATGGTTATAATTTCCTAGATTGTATTTATAAGTTGGGTAATATTCTATGGAGGTTGAGGCAAGAGTGTTCTCTTGCTAGTTGTTATCGTATAGAAAGGGAACATAGTTATGACTATGTCTTATTCAACTTCCATGTGGATAGCATGTGAATGACTGCAAGCTCCCAAATGAGAGGAAATCTCTGTGTTGAGTATCTCTATGGAACTTGTTCTGAGAATGGTAGTAAGGTCCTTGTCAGAAAGATTTGGAAGTCTGATATGTCCATGTGCATGTATGACATGGAAAGCGTGCAAGCAATGAGCTTGCATGATGTATGTTTGGGATAGGTGTGTATAGGCTTGAGTGCATGGATTTAATGCATTATGAAGCTTCTTGATATGAAGCCTGATATTAATACCAACTAGGTATGAATGATATTAAATGTGCAAGTGATGCACATGTATGATGTAAGAATATATGTATACTAAAGGCACAATATGGTTTCCTTGATGAATGATATGTAAGGCAAGAATTACACTTTCCAAGATTGAATGAATACCACAGATGCATGGCCGACTCTATTATGAGTAGTCATGAAAGATTGGTTTTGAATGATAGCTTGAGGGGAATGTGTTCCATTCCATCAGGAAAGGCTAGTATAAATAGATGAAAGAGTAAATGAGAAAGGATGCTCTATTTTCATGACAAAAGGCAACATGATTAATCCTTTGAGGACTGCATGAGAACAATTGTGAACAATCATAATTTAAATGATTTATGATTATGCATGTGGTTAAGTGCATCATGGATGTAAGTTAGAAAAACAAGGAATATGTGTGGACAAATAATCTGGATTCATAACAAAGATGCATGTTTCTATTCCTTATGGAATATTTGGTAAACAACCGAAGCTAACGCAAGGTTAAGGCCATCATAGATAGAGAAGGATATGCAATAAGGATGTTGCATGCTGAAGGAGTTCCATGTGGAAGAACTGTGTGAAGACTCTGTCAGGAGAACGGAGTCACCACCTTAATGACTGTTGAGAAGTGAGCAGTGGGCTACAAGTGTATATATATAAGAATCTTGGATTACATTCTAAAACAAAATATATGAGTGGAAAAATAACCCATGAGTATAGACCATTCTGATAACCAAATGGTAATGAGCAGTGTGCACAGGGTCATGGATAATTATGAACAAAAGGCTTGTTATTAAAGCATGTTGAGGTATCCTAAGATTTAGGGTGAGCCTAACTGAGGCTTCTCAAGGAAAAGAGAAGGAAGATAACAATAAGAAGTAGATTTCATAAGCAAGGAAGGAGAAAAGGAGGAACACTTTTCTCACCCTAAGAACTATGGATTGTATAACAAAGTCATAGGCTTAAAGAACACATGTGAAAACAAGTACAGGTGGAGAAAGGAGAATAAGTAAGTAAGTAAGTTTGAATGAATAGGCTTGGTTGAATCCATATTAAATAAAGGTAGTGAGGCCTTGAATAATAACCCAATTGGAATGAAGGTCCCGGGCTGTGTAAATGGAGTTGGGGAAAAGGGAAGAGCCTTAACTCATTTCTTATTGTATATTATGTTTTTCTCTGGGACAAGAAAGTTGGTATGTTGATGAAAGTAAATGTTTTGAAACCATAATGATGACGGTTGTATGATTGATGAAATAGTTGAGAATTGCTTGTGTTGCACTTGTGGAATCCTTAAGGATATTGTGATGAGGTGCATAGAGATATGATAGGACATATCTGAAAACTGTTTTATTTATTTAAAAGCTATGATACTTGCATTTTTATTTTACATGAAGACTAACATATTTATGATGTATGTCATGTGTAAAAATAAATTGGAACTGTTGAGGAAGACAGTTTCCAATGATGAACAACCTCAAGAAAATGATGACTATGAGAAGGTGGTTGTCAAAATATTGTTGAAGGGGATTTAAAAGTCCTCATAAAGCACCATTAATGAGGTAATATCAGAAAGGGTGCTAGCATCCAGAACATGTATAAAAATTTCCATACCTATGTGGCATAAGGTATGAATGAATTTGGTAAGAATACCTTCTAAAAATATTCCATTATCCTAAAGATATGAAAACAATTGTGAGTGGTTTTTGTATGCTATTGCTACCCAAGAAGGGTAAGATTCAGGACAGAAGAATCTAAAAAATAGAGAGAGGAAGTCTATGCCAGTCAAGGATGAGCTATAATCCTTGCAAGAAAATGAAAGAGTAAAGAGTACCATGGGTACAATGACCAATCTAGGGATATTGGGGAATAAAGGTGCTCATAGTTAGTACATTGCATGGAATTGCTTTGAGGAAATGCAGGTTTGCATAAAGGGAAGACAACAGATTTTCCATTGAGGAAGGAGGGCCTTACAATACTTTACTTACATTGCATAGGTGTTAAAGAAAAGATAAAATTGGGTGGTCGTGAGTGTTGTCACCTTGGTTACTAATGAAGGAAGAATGATTGGGTGCATTCAAGAGAAACATTTAGTTTCATGTGCGTTTATTTGGGATCATGATCAACCTGTAGCAGGCAGCATAGTCCTGCTATAAGAGAGAATGAGAAGGAATAAGACATATGGTGAAGAGGTTGGTTAAACGCCAACACACCATAGCAGAGTGCTTGTCACCAAGTGTGGCATCTTGAAAATTGATGCTAGGGTGCATTGGGTATGAATGTGGCCATGAATATTGGCACATTGATTAAAGTCATTTAATATTTGAATTGCATTTGGAAAATTTAGTATATTGAAAGGATTCTTACATAAATAATAATACTTCCCTTTTTCTTTGTACCCTTGAATAGATGAAAATGACTTGGACTGTTAGTACGCATCGTTTGAAAATATAATGTTCATGAAAACTAAAAATTTGTTTAGCTGAGGAATGTTGAAGTTGTAGGAGGAAAAAGGGTCTTGGATATGGCAATGTTGTAAGCCCATAAGGAAGACCAATTGCATGTGTGAGATAAACTACTATGGGAAGGAAAGTCCCATACTTGTGAATTTGGTTCCAGTACGGAACATATCTGAAAATAAATGGGGAATGTGAAAATCTGTGGGTAACAGATATGCAAGAAAATTTTGAATTTGAATTGATGATAATTTCTCATAATTTTGTATACTTGTGATACAGGTGAGATGAAAAATATTTGTCTAGGGAGGACAAATGAAGGATGTCAAGATGGAAAGTGTTAAATATTCTACTATTGAGACATGAGAACCTCGTGGTAAGCCATAATCGCCTAGAATATGTTGTGTTGTGGCAACATAATCTGGAGGGATGCCTTGGCAGAGAAAGTCTAAGGAACGCCTCGACTATAAGGTTCAATGAAGTCTCTGAAATTATTTTTGTGTCAGAAATCCTTGGTAAGGAAAGATGGATCGCCCGAGGAACTGTATAACAGAGAAGGGGATGCCTAAGCCTGGGCCTAGAAGGTGAGTGACCACAAGGAAGAGGAGACTTTGATAATTCTTATAAACTATTGATTGGGATCATGCACACAATGGGTATGTCCAGGAAAAATAGTGAGCCAAGAAAAAAAAGACAGCCATGTGGATACGAATCCACGAATTGCACAGATGAGTATTGTGCTAAGTTATGAAATTTTATTGAATTTTATGCAACAGTAAAATGTTTACGCATGAAAGTTGTGATTAATATGCTTGTTGTCCAAGATTATTGAAGACAGGTGACGAAGGCCAAGTGTCTGAAAAGGACCTAACCAAGAAAGAGGGTCAAGACCTCTGAAACAACTAAATGAGAAAGGCATGACAAGTGTTACTGAGAAATAACATCGAGGATAGTGTTCCTTTTTAAGGGGGAGGGGATTGTAATACCCTTGTTTCCCCCAACTTGTAATTAATCATTAATCATGATCATTGTGCTATGGCATGGGAACAATGTAAATGTATTATTTAGATTGCCAATGACTGACTATGGGGGTAAAGCCTTGAAGTACTGGCCATGATATCACTAGAGGAAAGAATGAGGAAACTGTGGAGAGGGTTCATTAGTTCAAATGACCCAAATTCCCTTTGTTGAGATAATAAGCCTCATTTGGATCCCAAGGAGAGGAATTAGTTAATGAAGGAAGGATAGGTGGTTGGATAATCAACCACCCCCATGAATGGAAGCATGTTCTGACTGAAGAATGTCAGCTCAAAGTACCGTAGGGTCTGGAAGACCAGGCCGACCTGAGTTTCCTTCTGACGGAAGGAACAGGATAGGTCGAGGACCATCTTGGGAAAATATATACCAAAAATAGAGACAAGGAGAAGACATGGGGGATGAGAGAAGATCCACACGGGGGAAGAGGCGGGTGTGTGAGGCTCTACAGAGAGAAGGAGAGACACTAGAAAAGAATGCATGCATAGAGGGGAACATGCGACCCAGACATGCAAAAGAAAAGAGGAAGGTTGTGAGATTGATGTTGGAGAAGAATTTGATAAACCTCACAGGGATGTTGTGACAGAGAGATGGTCTCTAAAAAATGGCATAGTTCCCTAGTGATATCATGGCTCAACACGTGGGTGGCTAGAGTGCTAAGAATGAATGCCTCTAAGCCTATGGTTGGGTGGAAAGGCGAACACCCACAATCATTTAGTTGGCTATAATCTAAAACAGATAATTATTCTGATACCCTATATATTTGAGTTGTAACTGTAAAATAAAGTTGGATATCTTGTGAATGTTTCATGGATGTTCATGTTGCTTGATGGTTAGACTGTTTTCCCTTATATTTTGCTTGATTGTGTATTTAATCAAGTAAGGAACTATATGGTTTGTATGTGTAAATTCTCGAGCCCTGTAGTGGCTCAAGTTTAAGAAAAGAAATTGTGAGTTCGTCAACCTTGGGCTTAGTTTCCCGTATGTATGTCAGCATTCCTAGTTGTTTTGAGACTCCTGGAAGAAGGAGTCTGTTAAGCTCAATAGAAAGAGTGAAAATCACACGCCAACGCCTAAGTCTTTCAGAACTGATGAAGCTCAGGAAGGATATCAATATTTAAGTCTCTAAAGGGAAGATCCTTTTGTTTGGACAATGAATGAACAAGATCCGTTTGGGAGGATCCAAGGTCTGTCACGACCATTGGATTTGGAGAAGGAGTGCAGGTGTTAACCCCTCAAATTATTTAGTCTTCATGAGTTCATAGAAATTTGGTATTTGTAGCAAGGGAGATGGATCCCCCAAATTCCCAGAGCCCGAAGTTAATCTGGGTCATAGATCTGAGGATGACCAGGAACTATTCCAACCGTCGGATCTATAATATAGTCAGTCCAACATTGACCATTTCGAGAGTTTAGAGGATTTGGGGTGTAGTATCTTAGAGGGATGTTCAAAGTAGAACATTGAACATAAAATGCTCAAGTTCCAAACATCTATCATCGAATGGTCGAGGCCACATGGAGAGATTTCAAAAATTCAAGGAGTATGCAAGCATTAAGGAAAAAGGAGGGTGACGTGGACCCACGATCAATGCACCATGTGTCACCTGGATTTGGGTGTTTCACAGACCCTATAGGTCCATTAACACGTGACACATGTCACCCATTGAAGGGGCCACATGTCCTCTTTGCTTTGCCATGTGTCATCTCTCGAAATTACATGTTTCGTCCACGTGGCAGGAGGTCTCGTAGTTCGAAGACTCGACACTTCAGATGAAGTTGGATGAGAGTCATTAAAGAGTGAAGGATCCCAAAATCATGAACAATAGAGTCCATCTCAGTCATCCATCATTAAGGGCATGTATCACCAAATCTTATAATCTAGAGACTAGACACTCCGGAGGATTTGGGGGTGTGACACTTCCAAAACTCCTGAATGCTGAATCAATGAAGTGATGTGAGTCATGGATATGAGGACCCTTTAGGATCCTCCCTATCCATTGAATCTAGACTATTGTTAGTCCAACACTGACCAACTCCGGGATCAATGAGGATTTTTCATATCGAAACTCCTAAACGTTGAATCTTCAAAGTAACGAGAGTCATAGATCAAGGGGTCTACGAGGACAGATATTAACCATGAGATCGAAGGAACATTAGAAGGTTGTGTTACAGGCCGAACTAGCTGGTTGACATCACACAAGGTGACGTGGATCCACAATTGAGGTGTCATGTGTCACTTGGATACAGATGTTTTACAAACCCCTGGGCCCATTAGAACATGAAACGTGTCATCCCCTGATGAGGGCACGTGTCACCCCTGGTCCTCACCGCGTGTCAGTCCCTGGTACGTGTCTGCCTGGCCATGTGAATGAACCCTATGGTGAAGTACCGTGTAACACCCTGTTTCCCCTAGCTTGTAAATATAACTATAATGGCCAAGAGACTATGGAAAACTCCATGTGTGTGAATATTGATTAGATGGACTTTTGTTTTAAAGGTAAACAAATGTAAATCTAGTTATTTATTACAAAATGGACAAGTGTTGCATGACTGCTAAAAGGGGGGTGTACTTAGAAAGACCACGAATGTTATACAAAGATATGATGAAGGGGACTAGGTATGGTTACATTAACCTTCACCAAACTAGTACTTACTGGATTTAATTGCTCAGGACCAGAATAGTCCTCTGACCCAGAAATGAATTACAGTTAGGATGGTAGGTGGGAAGACCTCCTCAAGAGTTAATGATGGGATGGGGCATAGCACCCATCTGTAAGGCTTCCATACTTGACTGTGGGCTAGGAATTTGAGCCACACGTGACCTTGCTGAAAGAGGCGATAAAGGAAGGTGTGGTGGGGAGAAGGAGGCCTATGAAGAGTGCAAAGATAAGAGGTAAATCTCTCGGGTTCAAGGAAGAACTGGAAATAAGCGTTATGGTCATAGGAAATGGTGGAGAATGTTATGATATAAGTTGATAAATGAGGATGGTCCTCCTTGCTTGGTATTGTGTAAACCATTGCCAAGATCTTGCGAGAGGAGGAGAGTAACCTCCATCCCTACTGTTGTTGAGCCAGAAGAAAAGATTGTGTTGTAGAGCATCATGGTCTAGCTCAGGGGTGGCTAGTGGTAAATCTGTTTGGAGTGGTTGAGCCTATGGTTGGGAGGAAACAAACACCCTTTCTAGCAGTCACTTCATATTGTTTGATTTTGATAAGTATTTTCTTTACTTTATTTGTTGAACTGGAATAATGGATGAATACTTGAAATTATATATATATATGCACATTTATAAATGTCTTATGTGTCAAATGGCTATGTTATATGTATTCCTTCATCTCCTTGCGAATTTACACTTCCAACTGATAGACTGTATTCCCATTTTATCTCCGGAGGCTTCCTAGGGGCATAAGTTGTTAAGATGATCGAGATAGGAGACATCATGTCGACCCGAAACCATCCATCCGAAGAGGATACCTCTTCCAGAACCATTTTTCATGTGACTGGGATGCCAAGCCCAAGTCCTTAACCCTTTCATGGTAAATCTCAGGAAGGGTAGCGAAGTTGAAGTCTTAAAAAGAGGAGGTCTCTTCGTTTAGAAGATGAGCAGAAGAGATTTGTTCGAAAGGACCCATATGAACGACACCCAGGAACCTTGGGCTAATGCTAAGGGGGCCATGTTCCCTTAGCCTCATAGCTTCAGAAGTCCAAGACTTCGAAGTAAGACCGACCTTACTAACCTTACGCGGATTGAAGATGACCAGGAGACTCGGTCTCCCGTGAGATTGAATGGCGATAGGTGGTCCCCCAGGAGGTTGCATGGACCTATCTCACCAAATAAATAGAGGCCTAAAATTCCGAAGGCCATAGCCGTGAAGGACCCAATATCGTAGATCGTGGGATCCTTTGGATCCCTTCCCAGCTATTGTCATATGGGGGACATGTGGCGCTAATTCCTCTACTTCAGAGATTGGATGTTTCAGAAGGTATGAGGATTTTTCTTAGCAACTTCTGAATGACGAAACCCCAAGATAATCAAAGCCGCAAATATATAGGTCTACATGACTGGATCTCAACCGTGGAATTTGAGGAATGTAGAAGCCTTCCAGCCCGAGGTGACAAGGCACAGAGACGTCATCCCTAGTGATGTGGATCCAAACTTAATGAACCATGTGTCACTTGGCTTCATGCGCCTCACTTACCCCATAGGACCCTTGGATCATGATGCACATCACCCCGGGTGAGGGTACATGTCACCCCTGATTCAATTACATGTCAGCCTCTGGTATGTGCCCACCTAGCCAATGTGGTTGGCGGAGGGACTAGGACTTCGAGAGTTCGTAGATTCGGAGGATTGGGAGCATAGTATCATAGAGAGTCCAAGGAAAACTCCCGAAGACCGAGACCCTAATTCAATCTCAGTTGTTGGCTGTGACAAGAGTATGGACCGTCGATTTGACCCGTCTCCGTCTACGGGTTCAGACTTTGGTAGAATCGTAGTCAAATGAGTCAAGGACACCCAAAGTTCGAAGTCCCGACGTGCACGAGGAACCTATGGAGTTAGACCTACATGGAGGTCCCATGGCCCCGACCAATGAACACCCGAGGAGATCGAGAGAGGCGTATTCACTAGTTCCAATTTTAGTTCTAAGCGTGGTGACCATAGAGGGAAATCCATAGATGAGCATAATGGAATTTGAGAACCCGAATGGAGGTCTTGAGTTCTTAAGAAGAATGAAATTTTGACACCCCACCATGGGTGTGTTACAAATTGGTATCAGAGCATGGTTACAACACTTTGTTTTCTTGGGCCCATGGACAAGTTGCGTAAAAACCATATTAAAGGAATTTAAGGGTGACACCCTACCTTACTTCCTTCCTAAAAATTTTGGTTAAGCCCTTATTATAGAATAAAAAAAAAAAAAAAATTTATGTTGTGTGTGTGTGTGTATTTAAGAAATATGAGTTATGTGTTGTTCATGAACTAAGCTAATAGAAAGTGTTTTGTCAGCACTCAAGCGTTCGGTCAACCACGAGAAATTGCAAGCATAAACGATGGTGATGCGCCATGAAGTGGGGGATGGATCCCACAATAGAGACGAAGAATCTGACGAGAGGAGGGCAGTAGAGACCCCTTCGGATCTAGATGAAACTGTAAGGAGTCTCATGGTAGAAAAACAGAGTTGCAAGGCCGACAATGAGAGATTGATAAAAGATCAAGAGAAGCAAACAGAAATTAATACAGTCTTGCTGCAGAGTTTATCCGACATACAAAGACAACTACAACATGGACCTACCACCAGTCATGTGGACTGACGACAAACGAAGAGGAGTTGAAGTCCACCTAAGATATGAAAATGTGGTCCCATAAGTGGCCATACTAGAAGGAGTACCTCAAGGAAGTTCCAACCTGGAGATAGGGGACACTCATCAAGAGAATCCACTGGAAAGGAAACTAGCGACTCAGAGGGATCTTCCAGAAGTAAAACTAGCTCACATTCTCAAAGGAAAAGGAGGAAACAAAAGCATTCCAAAAGTCATGACCCTAAAGAGTTCAAGAAATCCAAACCACCCTCCTTCAATGGTGAGATTAAGAAAGGGGAAGAGGCATAAACCTGGCTACTTGGACTAAAGAAGTACTTCAAAGTCCATGATTTCTCTGAAAACTTGAAAGCTCGAATAACAACCTTCAGCCTAAATGGAAAGGCTTCCATTTGGTGGGAAGACCTTAAGAATGTGAAAGGAATCCATGAAGAGGACCTGTCTTGGAAACGGTTTGAGAAACACTTCAATAAGAAGTATCTGTCAGAAAAATATTTCGATGAGAAGACTAAAGAGTTTTATGAACTCAAGCTGGGACAACTCACCATAAAGGAATATGTCAGTAAATTCCTTGAGTTGCTGAGGTATGTACCATACATAAAAGAGGAAAAGGTAAAAGTGAAATGATTTATCAATGGGTTACCTCAGACCTACCAGAATAGGATTGATTTTGATGAGCCAAAGACCTTATAAGGCACTATCCAGAAGGAAAGGTATTGTTATGAACAGTTCGGGCATCTTATAGAACCTTGCGAGGACTGGAAGTAGAGGAATAGTTCGGGGTTCAAGAAGAAGGAGTTTAAATCCCCAAGATTTAAGAACTATAGGAAGGATTCAAGGATGATCCTTCTTACCCTAAGTGTGCACCAACATAATTTCCCCTCCCAAAGTGGAAATAAACCTTTTGGATCGACCCCAGGAAAGACCAATAACCCAAAGAAGGAACCCTTGAAATGTTGGGGTTGTGGAGAAGAAAATATACTGAGGGAATGCCTGCACAGACAGCAGAACAGTAGGAGATTTTACAACATCCAAGAAGCTACCACCGTCAATGATGTGGCTAGGAGTATACCACTGATTTATGAAGCCATGGATAATAAACAAGCCAACCACCAAGCTTCAGTGGTGGATATGGAAGGTATGATCGCCAGCCATCTAGTTTCTATTTTAATTGACCTTGGTTCTAATCTGAGTTATGTGGCCCCTCAGACTATTGATAAGTGTAAATTTCAGCCACATAGACATGTTAATCCATGGTTGGTACAACTAGCCACTGACACCAAAATAAAAGTAGCGGAGGTCCTACCAGCTTGCCAATTCATTATGGATGGATTTCCCACCCAAGCTACCCTTAACATACTTCCCCTAGGATATTATGACTTGTTGATTAGTATGGACTGACTAGATTCATATAAAACTAACTTAGACTGTTACCATAAAACCTTAGAATGTATAAATGGAGAAGGGAGAAAGATAACCCTCCAGGTAATTCAGAAGCATGTCTCAATAAGATGAATATCGACCTTTCAAATGAAGAAGTATTGCAGAAAGGGATTTCCTCTATACGCAATACATGTGTTGGAGACCATTGAGGATGACAAACCAAACCTAGAGGACCACCCCCTATTAAGGGAGTATAGAGATGTGTTTCCAAAAGAGGTATCGGGTCTACCCTCGAGAAGAGACATTGACTTCTCGATAGAACTTGCACCAGGAGCAGTGTCGGTGTCTAGGACACCCTACAGGATGAGTACACCCAAAATAATTGAGATCGAGCTACAGATAAAAGAAATGATGGACAAAGGCTACATCTAGCTTAGTGTATCCCCATGGGGAGCACCATTCCTGTTTGTGAAGAAGAAATATCGCACACTCCGACTGTGCATAGATTATAGACAACTCAATAATACAACCATAAAGAACAAGTACCCCTTACCAAGAATCGATGACCTGTTTGACCAATTAGGAGGTTCTTCCATCTTCTCAAAGTTTGACTTGAGAACTGGAAACCATCAAGTCTGAATCAAGGATGAAGACATCCACAAAACCTCCTTCAGGACAAGATATGGTCACTATGAATTTGTGGTAGTACCATTTGGATTAACCAATGCCCCTGCCACTTTTATGTTCTTAATGAACAATGCACTCAACAAATTCCTAGACAGATTTGTATTGGTTTTTATTGATGATATCTTAATCTACTCCAAGAATAGAGAGGAGCATAAAGAACATCTTAGACTTGTACTTCAAGTTCTAAGAGAGTCTAAGCTAAGTTTAGCAAGTGTGACTTTTTCCAGAAGAAAATACATTACTTGGGCCATGTTATATCTGAAGAAGGAATGGCAGTATACCCTGACAAGATCAGATGTATCGTGGAATGGCCTACTCCAAAGCATGTTTTGGATATCATATCCTTCATGGGCCTAGCAGGATATTATCGAAGGTTCATAAAAGGATTTTCCAAGATTGTTTGTCCAATCACTACCATCCAGAAGAAGGGGGTTAAATTTACTTGGACTTTAGAGTGTGAAGAAAGGTTTCATGAATTGAAATACCTTCTAACCCATGCTGAAGATCGTAGACCCTAATAATGAATACCTCGTGTTTATAGATGCCTGCAAGGAAGGACTCAGAGGAGTCCTTATGCAATAAGGACATGTAATTTTCTATGAATTTAGAAAATTGAATGAGCATGAAATCAATTATGTGACCCACGATCTAGAGTTGGCTACCATAGTGCATGCTTTAAAAATGTGGAGGCACTACCTCCTATGTAGGAGATTTGTACTCATGACAGACCATTGTGGGTTGAGGCACCTGTTTGATCAACCAAAAATCAATGCTAGACAAGCTAGGTGGATGGCTCTCCTTAGTGAGTTTGATTTCGAAATCAAACATATCAAAGGAAAGGAAAATAGGGTGGTCGATGCCCTTAGTAGAAGTATGAAAATAATTCACCTGGCAGTAGTGAGCACCTGTGAAATGAATGTCAGGGAAAGAATCAAGAATGCACAAGAAACAAATGCATTCTTCACGATTGTGACATCGTACCTGAAGAAAGATCTCGCAGGGATAAAGTATGAAGGCTACCAGATGTTGGACAGAGTTCTGCTAACTTACCAAAATAGATTGTATATCCCAAGTTGTGATAAATTGAAGAGGTTCATAATGGAAAAATTGCACAAGAGACCATACACTGGCCATCTGGGTTATCAGAAAATGGTCACAACCACTAGGAAACAATTCTATTGGCCTGGATTGAAAAAGGACATAGTTGAATATTTAGCTAAATGTCTAGAATTCTAGCAAGTTAAGGTAGAACACCAACACCTAGCAAGGTTGTTGCAACCTCTACCAATTCTAGAATGGAAATGGGAGACCATCTCCATGGATTTCATCACCGGATTGCCAAAATTGGCCAGACAGAACGATGCCATCATGGTAGTGGTGGACAAGTTGAGAAAGTTTGCTCACTTCATTCCCGTCAAATCGACTGGCAAGGAAATATATAATGCCAACATATTCATGAATGAGATATTCATACTGCATGGCATGCCTAAGGAAATTGTATCTGACAGAGACATGAAATTCACTTCAAGCTTTTGGAAATCCTTGATGTCTAGTTTTGAGACTAAACTGTGGTTTAGCACGGCCTACCACCCTCAAACCGATGGATAGACAAAAAGAGTAAACCAAATATTAGAAGACATGTTAAGGATGCATGTAATGCATCAACCTAAGAAGTGGGAATACTACCTGTCGCTAGTAGAATTTGCATACAACAACGTTTTTCAAGAATCACTGAAGATGAGCCCTTTTGAAGCTCTCTATGGTAGATAGTGCAAGAATCCATTCAGTTGGAGTATCCCAGTGGATAGAATTTCAATTAGACCCGACATGCTGAAGGAAATGGAACAACAAGTGGTTCAGATAAAACAAAATCTGAAAATTGCTTAGGATAGACAGAAAAGCTACGCCGACAAAAGGAGAACCCCCGGAGAATTCAAGACAGGAGACCATGTCTATCTCAGAGTTAGGCCTAGGAAGAGATCCCTAAGGATGGAAGTTCATGCCAAATTGGTGCCTTGGTATTCTAGACCCTTTGAAGTTTTAGATAGAGTGAGACCTATAGCCTATAGGCTATTACTCCCTCCCACAGTAAAGGCACATAATGTTTTACATGCTTCATTATTGAAAAAATATGTACATGATTCTAATCATATAATTGACTGGTCTATGATCCAGGTGGAACCAGAGGGAGAATTCTTACCAGAACCTCAATGCATACTAGACAGGAAGGAAACCCCACTCAGGAACCAAACCATTGCACAGGGCAAGGTGCATTGGAAACACTTTGGCCCATATGAGGCCACGTGGGAAATGGAGGATTTCATGAGACAGGCATATCCATTTTTGTTTACTTATGCATATACAGAGCACGTTAATAGATAAAACATTGAGGATGATGTTCCTTTAAGGGGGAGGGAATTGTAACACCATGTTTCCCTCAGCTCGTAAATATAACTATAATGGCCAAGAGACTATGGAAAACTCCATGTTTGTGAATATTAATTTGATGGAATTTTGTTTGAAAGGTAAACGAATGTAAATCTAGCTATTTACTAGGAAAAGGATAAGTGTTGCATGACTACTGAAAGGGGAGTGTACTTAGAAATACCATGGATGTTATACAAAGAGATGGTGAAGGGGACCAGGAATGGTTGCGTTAACCTTCACCAAACCAACACTTACTAGATTTAATTTCTCAGGACTAGAGCAATCATCTAACCTAGAAATGAATTATAGTCAGGTGGTAGTTGGGAAGACCTCCTTAAGATTTAATGAGGGGATGGGGCATAGCCCCCATCTGTAAGGCTTCTAGACTTGACCAGGGGCTGGGAATTCAAGCCATATGCGACCTTGCTGAAAGAGGTGAGAAAGGAAGTTGTGGTGGGGAGAAGGAGGCCTACAAAGAGTGCATAGATGAGATGTGAATCTCTCAGGTTCAAGGAAGAACTGGAAATAATCATTTTGGTCATAGTAAATAGCAGAGAAGGTTATGATACAAGCTGATAAATGAGGTCAGTCTTCCTTGCTTGGTATCGTGTAAACCATTGCCAAGATCATGCGAGAGGAGGAGAGTAACCTCCATCCCTACTTTTGTTGAGCCAAAAGAAAATATTGTGTTGCAAAGAATCATGGTCTATCTCGGAGGTGGCTAGTGGTAAATCTGTTTGGAGTGGCTGATCCTATGTTTGGGAGGAAACAAGCACCCCTTCCAGTAGTCGATTCATATTGTCTAGTTCTGATAAGTATTTTCCCTGGTTTATTTGATGAACTGGAATAATGGATGAATACTTGAACTTATATATATATATATATATATGCACATTTATAAATGTATTCTATGTGAAATGGCTATGTTATATGTATGTCTTCATCTCCTTATGAATTTACAGTTCCAATAGACTGTATGCCTAGTTTGACTCTGGAGGCTTCC
The DNA here is from genome assembly GCA_000966675.3 of Picea glauca. Lineage (NCBI taxonomy): Eukaryota > Viridiplantae > Streptophyta > Pinopsida > Pinales > Pinaceae > Picea > Picea glauca. Next base: position 43,402 of record JZKD02S2371788.1, read on the forward strand.
TAGGGGCATAAGTTGTTGTGATGATCGAGATAAGAGATATCATGTCAACCTAAAACCATCTGTCTGAAGAGGATACCTCTTCCAGACCCCTTTGTCATGCGATCGGGATGCCAAACCCAAGTCCTTAACCCTTTCATGGTAAAGTGCTGGAGGGGTAGCAAAGTTGAAGTCTTAAAAAGAGGAGGTCTCTTTGTTTAGAAGATGAGTGGAAGAGATTCACTCGAAGGGACCCATATGAACAAGACCCAGGAACCTTGGGCTAAGCCTAAGGGGGCCATGTTCCCTTGGCCTCGTAGCTCTGGAAGTCTGGGACTTCAGAGTAAGACCGACCTTACTAGCCTTACGCAGACTGAAGGTGACTAGGAGACTCGGTCTTCTGTGAGATTGATAGGAGATAGGTGGTCCCCCAGGTGGTTGGGTGGACCTATCTCACCAAATAAACTGAGGCCCGAAACCCTGAAGGTCAGAGCCACGAAGGACCTAGTACCATAGATCGCGGGATCCTTCAGATCCCTTCCCAATCGTCGTCATATCGGGGATGCATGGTGCTAATCCCTCTACTTCAAAGATTGGATGTTTCGGAAGGTATGAGAAGTTTTCTTAGCAATAATACCAAACATCGAAACCCTGAGACAATCAAAGCCGCAGATCTTTAGGCTTACATGACTGGATCTCAACCGTGGAATTTGAGGAATGTAGAAGCTTACCAGCCCAAGGTGACGAGGCACAGAGACATCATCCCTGGTGACATGGATCCAAAATTAATGAACCACGTGTCACCTGGCTTCATGCACCTCATTTACCCCATAGGATCCTTGGATCATGATGCGCATCACCCCGGGTGAGGGTATGTGTCACCCCTAATCCAATTACGTGTTAGCCCCTGGTATGTGCCCACTTAGCCAACATGGTTGGCAGAGGGTCTGGGACTCCGAGAGTCTGAAACTCTAGAACTTCAGAGGATTGGGAGCATAGTATCGTAGAGATTCCAAAGAAAACTCCCGAAGCCCAAGATCCTAAGTCAATATCAGTCCTTGGTTGTGACAAGAGTATGGACCGTCGATTTGACCTGTTTTTGTCTGCAGATTCAAACTTCGGTGGAATCGTAGTCATATAAGTCAAGGACACCCGAAGTTTGAAGTCTCGACGTGTGTGAGGAACCTATGTTGAGGTCCCGTGGCCCCGACCAATGAACACCCAAGGAGCTCGAGAGAGGCATATCCGCTAGTTTCGAGTTTGGTTCTAAGCATGGTGACCACGGCGGGAAATCCATGGACGAGGAGAATGGAATTTGAGACCACAGATGGAGATCTTGAGTTCTTAAGAAGAACAAAATTTTGACACCCCACCATGGGTGTGTTACATATTAAGACTTCAGAAGTTCGGGACTCCGCAACTTCAGAGGATTTGGAATGGTGTGGTGTAGAAAGGCTCGAAGGTCGAAGCCACATGGAAAGCCCACGAGACTTCGGAAGAAAATTACTCCTAGATATTTGGGTCGTTAAACTATGCACACCCAAAAGTGTTGAACGATGAATATTACCTTAGACACGTGTGTTCCCAAGGATAAGGATCCACTGTCAATTAATGATGGATGGATCTTCGTCATAGACCTAGGAGCATGGGGAGCTTCTATATATCATAGAATTCAGGGTGATATGAATGAGTCAAATCCATGTAGGTTCCACGTGGCCCATGAATATTAACCCCCAAAGAACTTTGGAAGGGAAGATCTCCCAATCCTGAGCTCAGATTCGAGCATGGCGACAGCTGTTAGAAAGCTCGTGGCAAGCAAAATTTGATGGAGATAGTGGAACTAATATTTGATATGGATCAAGAAAGAAAAATTATGATTCCCCATCCCTAGAAAGGGTACATAGGGGTCGGGTGTGTTACAATAGACATCTTTTTGCACATATCAACCCTTGCTAAATCATAATTTTTTTGTTAAAAACTAGCTTACAAACTGTTGACACTAACCCAAAATTATAATTACAATTAACCAAATTTAAGCTTAAACCTCACAAAATTTAATGATGGAGGGTGCCTCTCCTTTAGAGTGTTGACATATGATTTTGTGGTTACATTTTAGTAAATCTAAAACAATAGATTTCAATGTAGTTTATATACAACAATTTGGTGTTTTTCTTGGTTGTGACTTCTTGAGGTCATAGTTTCTGAGGTGAAATTTCCTGAGATCAAATTTCTTGCAAGCATAGTTCCTAAGGTCAAAGTTCTCGAGGTCATAGTTCCTGAGGTCAAATATCATGAGTTTATAGTTCCAATATTTGATAATTAGTTTGCTATTTGTACATGTTTTGTAATTATTATTGGGAGGAATTCAATTTTACTATACATTACTCTTGTTGAATAACTTTTGTAATCTTTAAGTATATAAAGATTCTTTATGAATTCTAATTTTAACCTCAAATGAATGATTAACACTACTCCAATAGTAATTATGATGTTCAATATATATATATTGAACATCATAATTACTATTGGAGTAGTGTTAATCATTCATTTGAGGTTAAAATTAGAATTCATAAAGAATCTTTATATACTTAAATATTACAAAAGTTATTCAACAAGAGTAATGTATAGTAAAATTGAATTCCTCCCAATAATAATTACAAAACATGTACAAATAGCAAACTAATTATCAAATATTGGAACTATAACCTCATGATATTTGACCTCAGGAACTATGACCTCGAGAACTTTGACCTTAGGAACTATGCTTGCAAGAAATTTGATCTCAGGAAATTTGACCTCAGAAACTATGACCTCAAGAAGTTTGACCTTAGGGACCATGACCTTGGGAGCTTTAACCTCAAGAAGTTTGATCTCAAGAACTACTACCTCAAAAAAATTTACCTATGGAATTATGACCTTAGGAACATTGACCTCAAGAAATACGACCTCAAGAACTACAACCTCAAGAACTACGACCTCAAGATCCTTGACCTTAGGAAATATGACTTTAGGAACTTTAACCTCAAGAACTATGACCTCAGGAACTATGACCTCAAGAACTATGACCTCGTGAACTTTGACTTCGAGAACTATGACCTCGGGAACTATGACCTTAGGAACTATGACCTCAAGAAATTTGAATTGAGGAACTATGACCTGAGGAAATTTGACCTCAGGAACTTTGATCTTCGGAACTATAACTTCATGAACTTTGATCTCAAGAATTATGGCCTTAGGAACTATGACCTTAGGAAATTTGACCTTCGAAACTATAACCTGAGGAACTATGTGATCTACAATAGCAATACTTAGAAAATTAACTAGAATAGGAAACAACAATACTAGCACCAAACTGAGAGAAAAATTACCATCACTTTATTTAGAATAGGAGGAAAGCTTATATATATATGCATGTTATTACATGATGGCTTGAATGGGTCAAGCTACAACTAGTTAGTTAGATCTGATCAAATACTTCCTTGGGACTTGTGCCCAACTATTCTTGTCCTCCAATACGCTGAGAGAGTGAGACTTCCAAGAATCCATCTAATTGAGGGTGTGCGCCTTCCTTTGGATTCACATGGATGTCCATTGAGTTGCCCAATTCCTCATTGTTTAAGCCTAGAAGTGTCCCCAATTTTGTCAGTAAATGAGGAAAATGCTTGTGCATCAAAGCTTCTAAAAACCATTTAGCCTGAGCCAAAGTTTTTCCAGTGTGCTCAACAAGGTAATAGGTACGTTGTTGATTATAGGAGGTGGTATGGAAAGTGTCAAGTAAGGTGTCTTGTAGCAAGGGAGACTAGAAATCAGGGATTAACTCAATGGGATGAGAGATGGTGAAATTATCTTCTAGAAATGGGGGTTGATAGTGTTTTAGACTATTCACATTCACCACATCATGAATTCCTAGTTGGGGTGGTAAGTCAAGGTGATAAGAATTGTCCCCAATCTGTTGGAGAATAGTATAAGGGCCATAGCAGAGAGGCTTCAGTTTGTGATGACATTGGGATTTAAAATGTTGGTGTTCCATGTAAAATCATACTTTATCACCAAGAGTAAAAAATATATGGGAACAGTGAGAATCATGGCAGGCTTTGTAGCGGTGTTGGGATGCCTTTAATTCTTTATAGACTTGGGAATGTTTGTGTGCTAGATTCTGCAAAAATGAAAGGGCGGTTGTTTGTTCTTTATGTTGGTGTGGAGTGCTAAAAGGATGTAAGGTGAGAGGAAGTTTATAAGGGGATAAAGGTTTATATCCAAAGTAGGCCTCAAAAGGAGAGATCCCAGTGGAAATATGTACAACATGATTATAACTATGTTGAATGACATGGAGGGTTGTATCCGAATGCTTGGTTTTGGAAAATCGAATGCGAAGGAGCATGGACAGGGCTATGGTTAACTACCTTGGTTTGGCCATCTATTGCGGGATGGAAGTCAGTAAAATATTTGAGTTGAAAACCTAGTAAATCCCATAATTTTTTCCATAAGGTGTTGAGAAAGTGTGTGTCATGATCATATATGATGCTAGTAGGAAGGCCAAAGTGTGGCCAAACATTATGAAAGAACAAGTATGTGGTTTGGGAAGAGGTAGTGGTCTTATTCCAAGGGATAAAAAGAGCCATATTGGAGAAATGACAAACAATAACCTAGATAACATCATGTTTTAGTAAGGTCAGAGGTAAACCACTAAGGAAATCCATGGAAATAGAGTCCCAAGGGTGGGAAGGGAGAGGAAGGGGTTGATACAAATGAAATTTGTGATTGGCAGGTTTATGATGACTATAGAAGGCACAAGTATGAATGAAATGCTTCACTTGACAAGTCATAGAAGGCCAAAATAAATAACGCTGCAAGTGCTTAACTATTTTTAGAGACCCAAAATGGCCACCATAGGAGGAAGCATGAACCTCTTTAATCAAAGTAAGACCATATTTAGAAGTTGGGACACATAATTGGTTGAGTTTATATAGCCACCCATATCTAATTATATAATCCAAAAATGGTGTTTGATTGACCTTAGTGGGATGTTGCACACCATCCCATATCTCTGCAAAGAAGGGATTAGAAGCATATAGAGGCTTCCAAACCTCACAGGAAGCACAACACACAGCTAGGATTTAAAGTACCTGTATAGGGGGGCAGATCAAGAAATCAACCATCTGATTGGACATGTATTTCTTGTATTTAATCACCAAATGGATCTATTAAATGTAAGTTTCCCACTTTAAATGATGTTTCTCATGTATCTTAGTCTGTGAATTGATGAAAATCAATAGATGATGATCTGTGTGGAGGATTGTTTCTTTCCCAAGGATGTAATGGCACCATTGTTTCAATGCTTGTACCAAACTATAGAAATCTTTGTCATAAATGTTATAATTTCAATTGGCATCAGACGATGTCTCTGAATGGTATGCAAGGGTGTCCTCACTATTTAAGAACCACACCAATAGCATATTGAGAGGTGTCTGTCTCAATCTTAAAGGGGGACTAAAGATCAAGTAAACGAAGTACAAGAGCATAACAAAGGGCAATTTTGAGAGCCTAAAATTGTTGTTGTTCCAAGGGAGATCACACAAATTGATTCTGGTTGGAAAGTCGATGAAGAGGGCGTGCTAACTGAGAGAATTTAGAAATGAACCATCGATAAAAATGAATTCCACTCATAGAGTTCTTGAGTTCCAGAGCTAAGTAAATCACTAGACACTATGCAAGAGATTCGACTTTAATGGGATCTGGGCTAACACCCTCAACAAAGACAACAGACCCAAATATTGAATTGAAGGTTGCCCAAAAGAATATTTACGATGTTTCACCTGTAGTTTGTGAGTGTGCAATAAGTCTAGCACAGTGCATACATGGAGAAAATTATCCTCCCAAGTCTTTCTAAAGACCAAGATATCATCCAAATAGATCACCACAACTTTTCCCAAATGTGCCATGAAAATATCATTGATTAGCCTCATGAAAGTGGCAGGGGCATTAGTAAGACGGAAGGGAATCACCATCCAATCATAAAGCCCAAATTTGGTTTTGAAAGTTGTCTTCCATGTGTCTGTTGCATTCATGTGAACCTAATGATATCCTGTTGTAAGATCCATTTTGGTAAAGAAGCGAGCACCCTTCAAATGATCTAGTAAATCATCAATGTGTTGTAAAGGGTAATGATTCTTGGCTATGGCCTTATTAAGATCCCAATAGTTCATGAATAATGCCATTCCTTAGACTCCTTCTTGGCAATGATGAAGGAAGGAGAGGCACAAGGGGAAGAACTCGGTTGGATATGACCGGTATTAAGATGTTGTTGGAGATAGAATTCCACTTCCTCGGCCTCATGAGGATAAAGACAATAAGAGGGAGCATTGGGAAAAGTGGCTCTAGGAATAAGATCAATGGAATGTTCAATGGAACAAATGGGGGGTAGTCTAGTGGGAGCAGCAAAGACATTTACAAAGGATGTGAGGAAAGTGTCCATATCTGAAGGAAGGGCATGAGAGGGGTTGTCTAGTTTAAGAGGGCACATCAAACAAAGGGAAACAGACTTGTTGAGATTGATTTGATGAACAACAAGTTGGATGGAAAGTAAGGTAGGGGATTTTAGAGAGGATGAGGTGAAGACATATGTACAAACATCTTTATGAATATGATGCTAATGATTGCGAGCATGGTATACAACGTGACAGAGTTCCTGACAGGGAATACCTAGAATCACTTCTATGCAATCCAAAGGAGACACATTCCAAAGAATAATATCATGGAAAGGGTCGATGTAAAAGGTAACGGCACAAGTGTTGTGGATAAATTAATGAATGCATACATAGACCAATCTCCCTAGTTCGAGCACCCAAAACTAGAACAAAATGAAACAAAATACACTATTTTTCTAAGGTTCAAAAGAAACATAAAAGATAGAAGTTGATACCTTTTTAATCGTCATTTGTCCTCCCAAGTTGTAACTCCAAGTTCTCGACTAAATTTTTCGTAAAATTAGATATCTGCAAGAGGAATAAACAAAATAGTGAAAGCAACCGATATCTATATATCTCAATAAGCCTATGTAAATAGCCAAGGAAAAATAAACACAAAGATCATTGGCAATCTTAGTTAGGAAAGAAAAATGTATCACTATATTAAATAATTAGAAAACAACTTATAACCGGTGCCTTGGTGTTGACAAGCTCCTTCCAGCAGTTCAATGCTTCAATACCCTCATAGCCTCCATAGATGTCATCATCATCACATAACACTTTAGCACAACTAAATCTCTTAGGGCCAAAGTGATATTCACAAACTCTCAATTACAAATATGGATCTATTCTCAATTCACCATAATTTCATTATTCCTTTATTCTTTCTTCCTTTTTCCTTTGGAAGTTGCCTCTTTTATAGAGTAGAGAGGAAGCCATGAAGAGGTTAGGATCTCACCAAATCGGGAGAGGCAGGTGAGATCCACACCGATCGATAAACAACTCATCATTGAAGCTTCTCTTCTAGAACCTTCGAGAATCTCTTCTTTTCCCCACGTACGAAAGGTTGTCACACCCTTATATCTGATAAAAAAGTGACATTGTCGCACTTGGTAGTGATGCAAACTGCGACAAGTAGAGTTTTCGCACCTTGCTAGAGTGCAACCAACGATAATTCTTTAATTTAGAGACTTGTTAGAGTTTCTTATTTCCAAAATACTTCTTCCCAACTCTCCTTCCAAATTCTTATGTGTTTAAGGTATCATAGAATAGGCAGTATAAGTAGTTGTGACAAAATATTGTGTAACAGAATACCCCCCAAAGTATGAAGTTGGAAATTTTGATAGCTGAAATACTTTTACTGATGGTTATTGAAACAGAGAACACGCCAGTTGGAGACCTGTCAAAACACAAGGAAAAATGAAGTACAATATTTTATCATCACTAAGGTAGGCATCCCCATACTTATAATATAAGATATTCTAAGCACGGTTGTCGACCGATACATTGCATATCCATGATTATCATTTACTAATGATATGGCCACTAAGAATACATCGTGGATCCATATCTCCATGATTTAATGAACTCATAGCCACCAGAATATACATTGTGGATCTATGAATTATGACAAGAACATATCCACAAATCAATACAATGTGGATATATGTGACAACATTACTCATAATACTTTGCATCACAACCTGGGAAATTAAAATCAAAAGAAAATCCCACAGGGTCTTCACCTCGTTCCTATTTTTTTAGTACGATTCTCACCATGTGAACATATGTTTTTGGAGTCGAACATGGTAGAAACCACTTGATTATCGGTCATTGATGTATATCGTTAACAATTGTGAGAGAGATCACCATTGATGTTAATGAATCTCAAGGTACTTTAAGTACAATCCTTTGAATGTGAATTGATGAGTTGAAGTAAAAAATTCAAAGAAATCTTAGGATCAGAGGTCAATGACAAAACCCCTGTCAAAAGTGAGGATACTTGCCATTAGGGCATGCAAGTTCTAAGGTACTAGTGTATCTTCTAAATTAGCTTTCTGGATAATGATTTTGCGTCAACAGGAAGTGATCCGTCGTAGGAGGGCCTTGATGTATCCCCCATGAATGACATGAAACAAGACTCAAAATAAATTTTAGTGATAATTCAGAATAATTTTTTAGGACTGACTCAGGGATGGACAATGAGATCGAAGCCTTAAATGACTGCAAAAAGGGGCAACACAATAGAAGGCTTAGGTTGATTTTTTCTCGAAAATTGACATAACAAAGGTTTTGGCATCACTAACTTGATGAATATCACAAGGTAAGATATAAATTCTGAAGGCATGATCGACAGGAGACAAGCGGATTTTCCAACTTCGACAAAAAATGGTAGAAGATGTCATGTTCGAGAGTGACTGTTTCCATGAATATGGATTTAAAATACAGATTCCCTTCCCAATTTCCCCCCACCATGTTTGGTGAGTACCTATTTATTTTTTAATGAGCTTGAGGAGGATAACAAATGCTCATGTATAAGCTCATCCTTCGAACAAATCCCTCAGAGTATGTTTAATGAACCCTAGGAAGGAGTGGTTCGATCCCTTATGATTCTTCCGTTGTAGATTTTACAAGTCAATAGGAAGTAAACTTGGTGGTTTTTCATGTTTATAGAGTTTTAAAAACACTTAAAGAAAACTCCAAAAATTCCTTTTTTTTTAAAGTTAAGTCTCCCAGGTCCGAAAAAGTATAAAATAATCCAAGGGAGAACTCTTTTAGCAAATACAGATGTACTTATAGAGCATACATTTTTCATATTTAGTCTAACAATGTCGAAAAAGGAGTAAACTACCACTTGAAAGACGCCCTTTCAAACCTTTTAATGGGTGTGAAAGGAAGCAAGTTCACTCGGTAATCTTTTTGTTTCTAATAGGGTTTCAAAAATAGCTTAAAAACATCCCTTTAGAATTTATTTTTGAATTTTTTTAAAGTTTTTTCCTCATAAAATGATAAAAATAATGCATCACCCTAGTTCCATGTTTCATATGAATGTCCCTGGTTTCACAAAATCAAACAAAAGTATTAATATCACTTGGAACTATACAAAAGTGGTTAATCATATGAAAAGAATATGCCAAAGAATATTCTCTTAGGTCAAAAAGGGGCAAAACTCATTCATTTTTACCATTTTACCATTTAACAACTTGGAGTTGGAGAAATAGTCTACTTTTGTTGAATTTTCAAGTGTTGATTCTAGACAATCCAGGCAACTGAATACAGATATGTTTATTCCAAGTTGGTCCTCTCTTTGTCCCCTTTCAAATTTTATCTTTTTTTAAGCATTTTATTCAGTCTCTAGGCATTTATGGGTTCTAAACCAAGCCCTAAATTGTGTAGCAAGGTTGTTGCGGGAAACCTTTATCGAGGACTGTGAAAAATGAAGTTGTCACAATATTATTTGTCATGAAGTGAAACAATGTCACTCTATGTTTTAAAACATAGAGAGACACACACAAAAGACAAAATTTTCTTAAAATAGGGTAAGAAGGACCCATAAATTTTGAATTTTGAGTATGGTTGAGGCTTGTTTATGTTCTTTGCAGGTGTTTAGCTGGAAAAAATGTTGGAATGGAGGGAAAGAGAGCATGATCTCAAAGATCAAATTGCTCTTAATGATCCAAATACAATGGCTTCCCTTAGAAACTATAGATTGTTGAAGTTTTTTAAGATCAGTAGTATGAGGGCTCATGTTTCTCTTCTAGAACATCTAGTGAAGATGTGGGATCCTAACGATCAAGTTTTTAAGTTCGGGGCCCATGATATTTCTCTTGAGATAGAAGATATATAATTCTTGAATGGATTATCTAGGTGAGGATAAAGGGTTTCTCTATCCAGCTTTTGAGGAGGGGGTGTGAAAACTGAGACTCTTGTGATAGCATTGTTTTTCAGGGGCTAGTAAAGCCAGCAGAAAGATCCCAATCCATGATGTGAGAGATCACCCTTTAAGGATAATATTGTTTACCATTGTACTAGTGGTTTGGATTCAAGCTCTCCATTTGGATATCAACACTAAGATGCGGTACGATATTGACTGTATGGCCCCTACCATGTTTAATTGGTGTGAGGGATTGTTGGAAAATAATGAAGGATCAACTGACCAAGTGTAAAAATGGTCAGTTGAAACAATCTGGATATGGTTCCATTCTGGTGTCCTTTTTCTTGGAGAGATTTACTACCATGCATATTCATAGAAAAGAATGGGAAGAGGATCCTAACCCACGAGATCCATGTATGAAGAGGTGGGTAGAGATGATAGCTCGCCATGGTGGTGGACCAATTGTATCTTATGATCGTTCCTTATTCAAATGGTTGAAGACCCAAATCATTTGATATAGGATTATGTACATGCAGGGGTAAACTTCTAGGGAGACCCAGATCTTGTTCTCTCAGAAGGGCACCAGTGGACCGATGCAGGTAAAAATAAAGAAAAAATATTTTTCCTTAAATGTTATATGTATTTTTATTTGTATGGTTGCTAACTAGATTTCAAATTGCACACATTGGTCAGCTGAGACTGTATGGGGCTTCACCTATCCAATGACGGGGTGAGATCAGTGTCATGGTGGTATGAGATCGAGAGTTTGATGATGAGATCGGATATATCAAGCACAACCTCAATAGGTTGACTATGGATATCCCAAATATACATATTGATGATTTGTCGTTTGGGGTCTAGCGCCAAACCACCGAAGCTTCAAGACGAATAGCCCTTCTTCTTGAATGCTTGGCCCAAGCGGTAGTGTGCTACCACGAGAACCATAATTAAGATCTATTAGTGGTCATGTTGACCATCAACATTTATGATTTCGAAATCTACAAGATTCGATACTTTTTGTAATATTTTTTGAAAAACAATCTTTTTGAAAAACTTTAATACAAAAATGATTTCTATTTCTATTCTTATGGTGTGTACAATGTGTATTTGTTTTTATAAATAATGAAAATGTCTATCTAACACGTAATTTTCTAAAGCATCTGTAAGCATGTTTGAATATCTCAGAATGTGTTGATATTCTAAATAATCAAAATTCCTTTCCAAGAGATGTACTCGTAAAAAGATCCTTAAGAGCGTGGGGTTTCTAATAGAATAAATGTTATCCAATTGTCAGACCACGAGTTTAGAATCCAATCGGACAACCAAACGGTGAATGCTAAGTGAAATGGATTCAAATAATAGTTCAATTATTGCACTATATTCTGCAATATTATTATTTGTGCGACCAAGACATATGCCATGTAAACGTATCAACTTGTCGGTGGGGGTATAGATAGCCCATGCAGCAAACGTGAGGTTTTGAGTACTACAACTAGAACCATCAGAAAATCCCAAATGAGGTAGAGAGAATGTCGACATTTGCAAACCAAGCACAAATCATGATAAGAAACAAACAAAAAATGCGTATAACTTTAGAAAAGAAGGTCACACCAAATAATGGTACAATATATACAAAGCACAAATGCAAAATGACTCTAAGCATAGTAATTTTTAAGGTAAATCATGTTTCGAGGCTCACCCAAAGGAACACCATCATAATCAACTAACTCATAAGCCCCTTTTCCTAAGACACGATTGACAATGTAAGGGCCATGCCATAAATGTTCGAATTTACCTGCTCCTAGAATATCCTAATCCTGATCATATAAAAGGACCAAGTCACCTTCGGAAAAAACATGAGGTTTAATAGTCTTTTCATACTGATCTTTGGCACGTTTCTTTTGAGTTTCGTTAGCCAAAGCGGCATCATGACGATTTTCATCTAGTCGAGTCAAATGCAAAAAGAATTCTTCCTCGGTCATTGTGTTAGGAAGAAATTCGATAGCTACTTTTAAGAATGGTATTTCACACTCGATAGGTAGCACTGCTTGTAAACCATAAACAAGATGAAATGGAGTGAAACATGTGGTTGTTTTAACTAAAGTACGATATTCCCATAACACTGAAAATAAAAAAGTATGCTAATTCATCTTTTGAATCCCTATCATCCTATGAAGAATAGTGGTCAAAGTTTTATTGGTAGCATCGACTTAATCGTTGGCCTGCGAGTAATAAGGAGTTGAGTTTTCATGTTGTAAACCCAACTTGGACATTAATTCCACCATCATATGATTGTGAAAATGAGTTCCATGATCATTGACAATAGTTTGGGGCACACCAAAATGAGTGATAATGTGGTTAAAAACAAAAAGTGTTGCGGTTTTCCCAGTATTATTGAATGTAGGCATCACCTCAACCCATTTAGTGAAATAATCCACGGAAACAATGATGTATCCATGCCCCCCAACCGAGTGACGGGTACATGTCATGAATTCAATGCCCCATTTGGAAAATGGACCAATGAAAAATATAGGATGAAGAGCAGCATGAGGTGCATGGGATCTGTGATTATAAATTTGGCACGCATGACATTTTTGAATTGCACAAATACAATCTTTAAATATGGATGGCCAAAAGTATCCTACCCTCAAAATATTTTGTGCAATGGAATATCCAGACATATGACCACCACATGCCAACACGGAAATCTTTAAGTGCTCTTTTAGCTTCTTTGTATATTAGACATCGTCAAAAAATAGAATCGATACTGTGACGATAAAGGATATCAACAATAATGATATACTGATGAGATTGGTATCGAATACGACGACGGTCCATACTAGAAAAATATTTCCAAAAGATTTGAGTGTGGAGATAGATGATAATATCCCCATACCATGGGTCAAAAGAGTTGATCAAACAAAGTGATTCATTGGGGATGGTCTCTTCTATCAAACTCTCTTTTGCAGGAGAAGGAAGGTCACAAATTAAATACGCAAAAACTAAGGATTTCTTAGATTTGGCTCTTTTGAATTCTAAATCAAATTCTTGTAGGATGAAAATCCATTTGGAATATTTTCCCCCAATAACTTGATGGATCAAGATATGTTTCATGGGGTTACAATCGAAAAGAACAGTAGTTTTGCGAAGGAGAATATAATGACGAAAACGTTGGACTGTTTGAACAACAACCAAAGCCAATTTTTCCACATGTGAGTATTTGACCTCGATTGGAGCAAGGGTTTTACTTAGATAGTAAATCACATGTTCGTCATGCGAATCATCCTATTGAACTAGTACCATAGCAATGGTATTTTTGGAAGCAGTAAGGTATAGAAAGTAGTTGCGACTATAATCAGGGGGTGTAATAAAGATGTATGGGTTAACGCATGTTTTAGAGCCTCAAATGATTTTTGAGAAACGTCGTCCCATATAAAAGGAACCCCTTTCTTAAGTAGATGAATGAAGCCTTTAGTTATTTCTTCATAATGAGGAATGAATCAACGCAAAAAGTTTGCCTTCCCTTGCAAACTTTGGAGTTGGCATAATGTTGAAGGAGGAGGCAGATTAAAAATATTCTCATTCTTCAAAGGATCAACATGGATCCCTTACTTGGAAATAATAAAACTGAGGAGACTTCCCGATTCCACACAAAAAACACATTTATGTGGATTTAAGTGGATATTGTAGAACCGACATATGAGGAAAATTGCATGAAGATGGGCTAAATGATCTTGACGTCGAATAGAATGTGCAGGTAAATCATCAAGATATGGTTGAACAATATGCTTAATATCATGGAAAGTGTAAGACACAGATCTTTGGAAAGTAGCGTTGACATTTTTAAGTCCAAAAGGGAGTTTTTTATAAGCAAAGGTACCCCAAGGACAGATGAAATTAGTTTTATGTTGTTCTGAAGGAAGTATGTTAATCTGAGTATAATCTGAGAAACCATCCATAAAGGAGAAAATTTCACTGTTGACACAATCATCAATGATCTGGTCAATGAAAGGATTCAGGTAATTATATTTAGGGTAATCCCTATTGATATCATGGTAATCAACACATACATGAATCATATCTTGTTTCTTGTTGACCGGGACAATATTTGAAACCCAATTGGTAAGAGGTACTGGATAGATGAAACATTCTTTAAGAAGTTTTTCAACTTCCATTTTGAAAGCAACGACTTTTCTAGGGTGAACTGGACGAAGCTTTTACTGGATAGGCTTGGCTTCAAGATATATCTTAATCTCATTAACTACAACATTCAGGTTGATCCCAAAAATTTCTTCGTAGGACCAAGCAAAAATGTCATGGAATTCTTTTGAAAAGTGCTCTATAAATGTTAATTTATTTAGGAGAACAAGAAGCATCGATATGAATGTTTTCCATGATTCTAGATTTGATTGAAATTTCAATAGGAATAGTATCATAAATGACTCCCAAATTCCCCTCAGATAAAATATCGCAAGGGAGGATAGGAATGGGAGGATCATGAGATACCATAGAATGAGTCTCGAGTTCAAGTTAAAGAAAAAAGGAGGAACAATGATGTCCATCATCCCATGGAGTTTCCTCTAAGGACATAACCTCCGCGATAGCTTCATCACTGGGAAAAATATCATTGAAAGGATCGGGGGAAGTGAGGGAGGTAAACCAGATAGAGTGAGAATGCTCATCTAAGATTGGACGCATTTGATCATATGCATCAAAAGTAGATGCATAGGCAGATTCGATGGCTTCATAATTCAACTCCACTGGGCTAAGTGGCATTCGGTCATCGTAATTATCGTATTCGTTTGGAGTAGGAATTACCCATGGATAATATGAACCAAGGGATTTACCAAATACCAATTGAAATCATATTTATTTGGGGTACAGAAGGAAAAATTTTGGGTGGTGGGAGTGGAAAATCTATTATTAACGTTGAATATTTTAAAAGACCCACACCAACATTCTCATAGGAGGAGGATGGGATGTTCTCTACAAAAGGTACACCACCAACACATGAATCAGAATTTAAGAAGGCAAGTTGGTCAATTGTAACTATTTTTCCTTGATGGGGAAAATATAGTACATGGAACAAGGTAGAAACTATCGTAGACATGGCGTAGACCCAACTACGTCCCAATAGAAGATTTTAGTCTAGCAAAGCATCAACTATTTCAACTTCAACAATGATTGTTTTACCTTCCAATATGATTGGTAATGCATTAATAACTCCATATGGATAAAATCATCTACCATCAAAATGTTTTAATGTATTAGATGATTGATTCATGGATGGAGAGCCAATAGCTTTCCAACAGTTAAGAGACATCACACAAGTTGAGGCTCCTTCATCAATAATAGTGCAAAAAATTGTCTTATCCCGTATGAGAAATTGTATTTGAAATGCAAGTTGATGAGGAAGTATTGGAATATGAGTTTCCAAGTCAAAGGATATCGTATTCGAATCATTAGGGTCAAATCCACCTATAGCTGACAATAGTGCTTTTCGTTGCAAAAGGCAACTTTGAAGAACTTCAAGAGCCGACATCGCAGAGGGTGCTTGAGCTAAATCTTCCACAATATTGTAGTTTTGAGTAGCTCATGCATGCGGATTAAAAGACGACTTACGAATAACAGCTTTGGGAGGTGGTCGAATCACTGTGTCAATTCTCGGTTTATCAATTTGCAAAGGAGCAGAAGGGGTTGGAGAAGACAGGGAAGGTTGATCATTAACCTTCTCGATTGTAGGCAAATAGTCTTTGGCTCACGTAGTAAGTGCGACTTCTTTATCTTATATGTAGTACACATAAGTACATAAGAGTTATTTGATGTAGAGGGTTGATCTTGAGTGACCATTTGAGCTTGTTGAGAGGGAAAGGATTATTTAATACTGCAAGTGTAGTAGAAGTTCCTTTAAGAAAAAAATTAATGTATGTTCGACATGGAAAATCCTTGGTATAATGGTCCTCTTCACAAATTAAGTAAGGATACTTGGGTTTCCATTTCTATGTCTCATCAACAAGTGGTGTTTTAGGTTTCTCCTTCTATTGGGCATTTTGTTTAGCTTTACCTTTGCCCTTTTTCTTACTTTCAGATGACTGATCCTTATCAGATGTTGTGGTTTGAACTGCGTTAATTTCAAAAGTTTTTTTTGGAGAAATAGGAGAAGTAGTAGTGGTAGTAACTTGAGTGGTACTAGGGATAACTTTAGATGGACTTGAAGGTTTAAAATTAGTTTCTTGAGTGACAAAACTAGCTACACCATCAGTAGTGTGCGATACGGTAGTAGAGACAGAAGTTGGGTTTGTTGAAGGTCTAGGAGGGTTGGGAATTAAATCATACAAAGCATCATATTGTGAATAAACGAGATCTAAATACTGAGCACAAGAAATAGCTTTTTATTCGGTTACGATGCCCCCCATTGCAACATCACGAGTGATAGGAGGTAGCAAATATTTGGTAAGCCAATCAACTAATAATTGATCCAGGATTCTAGCTTTAATCAAACGACATCAACATCATCATTCATGTATGTGATTTGAAATGTGGGTAGACGTCGATTGTCGTAAAGACGTTAAAAGTTCGATGTCAGTTTCATAAATGGTTAGCAATTGGAAATGGGTTAAACAATCCATAGCCAAAGAGTAAAAAGTATAGAAAGTTCCTCATTTTAATTCTATGCACCATTTAGCGGCACTACTAGTGAGTGTGCGCTAAAAAAGACATAAATTGATAGAATCATCATTTAAAGAGTTGGAAGAACACCACAAATGATAATTTATGATGTGATTTGATGGGTCTTCTCTAGGTTTTCTGTCAAACTTAAGGATTTCACTTGGTAACTTAGTAGGTATGTGAGGCAAGTAGGAAAATGGTAGATTGGATCGTTGGTAAGCCGAGATAGGTTGGGTAAGTCCAAACTTTCCAAAAATGGTAGTTGGACATTAAGGGCAGGTTGTTGGTAAGAAGGGTTATGATAAAAAGCATAAGGATCGACCCCTTGATATGGTTCATACCCATGTTGAGGATTCATGGATGTTGTTGGTATTTAACCCGAATAAGGTTGAAAATGTGGATGTCCCATAGGAACTTGAGTACCAACAACATAAGGATTATATCCTTGGAAAGGTTGGACAACATGTACCTGAGTACCACTAGCTCCACTAGTTTGAGGAATGTTCCGTTGACTTTCCATTCGAGAGAAAGGCATGCCCCCAGACATTTGATCACCTGAGGATGGCTTGAATCTCATTTGGGATGATCTGCCAGGGGGAGGTTGTTGACCAGTAGTAGGTATTGGTTTTCTAGTAAAATAAGCTTCGAATGGAGGTTGTTGACCAGATCCAGGAACAAGTTGTTGGAAAAATTTAGGGAGAGAAGGTTGTTGGCCAAACCCAGGAGGATATTTTTGACCAAAACCAAGAGGTTGTTGGAAAAATCTAAGAGGAGATTGTTGACCAAAACTAGGAGGTTGTTGGCCAAATCCAGGAGGATATTGTTGACCAAAACCAGGAGGTTGTTGGCTAAATCTAGAAGGATATTGTTGACCAAAACTAGGAGGTTGTTGGCTAAATCCAAGAGGAAATTGTTGACCAAAACCAAGAGGTTTCTTTCCAAAACTTGGAAGTTGTTGGCCAATTCTAGGAGCTAACGATGATCCTGAAAAATATTGCCCCCAAGTAGGAGATGACGACCCTGGAAAAGGTTTCCCCCCGGTAAGTGATGAAAATCTTGGAAGAGGTTTCCCACCAGTAGATGATGACGATCCTGGAAGAGGTTTCCCTCCAGATACCATGGACCCTATGGACATTTTACCCATAGTTGTAGGTATGGATTGACCTATAGAAGACTGAACAGTAGCCCCACTAGTTAAGGGAAGGTGTTGACTAGAAATTGGTTGAGTAGAAGATACTGGAGCAATAGTAGTTTGTGGAATTTGTCTAATATTTGAATGACTTGTACCAGACATATCATTCATATCAGGAATACCAGTAATCCAAGGAGGATAACAAAACAATGAAGGACTCGTCGAAGCACCAGAAAAAACACCACTGAGAGATTGATACCCAATGGGAATTGATGATCCACCAAAGTCATAAGATATACTAGGTCCATTAGAAATAAAAGATGTAGTTGGGATGCTAGAACCTTCAAACACAGGATCTGTAGAAGTGGATTGATTCATTTTTGAACTGGTGAAGAAGGACGATGGTGTACATAATAGTGGGGTTTCACTATCTCTGATTAAAGAACGGTACCAACCATTATATCTCCACGAAGATACAAGTGGTGTGGGTAGTTGAACAACAATTGAATCGTCACCATCGGATAAAGGTGGGTTGAAATGAAAATGAAATTTTTCGGGAGTATATTCTTCAACTACGACACCGTTTGGAAATTTAGGATGTTGAGGACTACTCTGTAATGGTTCAGATATTGGAATGGGTGAAGGAACGAAAGGTTGAGAAATAGAATGTAATTGTGTTGAGTATGAACTTGGTGAATGAAGTATTTCAACTTCGTAATCTTGGGTGACTTTGGGTTCAACAAGTTCAGGTTCAGTATTGTCAAAATCGGGTTCTTCGATCCTAGTGGTTTCAGATTGATCTACTTATGATCCTTTTATAGTTTCAGTAACAATTTTTGGTTGTGTAATATCAACATTGGTATCTTCAGATGTTTTGTTTTCTGGTTCTTCGGGGGATAAACCCTTCATTCTACGAGAATGGTGAGGAGGTTCTGCCACGTTTTAAATTTTCAACAATTATCGATTATCTCCTAGGTCATCTAATGAAAACAACAAAACATTATCTAAGAAATATAGAAAGCAAACACACCAACAAAAAACATATTCTCACACTGTAAAAACTAGTTGGTGATGAAATCCAACATCGTAAGAACAATACAAGAAGGAGTGGGGATGGACTGAGTGGATTAGTTGTGTTGGCGACCTGCTTAACAGACTTACGCCCTGGTGCAAATCCCTTTACGACGCAAGCTATGGGTGACCCTCCAAGGATCCTGACTGAGCTTGACCAACGTTTGATCGAGGTACAGTATTGACTCCCCTTCACCGTCACCTAATGTAAATACCCTAAATATTATGGAAACTAAAGTCACCAACTCATAATCAACCTTCAGGCAGGTACAGTCGACAGTCGGGTCTGAAAGTATGGACAGGATATCAAGTCCAAAATTCCCCAAGAGGACTAAGAATAAGAGGATCGAATAAGCTCCAGAGGACCCCAAATGGATTCGGGATTCACGAAGTTCTGAGACCAAATGAAAACAGTCGCATCTCAATAAGAACCCCCAATATACAATCATTCCACTACGTTTGGTCAATCCTCATAGGGGTAATCTCTGCTTCTCTCCCACACGCGACCTCATGTTTAGCCCCTGTGTGAGAGGGGGATCCTAGCTATGCCTATATGAAATTGAATTTTCGCTCCTTACCACAATATTCTATGTTGGTTTTGGAAGCTTTCGAAAGTTGAACTCACAACCTATTCCAAAGCTCTAGCCTAAACTAATGTTGGTTTGCTATCAAGAAGCAAAAATTACCTAATGGATTTTATTAAACGCTTTGTTTTAGAGGTTGTTGTTTACACAGGGTTATGGAAATGAAACTTATGATGTGAAACCTTGACTCAAAAGTGTACAAAAGGATATGAGATGAAAATTTAAATTCGATGAATCCTATGTACGTGAGAGAGAGAAAGAGAGGTTTATTTGTTTAAGAATACAAGTATCTTTCCAAAATTCCTATAAATAGAGATTTTTCAAAAAACATAAATTCCAATTTTCCTCAAATGATTCAGAATGCAATAAGATTCTTCTTTATGGAAAAGAAATATCCTTCTCTTTTAAACTTTTTCTTTCAAATAAAGATATGAAATTGCAAAAGAAAGAAAAGAGATATACTGAAGCAAATGAATCACATCCAGAACTTAAACAAAGAGAAAAAATCATAACAAAGCTCCAAAGACTTAAAGCCAAACTCAATTCAAAAGTCTTGAAACAATTCTTCAACTAGAGAGTTCAAAGCTAAAGAATTCACTGAAGAAAACACTCAATCACTATCTAAAAAATCTTTAAGAAAACAATAACAACAGTAATTGAAAAGCATTCATAGACTTGGTTAAGAGATTATATCATTTTCAATACAAGAAAAACTGAAGAAAGCAAGTTAAAAAATACCAATGGTGAAAAGTAGTTCCATATTACCAAGAAGTCTGTAAATCAATAAATGAATCAGCCCAAATACTTCTATAACATTAGATCTCAGACCTAGGAAAGAAAGAACTTTTTAAAAATAAAATTTTCAAAAAGTTGTCACAGGCGGCTATGATAGACAGTGCGACAAGTTAAGTTGTCGCGGACAGAGAAGTATACACGGTGCGGAAATGTCGCTCTATGACTCAAATAAAAGTGTGGTGAGAACTAAAGTCCATAAGAAGTCAAAATAATCTCAATCTTTCCAAAAGAATTTGGGATTTTCTAGTCAAACAACGTGAAATGATGACTCGGGAAGACTCAAATAGGACACAGGAAGCTCACTAGGAGAACAAATCTAGAAAATTGTTCCCTACTATGGTTGCCATTTTTGTTGTGGATAAATTAGTGAATGTCGACATAGACCAATCTGCCTAGTCTGGGCACCCAAAACTAGAACAAAACGAAACAAAATAAATGATTTTCCTTAGGTTAAAAAGAAACATAAAAGATAGAAGTTCATACCTTTTTAATCGTTGTTTGTCCTCTCAAGTTGTAACTCCAATTTCTCAATTAAATGTTTTGTAAAAGTAGAGATCTGCAAGAGGAACAAACAAAACAGTAAAAGAAACCAATATCTATATATCTCAATGAACCTATGTAAATAGCCAAGCAAAAATACACACAAAGATCATTGGCAATCTTAGTTAGGAAAGGAAAATGTATCACTCTATTAAATAATTAGAAAACAACTTGCAACTGGTGCCTTGGCGTTGACAAGCTCCTTCCAACAATTTAATGCTCCAATACCCTCATATCCTCCATACATGTCATCATTGACACTAGAACACTATAGCACAACTAAATCTCTTAAGGCCAAAGTGAGATTCACAAACTCCCAATTACAAATCTGGATCTATTCTCAATTCACCATAATTTTGTTATTCCTCTATTCTTTCTTCCTTTTTCCTTTGGAAGTTGCCTCTTTTATAGAGTAGAGAGGAAGCCATGAAGAGGTTAGGATCTCACCAAATCAGGAGAGGCGGGTGAGATCCACATTGATTGGTAAACAACTCATCATTGAAGCTTCTCTTCTAGAACATTTGAGAATATCTTCTTTATCCCATGTACGAAAGCTTGTCGCACCCTTATATCTGAGAAAAAAGTGACATTTTCGCACTTGGTAGTGATGCAGACTCTGACAAGTAGAGTTGTCACACCTTGATAGAGTGAAACCAATGAAAATTCTTTAATTTAGGGACTTGTTAGAGTTGCTTGTTTCCAAAAGACTTCTTCCCAACTCTCCTTCCAAATTCTTATGCTTTTAAGCTGTCAAAGAATAGATAGTATAAGCAGTTGCGACAAAATGTTGTGTAACAACAACGTTGGGTCACCATCACATGGGAACCATTCTTCTTAACCCATCCCAATTGGTAGGGTGTCAGACGAGGGGTAGTAGGAAGTTTTAACCACTGCACCAAATCCTGAGCAACCAAATTTTCTTAGCTACTATTGTCGAGAATGAGCGTGGTTGGTGTAACATCCCTAGACTCCCGAGATGGGCCACATCACACAATATTAACTTCAACCTCTAGGATATACTTTGTAGCAACCAAGCTCACCACTGGACAATGCTACTTCAAAATTCCTAGCACGCAGATACTACTTGTAATGCTCCATGTTACAAGTAGACCAGATTAACTGCACACAACCCTAAGGTATTGCGCCCGGACTCGCGTTGAGCCTCACTCTATGAGTACACTTCTTTTAATTAAATTATAGTAATGGAATAAATGTCACAAATCCTCTGTGTGCTTTATCCTTTTAATACACATATATATTATTGTGCACTCAACGCTTCTACACACAAAGTACTACTGTGTGTGCAATCAATCCAATACTACATGTAAAATTCTATCACTTTGTGTGCACAGACTGCTTCACTACACACTCAGAGAATCATACCATGCCTTGGTATCTTCTAATCATACCATAGAGTTTAGCTTACAGGAATACTTAGGAATTTTCATACTTCACATGAGAAACAATACATATATATTCATTATACATGTAGCTAACAAGAAACACTTATAGCTATTGTTCTCACATGTGACGCAACATACAGAAATAAGAAACAAATTCATAAAGAATATGACCCCATTTAAAATATAACATTAGAGCATACAATAATTAAACAAGTGTGTGAAGGACACTTATCTCTTATGAAAAGTCACCAACTGCGTGCAAGACTCGAACATTCCTCCCAGACATAGACTTTGTCACTCATAATATTTCAACGACAGGTCACTCCCAAACTATGCTTAAACTCCATAGGAAAAAGGGTTCCTATCGCCAAACTATGGTCTGATATTCAACAAAAGACTTGGTCCAAGGTGACGAATGTTGCAACTAGCCTACAGTCCCTGATTTTCCACATGTTTGTCCCACCCTAGGAATGTTGGGTATGTGTTATATTCTTTGCACGAGTAGCAGTGTTTGCATTGCGTTGGGCGTGCACGGGGGTGAAGGGGTAGCACCCCCGAGAAAAAAAATTTACCTCAGGAAATGTGTCGCATTTTTGCCTCATTTTTCATGTTGCCTTGATTTTTGTGTCCATTGTTGGGCGGTTTTTTGGCACATGGTTTTTTGTCGATGGTTTTCTATTTTTGATTAAGGAATTAGGTTTTTTGACTAATATAGGTCATTGGGTTAGGTTTTTGGATTTCATTGGCTCCTATATGTATATTGTATTGTAAACAATGTATCACTATGAATGAATATAGAATATGTTGGTTTTCTCGGTTTGGGTTTCCAGGGGAAAAATCTCTCTGTAATGTTTGTATTTTCCATTGTATATTTTCTATTATTTTACTGAAAATTTGTTTGCAATAAATATTGTACAAGGTTAAAATCTACATTTGGTATCAGAGCTTTGTTGGCTTCAGGGGGACACCTTTGTGGTCAAGGGTTTGCCTCGAGACAATGATAATCCTTTTTACAGTGGGGGATCTATGGTATTGATTTTTTAGGTGAAAAGACATGGTGAGCAATTCGAAAATGGAGATCGAGAAGTTTAATGGGAAAAGTTTTGAGTTGTGGAAGCTCAACATGGAAGATCTGTTGGTGGACATAGATCAATGGATCGTGGTAGATCCAGGTACTGCACCTACAGGAACTTCAACAGATGACTGGAAAAATTTGGATCGAAAGGTGAAGAGCACAATCCAACTGTGTCTCTTAGATTCAATATTACTAAATGTGTCAAAGGAAGCTATAACCAAGGATTTATGGGATAATTTGGGGAAGTTGTTGTTAGAAAGTAATGGATGTGCTCATTTAACCATAGAAAATATAACAATATTTCCACCCAACCATAGGCTGAATCCAACCCCGAGCACCTTAACCTTAACAAAGAATCATTTTGGAAGCAAACCCTAAGATAGATAGCCAAACAAGATAGCGCACCTTTCTCCAAGGATAGCACATCAAGCAAGAGTAACCAAGATTGATCAGAGATTCCAAACCAGAGAGAGACCAAAAATATAGACTTCAAAACTGGTGGCTGCAACTCCTCCAAGACTTATGCACAAAATTGGCCAACTGTAGTGCACACATGTGTGCTTCAGCAATTCTGAGAATTCTGGCTAAAATGAAGACTGACCTCCTATATTTATACTGCATCTGCCAGACTGCCATGGTCGACTTCTCATTCTAGGTGTTAATTACTTATTATTAATTATTTCCTTTAGCTAACATCTTCTCTCAGAGGCTAATAACCTAATACAAATCATTCTCTTGAGACGACTTGTCTTCTAGGGTTCTTAACCAATTATTTAAGGTTTCTTCTTGATTTACAGAATATTCTATTCTCGTCAGGTTTACACATGGAGGTAAATACCTATCGCAACTACCATAATATCAACACTCCCTCCTAGCTAGGGAGGTATTGAAGGTAATGGTCTTGAGCACAAACATACCATTCACCTGGTAACATCATCATAGTTGTATAGAATATATCATGATTAGATCATGAGCACGATCATCACTATCAGTGTCATCAACTGCATCATCTCTCAAAACCATACTCCATCTGAGTAATCAACCATGATGCTGAATAAGTCACTTACTCTAAGGAGTGATACAAAATCCATTCTTCTAATCAGGGAATATGTCCCAGAAGAATAGATGTCCTGGACCATTTTCCATCTAGAGAATCTTTGTCCATCGGTGCACTGATCATCCATCTAGCTAATAATCACTTTCAACATTATTGATAGTTTTACAAGGAAATTGGAACAATTTCATTCAATAGAACACAATTGTGTCTATCCGTAGTAGTACATAACTACAATCCAATGGTTCACTACCACACTAGGTAGCACATAGCTACTTGATCAGTGACATATAGTCACATTCAGTGGAACACATCCACCACAGTAGCATACATCTATTGTCCAGAGACATACAGTCTATATGACAACCATATCATCTGATATCAACCTGCACAGAAAAAAAATGTCATGATATAAACTGAATCATCTAGGCCATTCTTCCACTCACATCTATGAGATCTGGAAGAGCATCTGCCCTTAGAGATTAAAACATCAATGATGAGCTATCTAGACTATTCTTCTCAAGAAAGGAAGAATAATTATCCTAATTTATGAGCCTAGACCATTCACCTATCTGAGCCATTCCTCCGGCACTAAACAAAATGAAACCTGGAAAGAATGAGTCTGTCCTAGGGAATGCCTATTCTTGATTGTTGAACCTGGACCATTCCACTATCTGGGCCATTCCTCCTGCACTAAACAAAGTGCAACCTGGAGATAATGAATCTGCCCTAGGAAATGACTATTCGGATCATTTCCTAAGGAAATGAATGTCCTACACCAACCTAAAAAATGGACCATTCTTCAAAACTGCTCACAACTGTGAGCTTTGAAAGAATGACTGTCTAGAGAGGTAGACCAGTCTTCTTGACCACTACTAAGAGTGATCATCAAGAATAAAGATTGTCCTAAACCATTCCCCCACACTAGCCACAAGGGGAATCGTTGTCTATGGTACATCAACAATCTATCGAACCATTTTCATTACGAAAATGACCGTTCGATCTGGACCATTTTCTGAACTGGAAAATTCTTTTTCATCAGAAATCTCAAACCACTTTCCGAACTGGAAAGGAACTGCTCATCTTGGACCATTTTTCGAACTGAAAAGTGATTGTCCATAAATCAATAACACATCAGTGCTCCCTCAAAACCTGGGAGTCATATCTTCCTTTTTCAATAAGGAAGTCATCTCCACAAGCTCCAACTTGTTTCTTGAGTAAGAAAACTCTTTCATCTTGGACAAAGGCTTTATCAAAATATCTGCTTATCTACTCATCTGTAGAGATATATTGGAGAACCACTTCTCTTTTTTGGACTTCATCACGGAGAATGTAATGCTTGATCTCAATGTACTTCAGTCTTTCTGGAACACTGGTTTTCTATGGAGGCTTCATATAGCTCTGATCATTATAGTATATCATAGTTGGATTCAACTCTTTGTTTCCTACTAGCTCATAACATCATGCTAGAGCTCAAACTGGAACATATCCAAGTGGCAATTCTTTTGTTGTCATGAGAGTTTGTCATAGATTGGAAAACCATCATCCTGGAGTTCTGAGTAACTATTATGATACAGTATCTCTATTATAGAAAATTTTCACCATGCTTTTGTTGTGCATTGGAGGCTCTGCACCAAATTGTTTGAATCCATACAATACCTTCTTCCATCTACATACAAGAGTCTCTTTCTAGTATACCTCAAAAACTTTGAGGTTGTTCTACATATGCTTCTTGTTCAATTACTCTGTTGAGGAGAACATTCATTATATTCATCGGATGTAAACTCCAACCCATGGATATAGTAGGAGATACAATGTCTCAGATAGAGGCATGTCTAGAAAAAGATATCATCATAGTCCTCTCTCTCCATTTGGGAGAACCTTTAGTTCTGGATCTCGCAATGCTTTCATTCATAAGTCTTCCATACATTGTTCTTCATCACAACTTTCATTTATTCTGCTTGATTGCTTCTAGAGGGTTTAGATCAAGTTGGTAGTCTTTTGATTCTTGATATGGCTAGTTATTCTGGCTTTTCTTTCTCTCTTGGAATCTTCATGTTCTTCTTCATGTTTCTCTTTATCTCTCGAGTCCATGGATTTTTCTATAGATTCCATGCCCTGAATATTCCAACTTCTTTCTTTCATCATGGGATCATGGATGTGGATGGACAACCAAGGATACTTTAAGGCTTCTTTTCGAGGAAGACTTCTTCTAAATTCATACTGAACATGTGTTAATTTTCATGGTTTCTACCATGGATAGATACTTCATCATATTCAATGGACCATATAATTTAGGATTAGCTCCCTCCTAATCCTTTCTTCATGCATGAATGCATGCTCTTCTTTTGGAATTCTGTAATCAGATCTCTCTGACTAAGAGATCCCATGCTTCTGTCTGCATCCTTATTTCCTTCTACAAAGTGTCATAAGTATTTTTCTGATTTCCTCTTGATTGTTGACTTCTTTCTATCTTTTCTTCTTCTAGGATTCTTATTTCATCTTATCTTGCAGTTGTTGCTTATGTAATAACTCCACATGAATTGTTACCAAGGATTGTCGATGTGCTTCATCCTTTCATGTGTATTGCCTGACTTGTGGTCATCATGATAACAATCCTTATCTTGTTGTTCTTCCATAGATATGGTTTCTTTTTTAACATCTTATCTTCTAGGAAATAGATATGCAGGATATGTACAGAGACTATGTAAACATTGTATGTACAAGAAATATGAAAAGTATTGTTACCTTGTCTTAGAAGAAGAAGTTTGTTTTATCCTGCTTGGTCTTCTTTGAAGGTTCATTTTCTTCGGCAACTGATGCTCCGTGTGTTTCCTTCCTTTTATTTAGCTTGGGACAATGATTCTTGTAGTGACCATATTTTCGATTGTTGAAGCATTGCATTTTTGACATATCTTTCTCTTGATTTGATTTCTTCCTAGAGCCAAACTTCCCTTTATTCCTGAAATTATTGAATCTTGTTGTGAAGGCTTGATCATCGTATTTATTTTGGGGTTTCTCTTTTGCATTGATCCTTGATTCATCTTGTGCACAACAAGTTCAAATTTCTTCAAACGTGGGATACTCCTTCCTTGTGTTCATGCTTGTGGAAAATGCATCCCATGTTTTGGGAAGACCATTGAGTACTATATTTACTAGTTCCTTTTTTGAAATGATCTCTTCAATAGCTTGTAGTTATCTCTTAACTGAGATATTCTCACAAAGTATGATGTTATGATGTCATCATCATTCATTTTCATGTCACAGAGCTCATTCTTAAGACTCATTACTTGTCCAATGTTTCTGACTGAGAAGAGGTTTGTTACGGCATCATACATCTTCTTAGTGTTAGAAAAATAGGACCGCGGAGCAATAAAATAAAACAAATGCAGAAACAAAACACATAAGATACACAATACAAGAGAGACACAGATTTGTGTGGTTCACCCAGTGTGGGCTACGTCCACCAAAGAAATTGTGAGGTCCTTCCTTTATTATTATCTAGCAAATGAAGGGATACAACCTATAGCAAAACCCGTTGTAACTTCCTCTTCTTTCTCTCACAGTCTCCTCTCTCAGAATACAATACTCGCCATCAACATAGCCGCAATACATTTCCCTCATAAAAGAGGGTTTCCTTCTAGGGAAAAAAACCCTAACATAATCTCTATTGTTAGATCTGCGACCTTATAATGAACAATCCAGATTTACAATGAAATTACAATATACATTTACAAGGCAATTTTTCCTTCAGCGGCTTCGCCCCCGAACCCCCAGCCGGGGGGATATCCCCCCCAAACTCCGCAGAGGGGGTACCCCCCCTTTGCACTCCCCCACATGGAAGAGTGTACATACTTCTGCGGTGTAAATACTTCATGGGGTATAAAGATGGCTGAAAGTAAAAGACCTCTGAATCAAGAAGATAATCAGGCTCCACAACCAACACTTAGATAAGTCAAGATGGGAGATGTAGGGTATCAAGTGGTATTTTATAGAGTCCACTATGATACTCATGGCATTGATGTCACTTTATTTGAACTTCTCCATAACTGCAATGTTCTGAGGTTCCTTCTCTTTTCCTTCTTTGAACTGTGGTTCCATGCTCTTTCCTTTCACGATATCCAACACTTTATTCTTGGCAAGGATGAGGTCAATCCTTTTCTTCCATGCTCTGAATTTAGAAGCCTCTTCTAACTTTTTCTCTAACTTCATAGAGTGATTCATAACTGCTTTGACTTAGTCAACCCTTGATTTTGACCAAAAACTCAAACTTGGCGTCTTAGCTTGCTGAGAGTACCAGGAGATGTGATAGGCTAGGGTGCACTAGTATATCCAGAAATTAGGTCAATATATTCACTTAAGGTGCCTCAAGGAGAGGGTTATGGTTTTGTTGCTACAACAGAAACTGGTTGCAACTACAACTAAGCAAATCCTCCCAATCTATCTTCCAGCAGTTAGACTGTCCAACGATAGGGTGGGCCCATAACCTGTCAGAAAGTAATGGATGTTCTTGTTTAACCATAGACAAGATAGCAATATTGTCACCCAACCATAGGCCGAAGCCACCCCCAAGCACCTTAACCTTGACAGAGAATCATTCTGAAAGCAAACCCTAGGCTAGATAGCCAAACAAGATATCACACATTTCTCCAAGGATAGCACATCAAGCAAGAGTAACCAAGAATGATAAGAGATTCCAACCCAGAGAGAGACCGAAAATATATACTTCAGAACTGGCGACAATAGTTTCTCCAAGACTTGCGCACAAAACTGGCCAACTGCAGTGTGCACAACTGTGCTTCCGGAATTCTGAGAATTCTAGCTAAAATGAAGACTAGCCTCCTGTATTTATATTGCTTCTGCTAGACTCCTAGGGCCGACTTCTCATTCTGGGTGCTAATTACTTATTATTAACTATTTTCTTTAGCCGACATCTTCTCTTGGAGGCTAGTAACCTAATACAAATCATTCTCTTGAGCTTACTTGTCTTCTACGGTTCTTAACCAATTATTTAGGGTTTCTTCTTACTTCCTGGAATATTCTATTCTCATCAGGTTTACACATGGAGGTAAATACCTCTCGCAGATACCATAATATCAATAGTTGTATCAATCTAAGTCCCTAGTAAATAAATTATTCCTAAGAAAGAAGCTGTATAACCTGAGGATGAGAGATGGAGACTTGGTGGTAGAGAATTTGAACGCCTTCAATACTGTGGTAAGTCAATTAGTATCTGTTGAGATTAAAATTTCAGATGAAGATAAGTGTATCACTTTACTGTGTTCTTTACCAGACTCATGGGATAGTCTGGTTTTGGCCATAGGTAGTAATACAACTACCTTGAATTTTGATGAAGTGGTCTCATCCTTGTTGTCAGAGGAGATGAGACAAAAGAATATGCAAGGACAAAGCACAGACACATTATTTTCAATAGGATGCTCCCAGGAAAGAAATAGATCTAAGTTCTCAAGTGGTAGATCTAAGTCTAAGGGTAGATCTAAATCTCTTGGAAAGTCTGTAAAGGTATGTTGGAGATGTGGAAAATAAGGGCACTACAAGAAGTAGTGTAGATCAAAAGTTGAAAAAAAGAAGGGATCTAAAGATTCTCCTTCTATAGAAGAAAAGACCTCTAAGGAAGGAGGGGATGTGTACTTGGCTTCTTCAATCACACATGCAGATCATGAGGCATGGTTGGTTGACTCAGGTGCATCCTTTCATATGACTCCCCACATGGAATGGTTCTGTGAATATGAAAGGTATGATGTATGTAATGTTTTCTTAGGTGATGAATCGACAACCAGAATCATAGGTTGAGGAAAAATCAAGTTGAGGCTCATAGATGGAAGGATTATAACACTACATGGTGTTCTGCAGATCCCAGGATTGGCCATAAATTTGATTTTTGTAAGAAAAATGGATGATGTAGGGGTAAAAACAATATTTGAAAAGGAAACCTGCAGGATGGTTCGAGGAGCAATGGTGTTGTTGAAGGGAGTTTGGTTTGGAACTCTGTATAAGCTACAAGGATGCACTATTAGTGATGGGTGTAATAGTTCCATTGTTCCTGATATTGGATTTGAAGAAGAAAGAACTTCTACATTCTCTGGATAAAAGGTTATGATGTGGCATCAAAGACTAGGGCATATCAGAGAGAAGGGTCTTCGACTACTACATGGTAAAGGTATGGTTGAAGGTATGTCTAACTACTCTCTAGATTTTGATTTCTGTGAACATTGTGTATATGGGAAGCACAATCAGGTAAGATTCCCCTCTGGTGCATCGAGGGCAGAAGGAATTTTACAGCTAGTTCACAGTGATGTTTTTGGACCTGTATTGGTCCCATCATTAGGAAAATTTGTGTATTATGTCTCATATGGATGACTTCTCGAGAAATACTTGGATATATTTCCTTAGGAAGAAATCTAAAGTCTTTGACAAGTTTAAAGAGTTTAAGGCTCTCGTTGAGAATCAAACAGAGAAAAGAATTAAGGTGTTGAGGACAGATAATGGCAGAGAGTTCCACATGAATGAATTTGAAGAATTATGTAAGAAGTGTGGTATAGCAAGGCAGAAGTCTACTCCATATACACCTCAGCATAATGAATTTGTAGAAAGGATGAACAGGGTGCTCATGGAAAAAGCAAGGTTCATGCTCAATGGTGTCGGGTTAGGGCAATAATTATGGGCAGAGGAAGTGGGTACTACATGTTACCTAGTCAATAGATCACCCTCATCAACACTGAATGACAAGAATCCAAAAGAGGAATGGACTGGTAAGAAACCTTTTCTCACACATCTCAAGGTATTTGGTTGTGATGCATATGTTCATGTTCCAAAGGAAAACAAGAGTAAGCTAGATAAGAAGGTTGAAAAGTGTATCTTTATT
>JZKD02S2371788.1:74977-94318 GCA_000966675.3 Picea glauca
GCCGAGATGTGGTATTTAGAGAAATGAAGGATGTTGTTAAACAGGAAGTCCTACCAAGTAAGGAAGAACCAGAGAAAATAGAGTTTGATTTAAAGGATGATGAATCAGACTCTACGGAAGAATAGGAATCAGAAGAAGAAGATCCTCATACTCTAATATTGAGGAGATTGGTTTGAGAAAGAAGGCTACCGGAAAGGTATACTCCATCTTATTTCCGTTCAAATTTTTCTTTTTCTATTACTGATGATGATCCTAGAACTTTCAGGGAGGCAGTGCATTCATAGGATGGAAATCTATAGAAAAAGGCCATGGACGAAGAAATGCAAGCCTTGGATAACAATGAGGCTTGGGATCTAGTGGAGTTGTCGACTGGAAGAAACCCCATTGGAAGAAAATGGGTATTTAAAAAGAAGTTGAATGGAGAAGGAAAAGTGGAGAAATACAAAGCTCGGTTAGTAGCAAATGGTTATTCCCGAGTTGAGTTAATTGATTTTGGTGAGATTTTTTATCCTGTTGCCAAGTTACCCTCTATAATATTTTTGTTATTTTTTGTTGTTGCATTTGATTTTGAAGTAGAATAGATGGATGTGAATACAACATTCCTACATGGGGATCTAGAAGAAGAAATCTATATGAAGCAGCCAGAAGGATGTGCTGTGAAGGGAAAGAAGGAGCTGGTATGCAAGATGAAAAAGTCCCTATATGGTTTAAAACAATCACCAAGGATGTGGTATAAAAAATTTGATACTTATATATTGGGACTTGGTTTCACAAGAAGCAAAGAGGATCATTGTGTGTATTTTAAATTAGTTGGTGATCATTTGATTTATTTGTTCTTGTATGTGGATGACATGTTGCTGATAGAAAACAACAAGGAGATTACCCAAGATGTGAAAACTCAGTTGTCCTCTAAATTTGACATGAAGGATCTTAGTGCTTCAAATTTCATTTTGGGCATGGAAATTAAAAGAGATCAGAAAAAGAGGAAACTCTATTTAAATCAGAGAAAATATGTCGAGACAATATTGCAAAGGTCTAATATGCAAGAATGTAAACCGGTCAAGGTTCCTAGTCCTCTTAGAGTAAAGTTATATGTGGATCAGTGTCTCAAGACACAGGAAGAGGAGGACGACATGTCTTGTGTTCCATATGCGAGTGCAGTTGGCAGTTTGATGTATGCAATGGTCTATACTAGACCGGACATTGCACATGCAGTGGGAGTTTTGAGCAGGTATATGTCAAAACCAGGGAAGGAGCATTGGACAATAGTAAAAAGGGTTTTCAGGTATTTGCGTGGCACTGATAGCTATGGATTGTGATACCAAAGAAAACCAGGATTGGACAAAGTGGTGGATATACATGTCTTTGTGGATGCAGACTGTGTTAGAGATCTAGATTTTAGGATATCTACAAGTGGGTATGTGTTTAACCTGTTTGGAGGAGAAATGAGTTGGATGAGCAAAAGACAGGTTGCAGTGGAACTTTCAACTACATGAGTTGAATACATGGAAACCACTCATGCAAGTAAGGAAGAAGTATGGTTATAAATATTATGTTCAGGTATTGGGTTGGTACAATAAGCTGTAAGGATAGATTGTGATAGTCAGAGTGCAATGTTTTTGGCGAAGAACCTAGCTTATCATTCAAAGACAAAGTATATTTATATTCAATATCACTTTGTGAGAGACATGCTTGAAGAAAATAAAGTATTGTTGATGAAGGTGCACACTTTGAATAATGTTGCAGATTCATTAACAAAATCTATGAGCACTGAGAAATTATCTTGGTGTATAGGATCCATGGGCATTGCTACCTTGGATTGTTGACTATGTAACCCTATAACCTCCTGTATGCAAAGAAAACAACAAGTAGGATAATGTTGGGTATTTTTTATATTCTTTGTAGGAGTAGCAGTGTTTATGTTGTGCTGGGTGTGAAATCCCCACGTACGGGGGTTTAGGGGCAGCGCCCCCGAGAATTTTTTTTTGCCTCAGGAAACATGTCGCATTTTTTCCTCATTTTTCATGTTGCCTCGATTATTGTGTCCATTGTTGGGTGGTTTTTCGGCACATGGTATTTTGCTGATGGTTTTCTATTTTTGGTTAAGGAATTAGGGTTTTTGACTAATCAAGGTCATTGGGTTAGGGTTTTGGATGACGATGGCTCCTATATGTATATTGTATTGTAAACAGTGTATCACTATGAATGAATATAGAATATGTTGGTTTTCCCAATTTGGTTTTCCATGGGAAAAATATCTGTGTAATGTTTGTATTTGTCATTGTATATTTTTTGTTCTTTTACTGAAAATTTGTTTGCAGTGAATATTGTACAAGGTTAAAATCTACAAGGAAGTGTTCCCCTTCTCTGCTCAATAGTCCTTCGACTACCCCACTTCCCTTCTGGGGCTTTAGCAACAGGATGGATAGGAAGTCTCAGAGCCCTATATTTAAGGCCCAATGCACCATGGAACAATTCCCAGCAAACTCCCACCCGGAGAGAGAGCTCAAGAGCCTGACAAATTGCCTCTTCAACAATAAATAAGCCTTCCCAGGCACAAGGTTAAGAAAAAATGAAAATAAGTTACAACAAAATATGTATTCCTTCGCAAAGGAATTTCCTTCTGAAGGATTTTAGAATGAGGGATTCCCCTCTGAATTACACTAAGGCTAACAATATATATTGCATGCCTTCAACTCAACACTTTCCACCTTCATAAGTAGCTTTAGCCACTTGGTGATTCGTTCCCTACCCTCAAGAACTTAGGATAAATACATCCATAAATTAAAATTTCATAAATATTAATAAAATATTCCCTTGACTTAAGCTTCCCCTTTTATCAGCTGTCTCTTTTCACCTGAGTTGAGTCTACACGTAGAGATGTGATTATATTAACAATCTCGAGGGTGATTACATTTACAATACAGGAACACTGGACTTTTTCATCCAAGCTCACTAGCCTTAAAATACAAGCATATATATAAAGGCTCTCTTGGTCCACCTGAATCACATTCCAATCAATGACATGATTAGCATCAGGTATATACTTTTTAAGTAAAGAAACATGGAATACATTATGAATACTCAAGGATGAAGGAAATGCAAACATATATGCGATAGGACTGATCCTCTCCAGGATTTCAAATGGCCCACAATAGTGTGCTACCATCTTAGAACAATTCCCCAACTTTAGGGAACTACGTGTTGGTAGTACAGTTTTTGTTACACAACAACCTGCAGATGATTGGTCAACTCACCACCACCAGATTTCAAGGATCCATGAGAGGCGACTAGTCCCTCGTCATGATACACCAGGGAGTGTTGACTACTTGCAATTTTGTGCAACAATCTCCCCCTCAACGCAAGCCGAGTGTGTATCGAACTCGTGACCTCTAGCTCTAATACCATTTTTTGTTAGTACAATTTTCCATACACCAAAACCCGTAGGTGATTGGTAAACTCACCACCGTGAGATTTCAAGGATCCACGAGAGGCGATTAGGCCCTTGTTATGATACACCGATGAGCGTTGACTACTTGCAATTTTATGTAACACTACGCATGGCTTTCACTTTCAAAAAAACATGATCAACCCACTTTGATTTCTCTATGGATTCTTCCTTTATCTGCACAAATCTTTTGCATGTCTTGGGAAACCTTTACATTCTGCCTTATCTTTACCATCTTCTCTTCCATTTCCTGGAGCGGATCTAGCGCAACTATTGCACGGTCTGTTGGGTTATCCCAACTCACAGGCATGTTGCACCTTCTACCATACAGTGCTTCAAATGGACTCATCTTTAAAGATGTTTGATATCCATTGTTGTAAGAAAACTCTATGAAATATAAGTAGTCTTCCCATTTTGATGGTTTATCCATCACATACATCCTTAGCATATCTTCTATTACCTAATTTACCCTCTTGGTTTGTCCTCCTGATTCTGGGTGATATGTTGTGCTAAAGTTCAAAATTTTCCCAATTCCTTTGAATAATCCCTTCCAAGAATTTGAAGTGAACTTGGGATCTATGTCAGACACAATTTCCTTGGGCATACCATGCAATTTAGCAATTTCTCGCATGTATATCTCAGCAATGTCAGTTTCCTTGTGCATTGATTTCACTGGAACAAAATGGGTAACTTTAGTAAGCTTTTCCACCACCACCATAATATAATCATGTTGCTTGGAAGTCATAGGAAACATAGTTACAAATCCATCATTATAACTTCCCACTTCCACTAAGGAATGGACAAATATTGTAGCAAACCAGCTAGATGTTTGTGCTCATCCTTGACCTTCTGACATTCAAGGCATCTAGAAATAAAATCAACAACTTCCTTCTTCATACCTGGCCAATAGTATTGCTTCTTGACGGCGACAATTGTCTTCTAGTATCCTGGATGTCTAGCATAAGGAACCTTATGCATCTTTGAAAATATCAGGCTTTTCAACTCCTAATCATTTGGCACATAGACTCTGCATCTATACATGAGGATCTCATCCTCTCTTAGCTCATAACCTTCCAAATTCTGTTGTGACATACCTTGTTGCAAGTTCACCTTTATGTCCACATAGTGCATATCTTATTTGGAAACTTCTAAAATTTTGTCACACAAATCTATCTAGTACATTCTAATGGTTGTAGCATGCATCTCATGCACTCTTTTGTTGAGTGCATCAACCACCTTGTTCTCTTTACCTTTGATATGCTTAATATCAAAGTCATACTCGCTAAGGAATTCCAACCATCTACTTTGTCTAACATTTAAAGTTTCCTAACTAAATAAATATTTCATACCATAGTGGTTTGTCCTCAGCTCAAATATTGTACCCATGAGATAGTGCCTCCACATCCTCAAGGAATGCATAGAGCCTTTCATATTCTTTTAGCTTCCTTGATTCGTAACATATCACGTGCCCATTCTGACTAAGGAATCCCCAAGTCCTTCTTTGCAAGCATCCTTACATACAACAAAGTCTTAATTTGGATCAACAATCCTCAAAATTGACGCACTTGTCAACAAAAACTTCAAGTGCTGAAAACTTCTTTCACAATCTATAGACCATTCAAATCGCACACCCTTATTTTGCAAGGAGGTAATTGGGTGCACAATTTTTGAGAAGCCTTAAATAAACCTTCTGTAATACCCTGCTAGTCCCATAAAGGACATTGCCTCTGCGACATTTTTTGGTGTTGGCCATTCCTCAATGGTTTTTATCTTCGATGGGTCCACAACTATTCCTTCCTTTGAAATGATATGACCCACGTAATGAATCTATCCCTGGTAAAGTGAACACTTGCTCAACTTTGCATAAAGGTGTTTCTCCCTCAATACCTGCAACACCATCTTCAAGTGTTTCTCATGCTCTTATTCAAACTTTGATTAAATAAGTATGTCATCCAAAAATACAATGACAAACTTATCTAAATAATTTCTGAAAAATCCATTCATTAAACACATGAAGGAAGCTGGTGCATTTGACAACCAAAATGGGACCATTATAAACTTGTAATGACCATACCTTGTTATGAAGGTAGTCTTGATGATATCTTCTTCTTTTATTCTCATATTGTGATATCCAGATCTGAGATCAATCTTGGAAAATATCCTTGCACCCCTTAGTTGATCAAACATGTCATCTATCCTTGGCAAAGGATACTTGTTCTTCATTGTTACCTTATTCACCTTTATGAAGTCAATGCAGAGTCTCAACGTACCATCCTTCTTTTTCACAAATAAAACTTCCACACCCCAAGGCAACACACTTGGGCATATATACCCCTTCTTTAGAAGCTCTTTAAGTTTCATCTACAACTTCTTCAATTCTTGCGTACTCATCCTATAAGGAGTCTTGGATACAGGAGCTACTCCTGGCATCAAATTTATAAAGAATTCTATATCTCTTTTCGGTGGCAACTCTAGTATTTCTTTAAAGACATCCTTGAATTCCTTTAGTATTGCACAATATTCAACGCTTGGCACTTTATCCATGGGTGCCTCCTCCATGTGCGTTGCAAATACTTGACATGCTTTCCTGTAACTTTTCTTCAATTGCAAGGATGAAATTTTTCTGATAGTCACAGCTCTTGGAATGCCTTGAGTCATTCTCAAATTTTCTTGCTCATCCAAGCAAGTAAATGCCTTATTATAATATTATAGAATAGCATGATGTTGGTCCAACCAGTCCATGCCAATGAGGCAATAATACAAGCCCAAAGGCATAATATTCAAATCAGCTTTTGCGTGTAGTACATTCATTTTCATTGGACATGCCTTGACCATCTCATTTTACTTTTTGCCCCTGTAGCTAACTGAACCAACCAAGGTTTTCCAAGCTTGCTTCTTGACAATTGGAATCTTTCCACCATTTTAGGATCTAGATAACTATGAATAACTCCTGATTCAATTAAAATAACAATGGGTTGGTCATTATTCTTACCTTCTGCCTCGATCATCTGCAACTGAAACTCATCTTGCTTGTTGTCCAGGGCTATGCAAATTATAGGTACACTTCCACCCATTTATTCAACTATCACATATTTGTGTACACTATGCGTAGTCCTCACTTTTTCATCCCTTTGAGCGCAATCTCCAAACATATGATTTCTGTCACAATCCCTACACTTCATTGGTTGTTGCCTTGACTTGGTTTCCATTGTCTCGGTCATTCTAGGCTCCTTGGAAATTGGCTATCCTTGCATAATATTTCTGAAAAATGGTGGCTTAGTCCCCTTCTTCCTTTGTTCTACCTTGCTTTTCTTCTTGTCTTCCCAAGCCTTTTGGAAATTCACTCTTCCTTTTTGTTGATCATAGAGACATTTATCTCTCCTTATAGTTTATTCCAATGTCTTGGGATAATCATATTGTATCTTATAGCTAATAAATGATGGCAACCCAATCAGATACCTTTGAATCTTCACATGTTCATCCTTGATAAAAGGAACATATTTTAGCTCTAAAAATCTCTTTTCATACTCATCTATGGTCATGCTCCCAAGCTTGAGTTCAAAGAACTCCTTCATTTTCCTATCATAGTAGTGCTTGGTTAAATATTTCTTTTCAAAATATCACTTGAATTCCCTCCAAGTAACCTTCTTCTCATCAATGTGTTGCACTTGCACATATTGATCCCACTGCATTGATGCTTTCCCATTGAGCTAATAAATGGAAATTTTCTCTTCTGCCTATGAGGAGTAATTATGCATCTGGAAGTATTTCCTCATACCCAAAAACCAAATTTCTACATCCTCATCCTTCTTATGCTCACCATCAAAAGTAGGAGGCTTGATCTTATTCATTTCCCCTTGTAGCTCGTCCACCCCAGTCCTTGTCTTATGTTTTATGACAGGAGATGTACTTGAACTACTACGCGCTTTCCCAACTGAATATATTGGAGAGTGATGGAGATGCTTTTCAACACTTTTTGTTTTTCTTCCCTCATCATGAGATCTGTGTCTTCATGACCTACTTGTCTCTATCTCCTTATCCATATTTTTCTCAATTTTGTCAAAGATTTATAGCAACTTGATGTTGAAGCCTTCTTGTTCCTCCTTGGCTATCATAATCCTGTCGATATTAGCTTTATAACTTTGGACATCCTTTTGAAAACTTTTTATGGACTCTACCAAGTTCATACTCTCTTCTAAGACTTCCCTATGTCCATTGGATTTTGAACCTTCAACACCCATACCAGTGTACAACATTTCCATTTATTCATCCAAACTATAGGTTCTATGCACACTTTCCATGCTTTTAATCTTTGCGTTGATCCTTCCCGGAACTAATCGTTGTTAATTCTGCAAAAAGTGCAATCAACAAGATTTGTTAGACTAATTAATGAGACAATTTTATGAAATATATGCACAATATGTCATAATCCTTTCTTTTCTTTTTACTTTGGATGATTTTTAACATCCAAACTCTAGTGTGCACACCCGTGCATCGTTGTTTTTGTGCGCATCACAACTCTATACCGTGCACCAATGGTTTTCCGCACAAAATAAACTCTACAATGTGCAACACCAATACTTAACGTACACGTCTATTTCATGTTGATCTCTGGCCCACACAAGTCCAGTGTTGAACCAATCACTCTGATACCAAAATGTGACGTCCCCTGAATCCTAAGATGGGACATGTCACACAATCTCAACTTCAACCTCTAGGATATTCTTTGTAGCAACCAAGCTCACTACTCGACAAAGATACTTCAAAATTCCTAGCACGCAGATACTATTTATAATGCCCCTTGTTACAAGTAGGTCGGATTAACTACGCACAACCCTAAGGTATTGCACCTAGAATTGCATTGAGCTTCACTCTACGAGTACACTTCTTTTAATACAATTATAACAACGAAATAAATGTCACAAATCCTCTGTGCACTTTAACCCTTCAGTACACACACACACACACACACACACACACACACACATTGTTGTGCGCACAACACTTCTACGCACAAAGTACTACTACGTGCGCAATCAATCCAATACTACAAATAGAATTATATCACTTTGTGTGCATTGACTGCTTCACTGCACACTTGACAAATCATACCATGCCTTGGTATCTTCTAATCATAACACGGATTTTAACTTATAGGAATACTTAGGAATTGTCATACTTCTAATGAGAAACAATACATATATATTCATTATACATGAAGCTAACAAGAAACACTTATAACTATTGTGCTCACTTGTGACGCAACATACATGAATAAGAAACCCATATATATATAAGAAGTAACATTGCACAGAGTTAACCACAATATGCAGATGCAAATTCATACAGAATATGAACCCATTTAAAATATAACATTAGAGCACACAATAATTAAACAATCCTGTGAAGGACACTTATCTCTTATGAAAAGTCACGAACTGTGTGCAGGACTTAGACGTTCCTCTCAGTCATATACTTTTCCACTCATAATCTTTCAACGACAGGTCACCCTCGAGTTGGGCTTAAAATCTAAAGGAAAAAGGGTTCCTATCGCCAGACTATGGTTTGATATTCAACAAAAGAATTGGTCCAAGGTGTCGACTGTTGCAACTAGACTACAGTCCCTCATTCCCCACATGCATGTCCCACCCTAGGAAGTGTTCCCCTTCTCTACTTAATAGTCCTTCAGTTTCCCCACTTCCCTTCTGGGGCTTCAACAACAAACTGAACATGAAGTCTCAGAGCCTTGTATCTAATGCCCAGTGCACCAGGGAACAATTCCCATCAAAATCCCACTTGGAGAGAGAGCTCACGAGGCTGAAATCCCACCTCTTTGATAGTAAACGAACCTTCTCAAGCACAAGGTTAAGAAAAAAATGACAATAAGTTACAACAAAATATGTATTCCTTCGTAGAGGAATTTCCTTCTGAAGGATTTTAGAATGAGTGATTCCCCCCTGAATTACACTAAGGCCAACAATATATATTGCATGCCTTCAGCTTGATACTTGTCACCTTCAGAAGTAGCCTTAGCCACTTGGTGAATCATTCCCCACCCTCGAGAACTTAGGATAAATACATATCCATAAATTAAACTTTCAGAAATATTAATAAAATAATCCCTTGACTTAAGCTTCCCATGTTTTCCGTTTCCATGGAGTTTACCCCCCATCTCTTTTCATCTAAGTTGAGTCTACATGCAGAGATGTGATTATATTAATAATATTGATGGTGATTACATTTACAATACAAGCGCACTAGCCTTTTTCATCTAGGCTCACCAGCCTTAAAATACAAGCATATATACAAAGGCTCGTTGGCCTCAAAATTGTGCGCTTAATATGATGTGCGTAAGACTATGGGATGTAGGCACTCTTCTTTTGATGCGCCATCCTCACACTCTTTCACAAGTGTGTTCTATACTATAAAATGTGTGCGTTCTTTCTTCGATGCATAATCCTCACGCAATCACCAAACTATGGAATGTCCACACAAATCTGAATTCAAGACTTGCTACTAAGAACTCGTGAGCTTATATATATATATATATATAGACATTTATAGTTGGGGTTCAACCTAGGGGTATTACATACAGGGATTGTTTAATATGGAAATTGTGAGTAAATAAAGGAGTTGGTAAAGAATTATGGGAATTAGTGGCCATGAGAAGGAGAAAGGGGTCCAGTTTTGTAGGATTATCCAAGGTGATCAAATCAGGGGAGGCGTTGTGCTCGAGGAGGAATCTAGAGCATGAACGAATACATTTTTGACATGACTTTGATTATGAAGACATGACATTCAGTTGAGGAGTGAAACTGAGATTTGTGATAAGAACACAATTTGCTAGGTTTGGGTGAGGTGGAAGAGGCAGGAGAATAAGGAGCTAAGGAAGGACCAACTTTGGATAGAGGAGATCGAAGGCACTGAGAGAGATTTGGTTCCACATCCAAGGCCTAAAGAAAGGCCTTATCTAAGGAATAACTTTCAAATAAATCAACCTCTCTACATATAAACAATAAAATACCATAGTTAAATTTAATAATGAGTACCTCTTTTAGATCTTGAATCTACAGTTGAATGTGAAGATTAGTAAACACCTCAATGTAGCTTTGGATTGAATGACCTGAGAGTTGGTATATTTTCATCCAACAAGCTAGGAGAGTCTAACGATACCCCGAGGGATAGAAGCAATGCCGCAATTCTTGACAAAAGGTATCCCAAGAACCAATAGGTGGAGGGGTTTTCACAGAAGGATCACTAAATTCCACCACCTGAGAGGAGGTATCTGTTTAGGCATCCCACCAAGCTTAAGCGATCCCTTCCAATTTCAAATTGGCGATCTGTAGCTTCACTTCTTATTTCATTCATGGGTAGGTC
Source organism: Picea glauca (assembly GCA_000966675.3). Classification (NCBI taxonomy): domain Eukaryota; kingdom Viridiplantae; phylum Streptophyta; class Pinopsida; order Pinales; family Pinaceae; genus Picea; species Picea glauca. The sequence goes on from JZKD02S2371788.1 coordinate 85,803, forward strand.
TTGAAATAAGTGGATAGACTGTGTATCTAGGAATTAATGGCCTCACCATTCACATGCCTTGAAAACTTAGGTAGTTGGAAATGAGTATCCAACTACAATGGTGTTCGGGAGCTCCGTTGGAGTTGCATGAGTTCATTTAGAGAAAGAGCCAATTCCTGAATGGGAGAAGATTTCCCAGATGTAGAATCCTCGGGGCCTGGGGGAGGAGGCTCTACGAGGAGACATTACCTTCATATACTAAAGAAACTGATATTTGGATCTGGATATGATCCAACCCTCAAGCACACCATCTAAAGCTCAATAGGGAGGGTGTACTAGCAAACTGTAGCCAAGCTCATGCTGAGAAGGCATGCTAGAAGAGAGGGGAGGGCATAAAAAATCCTAGCGCACTGCTAAAGTTGCAAATCACTACAAAGGACTGGGCAATGGATGGCTTGAGAAAACGCTAGCACATTGACTGAGAGATGGGTAGAGCCACCCATAACACACCTTTGGATCTGAATAATTGGGTGAGGGTAGACACTAGCAACCCAAAAAAAATTCTATCTGAAACTCATTGGAGAAGAAACATCTTAGATCGAAGCTCTGATATTGTTTGATCTACAATAGAAATACTCAAGAAATTAACTAGAATAGGAAACAACAATACTAGCACCAAACTAAGAGAAAAATGATCATCACTTTATTTAAAATAGGAGGCGGGCTTATATATATGCATGTTATTACATGATGGCTTGAATGGGTCAAGCTACAACTAGTTAGTTAGATCTAAGAAACTACTTCCTTAGGACTTGTGCCCAACTTTTCTTCTCCTCCAATAAGCTGAGAGAGTGATCCTTCCAAAAATCCAGCTAGCTGAGGGGGTGTTCCTTCATTGGGATTCACGTGGATGTCTATTGGGTTTCCCACTATGACCTTGGGAACTATGACTTCAAGAACCATGACCTCAGGAACTTTGAATTTAGAAACTTTGACTTGAGCAAATTTTACCTAAGGAACTATGACCTCAAGAAATTTGACCTCAGGAACTATGACCTTAGGAAATTTGACAATACAAACTTTGACCTCAGAAGTTATGACCTCAGGAACTTTGACCCAACGAACTTTGACCTAATGAATTGTCACCTACGTAACTATGACCTAAGGAACTTTGACTTTCAAAACTTTGACCTTGAGAACTATGACCTCGAGAACTTTGACTTGAGGAACTTTAACCTTAGGAACTATGACCTCGGGAACTTTGACCTCTAGAACTATGACCTCAGGAACATTGATCTCAAGAATTTTGACCTCAAGAACTATGACCTCAGGAAATATGACCTCAAGAACTATGACTTCATGAACTTTGACCTTAGGAACCTTGCCCATAGGAACTTTGTCCTCGAGAGATTTGACCTTAGGAACTATGACCTCAAGAAATATGACCATAGGAACTTTGACCTCAAGAACTATGACCTCGGGAACTTTGACCTTAGGAACTATGACCTCAAGGACTTTCATGTGAGGAATTATGACCTCGGGAACTTTGACCTCGAGAACTATGACATTAGGAACTTTGACCCAAGGAACTATGAACTTAAGAACTTTGACCTCGAGAATGACCTCAGAAACTTTGATCTCACTAATTTTGACCTAATTTATAATGATACCACGTGTTTTTAAGCCCAAAATGACCCTCTATTACAAGATTTGTGGATTGACAGTTGATACAATCAACACCAAAAGATCAAGAAGGTTTAAGGGGTTTGACCCAAGTTGACTCCTTAAATCGAATGTCCAAAATGGTTTGGTAGGCTATGGACTTGAATAGAAGCATCCTAAGTGGCCATGAAACTAGGTTAGGAGTTTACATCCCCAATTGAATCCAAGAAGTTAAGAAATGCCCCAAAGAGGGGCCTTAAGAGGTCAAAATGAATCACATTAATGATCAAGCATTAGAGATCAAAGAGGAAACATGGTTTAAGGAATCCACCTAAGCGTTATACGTACAATGAGGTCCCACCTCTAGGTTAAGGTGAGAGGACCCCCAAGAATGTGACCATCACATTAGTGTAGTGGTTGGGAGGCCCTGTATCATCATTGGGTGGGGGTTGGAGTGGTTACACTTGAACATGAAATTAGGGTGGACTACACAAGATACATCACAATGGATAGGTCTATGTGAGTAATCAAGTATAATTTTTTTATGTTACAACCTTCAATACCATTGCAACACATCCCCTCTTGAAACTACACGAGATGAAAGACTACATGGGATGTTTAAAAGAATGGGCGGTTGATGTCCAATTCTCAATTGTTAAGCTCAAAGTTAAGCAACATCGTTGAAAGAAGCAACACATGTTTTTGAATCACTAGTGGCATGCTTATAAACATTTGCCAGATTATTAGTGGAATTCTTGCACCCCCCCCTCCCCCCACCTAGCCCAATTCCTAGACCTCCGAAGGACACTTCATACAACATAGGTTCAACAAGGTACATGGAATCTATCGCTAATGCCCAAGATGGACATTAATCTATATTTCAAATGTAATTAATGTTTTTTCATTGTTTGTTATTGTTAAGAGAATATACTAGACAATGTAGTGTTAGATATTGGAATCATAAATCATTGATAAGACTACTAAATCCCAAACAATGAGCTGTGAAATTTTTTGTCTATCTAAATGTTCAAAGTTGTCTAAATTTTGTATTATTCACAAAATGACTCCCAACAATACCTTTTGACTTGATTCAATTAACAATATCGATTAAAAATGTGTATTCTTTGGATTCTTTATATATTTTTAAATCTCTATCTATACTTCAGAGATATGGGATTAAACTAAATTTATGCTCCTTAAAATGATGGGGAAACAAGAGATTTGGAATTAAAATAACTTTATGCTCTTTAAAATGATGAGGAAACAAGAATTAAAATGCTTTGTATACTCTTGCTTGCACCTATAAAAGAAAAGTACACTCCACAATACACTATGGTTAAGCATACTGTGACTAAGCTATGTTATATAGAGAGAGAGGGGCCCAACTTTTATGTTTTATGCTTTTTTTTTCATGTTTAATAAAAAAATTATTTATTTTTGTATGTTTTTTATTTACCAACCCATTCATTAATATTTGTAAATACCAACATTCAAATGGATCAAATGTGTAGTGAATCGGAAGATCGAAACATAAAATTACAAATTAAAAAAACTAATGCAGAATAGAAATCTAAAAGCATACAATCTGGCATCATGTGTTTACACAGGACATTTCAAAATTGTAACTATTTTTCAACCAGAAAATTGTCCTTTGTATTATAAATATAAATGAGTACACATTACAACATCATCATACTATGCAGACTCCACGAGTCACATCAGACTTTTGAAAATACTAGGACCATTATAAAAAAATACACTCCTATCATAACTCTACAACATAATAACTAGACGAGTGCCATCAAAAAGAGGGATTACAAGGCAAAAAATACCATCCACATATACCGCCAATCACCAAAAGATAACCAAATCTAAAAAGCCAAACTGAGTCAAAAAAGACTGATAGAGATGGAAGGCCCCTCTTGACCATCAACCTGACTGCTGAATTCAAGCTTTCCTGTAGGCTTTCTAAGGCCCAGTTTTGAGAGTACATTTGCCTCCATATTCAGCTCCCCATACACGTGAGTGAAGTGTATCTCTTTGAATGCAGATTTCATCACTTTAATGCTATCCATCCAACCCATTAGAGAGGCCACCTGTAGTTTACCTCTATCCTTTAGCCACTTAATGATGATCTTTGAGTTGTCAATGACATGTATCACCTCAAGATTTAATTGTTGCGCTAGATAAAGAGATTCTCAAGAACCTAACAATTATGCCCTCGTATTTGTCCCCTGGACACAATTTAGGGTCCATTTAATAGTGAAAAGATCACTGTGCTTAATTATACCTCATGCCCTGCACCTGAGAGAGTTGGAAAGGGTTGCCTCATCAAACTAACAAACAATTGATGTCAACAATTGAGGTGGCTGGATGAGACACACTTTAACACTTTTAACCACCATCCCCATGCTCAGCCTTGAATTAACTTTTGATGTCACAGAAAAAATAGAGGCTTTGGACCCTTCAAAAATGACCTGGTTCCTCTCCAACCATAAGAACCAACAAATATAAGTAGGGAGAGTGATTGAGGAAGCTTCCTTCTCAACCCAACTCTCAAAGAAGGAACTGAACAAAGCTCCTTCCCAAAGAGTCCGCAAATTTAAAGCTGTATAAAAATTACTCCAAACCTCCCGGAAAAAGTTGCAAGAAACAAAGAGATAGAACAATGATTCCTCTTCTTTAAGACATAATACACGGATATTTGGCCTTTGCCAACCCTTCCTTTGCAGATTATCCTAAGTGAGAATTATATTCTCCAAAGATAACCAAATGAAAAGCTTGATCTTTGGGATAAGATCCCATTTCCAAATGAGTCTTCACCAACCTTCAACAGGAGTTGGCCAATAAGTTTTTTCACATGTCAGGTATATGTTTTTAGTAGTAATAATACCCGAGTAGTCACCTCCCGCCCATAACAACTCATCATTAAAGTGACTTAACTAAATCCCCGCACACAACAGAGCTTTCCAATAATCCTCCCACTCTTCTACATTGTTCCTAACCAAGCCTAGATCTTCACTCGACTTCCAATATGATGATGGGATACCCACCCTGCTAACTCCTCTAGCTTGATAAAGATATAACACAAAGCTCCTTCTAATATCGTCTCGCAACTGACAGGATAAGAAGGATGAATTCCCCAAACCCACAATGCAATCTAAACCAACTTGAACGCTGTGACTAGAACTTGGTCTCCATCCAATCCAATGTGTTAACAGGTGAAGATTTTTTAACAAGATTTTCTAGGTTTGCGAGGCCGGCGACAAAGAAGGTGATGCCAACCGCAACCAAGTAATTAAGGAATAATGAGTAAAATACTTGTCTTTTATAACTTTACTCCAAATACCCTCCTTTGTTAAAACACGCAACAAAGAATTTGCACCCAGAGCCTTATTAAAAAGGAAAATGTTGTGAATTCCCCAACCTCCCAAAAGCTTTGGCCTTGCTAAAATCTCCCAGCTACACAGGTGGATGTGCTTCCTCCCCTCAACACCCGACCACAGAAAGTTAAACATCATGCTATGGATTTTGTGCAGAATGGAAGTTGGAATGGCTGTTAATGCCATCCAGTACATGGCCTAACCCTCAAGCACATATTTTACAAGAGTGAAATGTCCCCCTAGGGACAACCACCTATTGCACCACCATCTAATCTTTTCTTCAAATTTTGAAAGTATCCATCGCCAAACCTCCGGTTTGTGTGTGTCTGCCTTTAAATAATAACCAAGATACCAGAATCCTTTTGCCAATTCCTCAAATCCATGTGGAAAAAGAGACTTTAAACTATCCAGAGAATCTCCAGAGATCCCTGAGTGATAAAATACTGATTTTGACCAATTAATACACAGTCTAGAGGCTCTGCAGAAAGTTGTTAAAATTCTTTTTATCTCAAACCACTCTTCCATCGATGCCTTTGACAAAATTAAAACATCATCTACAAAAAACAAATGCAAAATCTTTAAAATTCTTGAAACCTTGACCCCAGAGAACTTCCCTTCACCCATTCCTTTTTTCAACAGTAAACTCAGACCTTTCATGACAAGTATAAATAACAATGGTGACAGCGGGCAAACCTGACGCAATCCTCTTCTGCTTTTGAACATATGAGAAGTCTCTCCATTTATCAAAATCGCGTAATTTGTAGTGGTCACACACCCTAAGATCCAATTCGTGAAGCATAAGTTAAAACCCGATTGGATAAGGATCAAGCGTAAGAAGTCTTAGTTTATACAGTCGTAGGATTTCTTACGGTATAATTTTAGAATCAAGGCTTTGGATTTCTTGATATTTATACTATGTAGACACTCCTGAGCTGTACCAATTACATCCAAGATCTGCCTCCCTTTGAGGAAACCTAATTGTTCTTCTGACAGTGACCGTGAGAGTACAGGCTTGATCCTATTGGAAATTACCTTTGTAATCAACTTGTAGCAAAGGTTACACAGGGAAATCGGTCCATAATCCCCAAAGCAATGAGGATTATTTACCTTTGAATTCAAAGTTAAGAAGGTAGCATTTAATGAGTTATTTACTGAACCCCTGAGCCTTGAATCCTCTACCAGATTAAGAAAGTCATCTCCCATTAGATCGTAGAAATGAAGGAAAAACTCCACAGTCCACCCATCGAGCCCTGGGCTCTTATCTCTAGCAAAATAATTCAGAACCTCCCACGGTTCCAATTTTGTACATGGTCTATCAAGGAGTGCCATTTTCTCATCGCAAACCAAAGGGGCAAAAAGTCCAGTTGTATTTACCTGATCTACAATATGATATTAGTCCCCCTTTTCATAAAAGGATTTGAAAAAATTTACCGCTTAAAATTTAATGGCTTCCACTCCATTGTGTAACTATCTTTGCTCATCACAAATCTCCCAGATTTGATTTTTGTTCCTCCTATAACTGGCAAAGTTATGAAAAAATTTAGTAATTTTGTCCCCACACTTTAACCACACAACTCTGCTTCTGATTCTCCATAATTCTTCTTCTTCTCTAAGAATTTTGTCCCACCCCATCTCCAACTGCTTGATTTTTATCTCCTTTTCAATAGTACGTGGCTTCCAAGCCTCCTGCATGAGATAACTAGTCAACAAACCTTCCAGACAGGTTAAATTTTCTTCCTGTAATCTTAAATGCTCTTTTGACCGAGATTTCAAATTAATCTTCAGTGATTTCATCTTATTTACAAATATTTGTTGGGCATCCCTTTCAATCAAATAAGTCGGATCCTTCCAAACCTTTGTAACAATATCCGTGACCTCTGGTTCAGATAACCAACGGGCATTGAACTTGAATGGATATGCCTTCGAGATCGAATTCCTGTCAATCCTTAAGAGAATAGGGGCATGATCCGAAAAGTATGGGTATTCAACCCAATATTTATACCTGCCCATGACCACAATAAACTCTTCGTCCACTAATACCTGATCCAGTCTTTTGGAAATACTAGTAGCACCACTACGACCATTTCTCCAGGTTGGCACCAAAGCATCCAAAACAATGTCTATTAAGCATGCCTTACAGAACAATTCACTGAATAACATTGAGAGCGGATCCAAATGAGTGGCCACTCCCCAACACTCCCCAGCTCCACACATTAGATTTAAATCCTCCGCGAGGATTAGATTTCTACTTTTGAGCAAACCATTGGCCGCCAACTTATCCTAAAAAGCTTTCCTTTCTGAACAGGGACCATATACATTTAGCAAAGAGACTAGTTGATTTAGTTCCAAGCACATTCTTGTAAGAAGGATGCCACCGCAACATAGAAAAGGGTCATTGTAAAAAATATTCGGATTCCATGAAACAAGTAGCCCACCCGAAGTACCAACCGCACTGACAGCACAAGTTAACCAAATAGGATGCAGAGTGAGAATTAACACACGTGATTTATGTTCCTCCACCATAGTTTCTTGCAGAAAAATAACATCAGGTCGAGTCCTCTGAAGTAATCTTCGAAGGGAGGTTGATTTCAGGGTCCCCCCCACCCCTCTAATGTTTAAGGAGAGAAAATCATGACTTTGCTCTTGCTAGGGATTTTAGGCCTCTAAACGCCCCTGTTTCAAAAATTATCGGTAGGTGTGTCCCCTCAGTAATAAGTCTCGAAGTCTCCTGCTTCTTTCTCACACTTGTAGTCTTAATAGGAGAGGTTTCCAAACCCAATACCTTAGACCACATGTATTCTTTTCCAGAGACCCCCACTAATGATCCCGAGGACCCCGCTCCCCCGTCAGGTTCTGGTCTGTGATAAACCGATCTCCCCTTGTAAGTCTATAATGTCCCTTTCCAAATAGGAGCTCCAGAAGAGAAGGCTTAATGGTCTAAACCACCTCGTTAAACTATAGCCAGGGCCAAAGAGGGGTAAACAGGGTTACTGGAGGTCACTCCAGTCACAGGTGTTATATTTAGAGAGTGACATTGAGCTAACAAGAGTTAACAGCGCTTTTAAGTCATTATGAGCTAAAAATAGAAGTCAACAGTGAATTAGGGTTTCAATAGTGATTTGGGTTTCAGCATGATTTAGGGTTTTGGAAAGCTATAAAGGAAGGGTCAACGACCTAATTCATCATTATGTAGATTATAACTTGTCATTGAGGATAAGAGGCGCATCTCAGGAGAGATAGTTCAGTGTATTCCAGGAGGAAGACACCAGTTGGCTAATTTCGGTGTTGAAAGACACACCCTAGTCACCGGGAAGATCATCCAGGTCTTCCGTCATTCTTCATTGATTCCACAGTGCTCCCATATTTCGGGTATTATCTTTTAGTTGCTTATTTGTATTCCAGCTAAGATCCTTTTGTCTTTTGATCTAGCCGAGTGTTGTTATTTTATTCAGTCGTAGTTGCTTATTTATATTCCGGCTAAGATCCTTTGTA
>JZKD02S2371788.1:99416-113633 GCA_000966675.3 Picea glauca
ATCCATTGTATGGTGTTGCCCTACCCTAAGGGTTTGATAGTAATAAAGAAGATTTTGCATATTGTTCTTGTATATTTGTTGTGGTGCTTTTGTATTCAGTCTTTGGTTCTTAACAAAGTACAAAATGGATATAAGGTGCATTGGAAAGATCGTAATTGTGGTGTTGTATTAACGTAAATCTGCATTTCTGGAGAAGCTCACAGATTTGGTAGTGTTTCATTAGCCAACACTATGCGTGGAGCAGTATAGTTTTATGTGACAAACTCCTCTAAAATTGTGATCGATTTGAAAATCTAACATGGCACTGTTGACTGCGCACATTTGGAGTTTTTTGAAATATCCCCTCAATTATATCTAGCAGATCTTAGGAGAAAGATCTGAACATGTGTCCCAGCACAATATTCCGATTTGTCATACATGCATCCCAACAAAATATTGGAGCTTGCACGTGGCCTTCACCCAGAATAAAGGGAAGATTCTAATCTTATATGCTCCTTCAGTATTTGCTTTCTGTTATTCCAGATATTTAACAACTGCTACAAGCCTTTGAATGTTGATGTGATTGGAAGCTATTCTGTAGATGGATTAGAAAAATGGCTTCATCAATTATTTTTGTTTGCAGCGATTTGTGAACTGGTCTGTTAGCATTTATCCCCTGCCCATACCCATTTTCACACAGGAAAATCATGTGCCATGACACACAGACTATCTGCAATTTCTCGACAAAGAAAATAGTGGGCAGAGGTTTGTCTTTGCACCGTTTTTTGTTGCATACATCCGAAGGTTTTCTCACACAAAAAAAGGCAAAGCCAAAGTCGTTTACCCTATTTTGGAATTTTCAACACACGTATCTACAACAAATCTGCTTGTGTCATGGCCCTCTAAAAAGGCTAGTGTTGAGTACACTCTTCTTTGTATGATCAGGTCCTATATTTATGAATTTGATTATGAAAGCACTTTTTATCTGCAATTATGTTATATTTTCCTCTATCTGTACATTATCCACCTTTGTAATCAAATATGTGTACTAAAGTTTCAACGCAAATGGGTTCCTGTAATATTAATCCTATATATGATGAAGGGAATCACTGCCAAGGTGATATCTCTCTGTTTGAATCATGGTGATACTCTGCATTGGAAATTGATGATTAAATGAAATCTGGGAATTATGGATTGATGGCCCAGTTGAAAGGAATCAGGTCTTGAGTTGAAAAATGCATTGTGAAAATAGAAATGGAGTGATTTGTATTATGAATGTTGTATTGAAGCCTGTTTGAAGAGGATGGAATTCATTATAATGATTGCTTAAAGCCTCTATTAGTTGGAGATTTCTGTCAGAGAAGTGTTCAATTGAATTTGAGATTTGATGTTGGGAGAGCTATTGATTTGGAGCATAGACCCAAAAAATGAGCTATGACCAAGGCTTGATCCAATGCATGAAATCTGGAAACGCGTTGCTTAATTCTTGAAGAGAATTGCCATTTGGAAATTGCATTGAGCAGTGAGTTGAAGTCTATTTTGTCTTAGTTGCAGAGAAAAACAACGCCACTCTTCACGGGAGACAAAGGTAAAGATTTCAAATATCCTTTTACAAATTTATAGAGAAATGATGGTTTAAGGTGACAGATCTTAAATGGAATAAGAGGAATGCGCTAGAATGGTGGAGGTTCATTCAGTATTGAATTACCAAAGGAAAACTCTATGTAATTGAAAACAGAGAGATAATGAACTGGAGGTCAGGTTACAAATCCAAATTGCAGTGTTTAGATTGAGATGGTTCCAGCCAACCTTGAATGAATAATTATGGTCCACCTAAGTCGGGCTGAAATCTTTGAGGGTGATTCAATTACTTATAAGTTGATCCTGTAAGAATCAAATATAAGTTGAATTGTATTGTAAATGATGGGTGCATCATTGTGATTGTAAAGAGGATATCTTAATAAAATCATTATTTTTGTGGTCGCTCTCATCCTAGACCTGTCCCAAAATTGAATAAGGGGGTCTAAGGACATTTTCATTATGTGCGATGGTGAATGTTTTCATGGTTTCTTTATGTAATGTTTTATGTCTAGTTTTTGACATAAGTACACTTACAATTTTTCATACGGCTATACACACATAGCCTTCCAAGCAAGTTAATTCAAGCACACAATTACTGCTAGTAAAGTACAAGCAATCAAGAAGATATGATCAAGCATCTATGAAGATAATTCTCAAGCATTCAAGTCATCAACCACATCAACAATGGACAAATCAAAGTATTTGAACTCAACACATCATGGAGCATTTGAAATTCAATTGTAACTTGCAACAATGTTTGTTGTAAGATTATTTGATCGAGTTGAATTGTACTTGCATTAGTTTATTTGTAAGAATGAAATCAATTTAAATTGAGTTGAATTTCTTTGTCATTGGGTGCATTATCGGCTGAGCCCGACACCCAAGAGTAATTTTGAGTTGAAATTGACAAGGTTGAGTACTTTAACTCAAATCATTGTAAACATCACTACTTTGGGATGCATTTTCGGTGGTAACCGACATCCTCAACTTCCTGGAAGCAAGTTCAAGCAAGGCAAGTTCAAGTGAGCGTGAAACAAAATCAAATGAGCATGAAGTTCAAGTGAGAAATTCAAGTGAGCAAGTTGCAAATAAATCTTCTTCTGTCGAGTCAAATTGTAATAATGATCTACCTACACAAGGAGACCTCTTTTAGTGTTTTGAAAATGGCTCGAAGTCTCGAATTATTAGAGTTACTAAACACTCTAATAAACACTACTGAAGACAACACAGTGACATTGAACAAAACAAATCTTCAATTAGTGCTAACTTGTTTGCAAGTGACACAAGCTAAAGTTAGACTTCTTCAATCTCTATGCCAGCTAATGAATGATGAGTTGACTAATCTCAAAAATCAACAGCCAGTGAGGTGTTCTGAACTAGTTTTTTTTTAGCACAACCCTTTCTATGATGATGATGATGATGATGTTTTTGATCAACAGTCAGTGAAAGAAAAACACAGTGATACAACTTCAGAATCAGTTTCAGACGAAGTTGAATCTATTCATGAACCTACATTTCAGCTTTCTTTTGATTTTAGTAAAGAAAACCTTTCAATGATGCATCAACATGCAGTAAATCCACTTCCACAGATTTCAAAGCAACAATTTCATAATACTCTTCCCAAGCCCATCATCAGACCTTGGGAAGAAATCATCTACAACAAGAATAGAACAGGACTTGGATATGACAAGGAATTTACCTTTCATATTCTTGATTATTCTAGACCAATCAAGTTCCAAAGTGTTGGAATCCTTCAAGAAGATTCAACTTCACCTGTTCAAGTTCAGTATCAAAATGATAAGTGCCAACATTGTAATTGAGTTGGTCACAAGGAGAATCAATGTTTTGATCTCCATCCTTGCCAGCATTGTGGCAAGCATAACCATTCTTCAAGCAAATGTTCAACGCTGAAGAAACCTGGAAGATTGAAGATTCACTATGAGTGGATTGATCCTTGGAAATGGTCATCAACAACCAAGCGATTATATAAGTCTTACCGAAGAATTCAATCTTGAGTAAAGACCAATCTTGTAGCACATAACATTTTTGTACCTCACATAAGTCGTCCCCTTATGGCGTAGCTTTCAAGCATGGCCCTCACAGGATGAGATAACATGTGGTTTTTTCTGCATGCCCACTTTTTGTTGTACTCAAATGGAACAAGTATGGTACTCTCTTAAGCCTAGAAGGGGGGAGTACAATGATGTAACTCTCATGCACCTTAAGGGGGGGAGTTCAAAATTCTAGTGAAGATGGTTCATGAAACCACTTGTGGTCTCTCCTTTCAGCTGACAAAGGGGGGAATTGATGATGGAATTGAAGATGGTTGTCAGACAGAAAGTTTCGACAACAACAAACATCAAATATGCTAGATGGGCATGAAATTTGCCAAATGGGCAACTGTGGTCTGTAGATGACAGACTTTGGCAGAATTATGGTTCAATAAGTTTAAGTTGAATCATACAGATTTTGATTTTGAGAGCAATGATGTGAACATTTGGTTCACATAGATGGTCATTCGACCTAGCAGAGGACAAGAGGATCCTTTTGCATTACAGCTTGGCATTTGATTGAGTTGTCAGGCATTTTTCAGGGATGTGTCAGACTAGAAGCTTATTCACTTCTCTTGGTTTGCTCTCATCATATTGGAGTTTACATTAAGTAAACAATTTGCATGCATCTTGGCTCACATGATTACATAGTGAGATTTTCCAGAGATGACATACTTTGGCAAGATTATGGTTCAATGACTTGCAATTGAATCATACACATGATACATTGGGATGTTGTTGGACACCTAAAAGTGTCAAGATTGGTTAATGGTTATCCAAAAACCATTAGATACATGGTATCAATTGGTTAGTGGTCATCCCAAACCACAGATTCAGAGAGAACTTTCAGTGATACACTGATAGTAGAGTGGTGATACTACATGTTCACCAATTAGCAGAAGACATACGATTCTTCTAGCTAAAATACTTGGCAAAATGATCAAATTGTCAAGCAATCAGGGAATGTTCAAATATTGTAGTTGTTCACTTCCATATCTCAGCTCTCTTCCAGTTCATTTCAAATGAACATGTTCAGCATCCAGATTGGCAATTTTTCAGGCAGTTTTTCATTGAGGCTCAGCTCAGCAGTTTCAGTATGAAGACTTGGAATTAATACCAGTTTATGCTTTATTGCTGGTATTATTGATCGGAATTTTGATTTAGGGGGGGATTGTTAGCCTATGGCTTACCTTTACCAATCACTAAATATAAATTGTCACCTATATTTGTATTATTCATTTAGGATATTAGTAATATATCCTCAAGTGATGACTAGTGAGTTAGGTAAGATTGCCTAGCCTAGTCATCATGCATGATTTTAGGATCTAGAGCAAATCTCTCTATGAGGTGGCATCACCCATTGTACTATAAATATGTAACATTGGAGTGAATAAGTAAAGCGTTGGCTAATGAGCCTTTTCCGCCATGTTGTTCTTCTTGTTTATGATTTATCAATTGTTGTTGTTCTTGTTTATGATTTATCACATCGTACATAAAGATAACAATACCAAGCATAAATCACATCAATAACATAACAACCATAATGCACAAATAAATCATGACACAGGATATACATGCTTCACCCCCAGCCTAGGGCTATGTCCACCAACTCTTCTTATTCTTTATTGTCTTTTGTCAATCTCTTTACATGCACAAAGCATCAAACCCAACTCCGCATAGGACAAGAGATCTGCACGCACCTCGCTAGATCCTCCTTCCCTGAGTTAGATCTCAACACAAATCCTTCTTACTCAGTCTGCACACAAGCTTCTTACAATCACTTTCACATAGCTCTGCAAGTCTTAACACATAGTATGCACAAAGCCTCTAGATCCTCACTAAGCTGATTCTACTAAGTCTAGAACTACTTCTTACATCACCTAGGTATCTATTTATACTTTACAAAGTGGGCCTAAACATGGGTAAAACCCATGGGCCAACATCCCATAGTTGTTACATAAACCCTGAACCCAAAAAAGTGCGCAAAAGGTGGCGAGATCCCACGATCTCTGCTTCTCCTGGCGTTCCATCTTCGACCAGCCTATCAAAGTTCCAAAATCGGTCAAACATGACCAGCGTTTCCACAAAACCTAGTCAAGGGCCAACAGGCCCCCAACACTCACTTGTGACTCGTCCCGAGTCACTCTGACCTGGGTAACTCTGCCTCAAATGCCTCGATCTTAGCTTGAGCTCCTTGGACCTGTTGTTTTTCCAGAGCCTCCTGCTAAGTGAAATCCTGAATAGCTTTCTCATTCACAGGTCCTGCCAAGCATTATTACACTGAAGTGACCACTTGTTCTAGGTGTGCACCTCATCCTTCAATCTCCTCAAAAAGTGTGCAAGCCTCATCCTGCACTGGCTAGAGCCTCTGGGTCACATCCATGACTTTACTTTGGATGGAATGGACATGTTGCTGAACAATGCATTGTTCCTAGGATATTTTCATTCTCTCGACCGCTGACAGTGGTTTCAACTGCATTTGCACTATTGTTGCTTGTTGCTTTGCCTCCTGGAGCTGTAACTCCAATGTCCTGAGCTCGGGGTCCTCTGCAAGGCGCTCATATTTTTTCGCACTTCGATTGCTAAGTTGTTTTCATTCCAAGGCCAATGCCTCGATTCTCTCAACTGTGCTCTGAGCATTTTCTTCTCTCTGGTCGCGCACTTTCTGCAGAGTGCTTGGAACTGCTTGTAACTCCAGTTCTGCTATTATTTGTTGGAGTTGTTGAATGGCTTCAACAAGCTTCCCCACTTGCCTCTCCACTAAGTCTTCTTCCATCAGTTCTAAGACCATCATAGAGAGAAGTGATCTAGTGATTGCTTCTTTAACTCCACTCTTCTCCACGAGCAACTGTTCTTTCTCCTTCTGGATCTACACTCTATCCTCTGCAAAATTTGCTTGGAGGTTGTCTTTTTCCTGCTGCACAACCCGACATTACTCTAGGGCTTCATCTTTTGCTTGCTTCAGGGCCTCTATGGAATGTTCTTTTTTTTCCTAGACCCGATGAAGGAGAGCTTCTATCGAGTCTATTATTCTGCGTAGCTGGGCAGGCTCATCTCCCAACTCTTCTCCTTCAGATGGTGGTGGTGTAGTAAACACTACATGGCTCGAGTAGAGGGCTTGTTGTACCCCTTTAAACTCTGCTTCAATCCTATCATACATGGCCTCTTGTTTGACTTCGCTCCTCTGCAAAATATCCTCCGAGATGTCTGACATAGTGGAAATGATAAGGTCGATGCCATCCACCATTAGCACAGTCTGAAATGGTGGTTTATTAGCTTTGACTTCTTCCGTGATGTAGGTTTCATTGAGGAAGCCTTTATTTTCTTAGATGTCTCAGCCTCATCAATGGGATCCTTGGGCGGTGTCACTTCACCTTGCTTCTGTTTGTCTTCTTCCTCTTTGTCTTCTTCTTTGTCTACTTCGTCACCTCCTCCCTCTCGAGGTGAATCTGAAGCAGTCTCTTCTGATGCGATGTTCAGTTCCTATACCTCTTCCTTCTTCTTCCTTCTACTACTGCTAGGTGCATCATACTCTTCGCGAGTGACCACATGACTTCCGATGAGGTCAGGGTCAGAAAGTTCTGCCTATTCAACTGGGATAAGGAACTCTGTAGGTCATTCCTTAGTGATTTCTTCCATGTCCTCCTCAGTGAGTTTATAGTAACTCTACAGCTCTTCTTTGTGTTCATCTCCGCGCACAATGATATAAATAAAATGTCTATCTGCGCGGAACTTCGCAATGGGCCTGAACCTGTGCAGGGTAATCGGTGTCATGTGAGGGAAAGACTTAATATCCCTCTTCAACTGTAGGTAATAGGTGTTGAACACTGTGTTTGACTGCCAATGTTTATCCATGTCACTCAAATACCAGAGCGTAGTGAACTTCACAACTAAGGGTTCTGATGGCGTAATTTCAGGGAAGGTCGCACCTTTCGGCATCTCCCAAGCAATGAAGGTGATGAAAATCAGTAGCCAACTGAAGTGGAACTTGTAGCCCTAATCCTGAGCTTTTTGGAAGTCTTTCTCTAATTGGTTGATGATGTAGCTCGCCTAGTTCATTTGTAGCCCTTTCATGCATTTGCCTGCGAGGTCGACAATAAACCCCGTGACCTGCGTGGGTTTGTTTTTCCTTACTAGCTTACCAACAATCAATTGGCAAGCTAGGCACATTGCGCCATTGTGGATGGAGGCTAACTTGTAGCCCCACTTCCCCTTTTCCACATCGCCATAGGTGTCTTTGATTGTCTACACTAGGGTGCGGTCTGCAACCTTCCCTAGGTAAAAGTATTGTGGGTCTGGTCCTTGCATGCTTAATCTGGTGATTCTATGGATCAACGTCGGATATACAGTGATGCGTCTATCCAGCCACAGATAACCTCCATGGAAGCATGAAAGCATGAGCTTAATGCACACGTTAACCTCGTGATGCCTTCCAAAGTGGGGTATCTTCATCACGTTGAGGATCATGGACCTCACGATGTCCATGGTCCACGGTTGGGGGATTATCTTCGACTTCCTCCCCTTTGTCTTGGTTAAATACTTATGTGGTGCGAGCATACCATAGTTCTTGCGATCTCCCAGGTTATAGTCATTGATCTTCAATGCCAGGATCCTATCCAACTGTTTTTTGACTACGTGTATCCCCTTCGGGAGGTACGCAGTAATCAAGGTATAGTCGAAGTCCCTCGGGACACTGTCACGACTCACCGTGCCAGCCAGAGGCAGGATGTAGTCGGGCAAGATTGATGGTATGAGCTTCATATTCACCAAGTCATCACGATGCTTGGTTTGTTTCTCTGTCACAACTCGGGATGGTCTAGATCCATGAGCAATCGACGAGGATTCTTGCACTCCTCTCATCGACGAGGCTTGAACTCTTGTGGACATCACCTTCTCGGCCATGAGGTCTATTAAGATTTCTTTGATGGAATTTTCCACTGCACTAATGCCATCCGACATGCACGCTCGAGATCAGGTATCTCAGGTTAGTGATCAAACACTCGATGTAATAGAATGGGATAAATAGACAACAATCGACAGGATAAATAGACAACATCGTAAAAGATCCCTCCAACGGGTACGAATGCCTCAATCAATGCAATTCCATCCGTTATGGCACAGTTCCAACGGTCCAATGGTGATCTTTCTGGTCATAAATGTGTTTCTAGCCATTCTGGAGCATCAGTCTAATCGGTCGGGAGGCCTCCAATGGTTACATCGCTCTGCCATGGTGAAGTGCCAATTTGTGTTGTTCTGATATCCCGGAGAGGTTCAAGTTCTGTATACCTTCCTTCTGCAAAGTCCTTTCTGGTACCTCTTGCATCTTTTCTAGCTTTGCTTTCTTCTTATTGAGCTTTCTATCCTTCTTTCCTGTGATCTGCGTGTCTGGATTCCTCTTTCCTTTCTTGTTCCTATCTATACTCAACATAATAACTTCATGTTGATGAGGTTCTTTCATAGGGTTCGAGGGTAATACTTCTTGTTTTTTTGGAGTAGGTGATCTACTCTCTTGCATGGATAGGTTTCTTAAGCCTTCTTGTGTTCTTTCAACTTCGAAAGCCAAGTCTCTGGCTCTGAGTAGCTTTGACTTGTCCTCATGTTCTTCTATTAAGCGTGATATTCTCCTAGCCATTAAATCTCTTGGTTCTTGATTTTTCTGTTCTATAGCTTCCTCTTCTTTTTCCCTTCTGACTTGATCTTCCCCAATCCAGGTTCTTCCTAGCAAAAGAGAAAATGGAGCGTTGTTCTCAACAAACTTAATGACCTCAAATTCTTCTTTTGTCGATGCTCCATGAGCAACCATAGGTACATAGGTAAGTCTTCCACATAGGGTTATCAACTTTCCTTTAAACAATCTTATTCCTCATAATGAAGGAACCATGGCAGGCTTTCCCAAAAATTCCCAAGTTGTTTCTATCATGATATTCACCTGTGTTTCCTCATCCAGAACACAGTCTATGTCGAAATCTCCTATTCTTGTTTCTATGCACTCCTTCTCTTTTAAGATCTCTAATAAGTTGATGTCTCTATGATTATTCAGGGTTTCTTTCATCTACAATAATATAGTCTCTGATTCTTTCTGGGGTTCTAGCATATCTTTAGTCTCTTGGCCTTTCTCATGGTTTTCTTGTCTCATATTCATCTTTTCAGCCTTAGCTCTAGGGAAATCTAGTACTTCATGATCCACAGCTTTACAACAAAGGTAAATAGGGTTTCTATCGGGGCATTCCTTAGCAAGATGTCCCGGTCTTCTGCAACTATAACAAAGAGTTAATCCTCTATTTCTCCTGAACGATCCCCAACCTTTCCTCTACTGTGCACTAGGATCACAATGATGTACCTGCAAAAAATTCTTTCTAGGATCCTGCATCCACTTGTCAGTCCAACAACTCTTTCTATGCATAGGGATAACATATCTTCCACTATTTCTATCAAATTTATTCATATCATATATTATTTCTTCTAATTGTGCCCTAGCTTTCAGACTAGGACCAAATCTATTAAACATACCTAGATCCATTCTTTCAAGACAAAATTTTCCACTTATCTTACCTTCATCAGAGCACAAAGCTTCAAGATCTTACCTCTTTTCTTCAGATTCGGTTCCTTTCTTAGCACAAAGCTTCACAAGTCAAGTAGAATACTACGCACCGCAGCGACAGATCTACACACAAATCTTTCTCTTTTCTTCAGTTCCCAGCAATCGTAGTTTCAGGTCCCGACAATGGGACCATTTATTGGCACAGGGGCAGACCTGGGGTTCAATGCTACAACAATGCACCAACAAAACCCTAACTATCGACCCTTTCAACAACACCTGCGAAGCAGATGAAGTCTCACCTGAGGTAGAGGCAGGGGTGGTTGTAGGACTCAAGTGTCTGCAACCTAGCTGGGATATAGATCTGTGATTACCACACTTAACAGAGCACTTATCAGTTAACATTCATTAGTATTTAACTCTTATTCACATCACAGGTATAAACCCTAATTATAGAGCAGCGCAGTATTCAACAAGATCTAACACATTCAAGCACTTAGCACATAGGGATAGATCAAATCTAGAATTCACTCACATTACTAAGCACTAAGATATTATATCAAATGCATCATACATAAAGATAATAGTACTAAGCATAAATCACATCAATAACATAACAACCATAATGCACAAAGCAATCACAACACATGATATACATGGTTCACCCCCAGCCTGGGACTACGTCCACCAACTCCTCTTCTTATTTATTGTCTTATGTCAATATCTTTGCATGCACAGAGCATCAAACCCAACTCCACATAAGACAGGAGATCTGCATGCACCTTGCCAAATCCTCCTTCCCCAAGCTAGATCTCAGCACAAATCCTTCTTACTCAGTCTGCACACAAGCTTCTTACAATCACTTGCACATAGCTCTGCAAGTCTTAACACATAGTATGCACAAAGCCTCTAGATCCGCACTAAGCCGATTCTACTAAGTCTAGTAATTACTTCTTACATCACCTAGGTATCTATTTATACTTTACATAGTGGGCCTAAACATGGGTAAAACCCATGGGCCAACATCCCATACCCGTTACATAAACCCTAAACCCAAAAAGTACACAAAAAGGTGGTGAGATCCCGTGATCTCCACTTTTCCTGGCACTCCGTCTTCGACCAGCTTGTCAAAGTTCCAAAATCGGTCAAACATGACGAACATTTCCACAAAACTTGGTAAAGGGCCAACATCATCTATGGAATACTTACATATCTATCTAGTCCATATATGTTATGATGTATGCCTTTTGTTTGGCCACGACAATACCTTCAATCTACTTTTTTAATTTATCCACGAAAACCTGATGTAATTAATGACAGGGGTATTAACATCAATGATGAATTCAGATCTAGCCTTTGTTCTTTGTCTCCTTCAAGTTTCCATTGAGTGCCTTCGGGTTGAGTTCACAAGGTCCATTCCCACGGGGTGAAAAATCCTCCCACTCGAATGAAGCCTACCATGATGCCTAATATTTAAAGGCTTTGACATCATCGACCTTCCTCACCTCAATGCATTTTACAATGGACTCTTGTCGACGAACCCCACAACCCCTGAGCAGTGCCTCTCGATGGCAGTGATTCATTGCAACAGAGAAAATTCTTCAAAGTTGTTTTCAACAATGTCATCACTTGGGATTCACTTCTGGTAAAGTTGAAGATGATTCCATAGGGCACTTACTCATCGCAATATACATAACTATGAAGATCGATCTCATAACCCATCAATATAATTCAACCTTGCTTCCCTTACCTTCCCTAATGCAGAGAAACCTGCCTTCTCAAAATCCTGTTTGACCAATAAAACATGGGATCACAAGACAATGAGTAGGAATCAGAGGTTTTGAAAATATTATGAAGGAGTAGTCTACTAAACCATTAAAGGCTCCATCAACCTCACACACCTTACGCTATCCATCTTGTATTAGCTAGGACGACAGGGGTGACAAGTTGTAATGGCATAGTTTATTATAATTGTGACATGTTGTGTGTTGACAATAGAGGTAAGGTACAAGTTGGGAGGGGCCTTGCCAGAATGTTTGCCCCATCAGAGAGGCATTAGGTACCGAAAAATAGAAAATGAAAATGGAACGGAAACCACGCGAGATAGTAGGGTCGCTGGAACAAGGTTGAGAATTTGAGGATGTTAGAGGTGCGAACACCGAGGGAAAAAAAGTCTAATAGATAGACTACGCCTTTATGAAATCTATGTTTACAATAGTTGAGCATGTGCTTACGCAACAATCGAGCATGTGCTTTGCAAAGGTGTTGTCAAAATTCGTGAGGTCAAAGTTCCTTAGGTCATATTTCCTGAGGTCATAGTTCTCGAGGTCAAAGTTCCCAAAGTCATAATTTCACAAGTCAAATTTATTGAGGTCATAGTTCCCGAGGTCAAACTTCTTGAGGTCAAAGTTCCTGAGGTCATAGTTCTTTAGGTCATAGTTCTTTAGGTCATAGCTCTTGAGGTCAAAGTTCTTGAGGTCATAGTTCTTGAGGTCATAATTCTTGAGGTCAAAATTATTGAGGTCAAAGTTCTTGAGGACAAAGTTCCTAAAGGCATAATTCCTAAGGTCAAAGTTCATGAGGTGATAGTTTCTAAGGTCAAAGTTCCTGAGGTTAATGTTCCTGAGGTCATAGTTTCAAAGGTCAAAGTTCCTCAATTCAAGGTTCCTGAGGTCAAATTTCTTTCTATCAAAGTTCATGAGGTCAAATTTCCTAAGGTCATGGTTTCTAAGGTCAAAGTTCATAATGTCAAAGTTTATGAGGTCATAGTTTTTAAGGTCAAAGTTCTTGAGGTCATAGTTCCTTAGGTCAAAGTTCCTAAGGTCATAGTTCTTGAGGTCATAGTTCCTGAGGTCATAGTTCCTTAGGTCAAAGTTCCTCAAATCATAGTTTCAGAGGTCAAAGTTCCTCAGGTCATAGTTGATGAGATTAAAGTTTCTAAGGTCATAGTTCTCGAGATCAAAGTTTCCTAGCTCAAAGTTATTAAGGTCAAAGTTCATGAGGTCATAGTTCCTTAGGGAAAAGTTCATGAGGTCAAAGTTCTCAAGGTCATAGTTCCCGAGGTGAAATCTCTTGAGGTCAAAGTTCTTGAGGTCAAAGCTCCCGAGGTCAATGTTCCCGAGGTCATAATTCTCGAGAGTAAATTTTCTAAGGTCATTATTCTTGAGATCAAACTTTTTGAAGTCAAAGTTCCTGAGGTCATAGTTCCCGAGGTCAAAGTTTATGAGATCAAATTTCCTGAGGGCATAGTTCTTGAGGGAATAGTTCCTAAGGTCATAGTTTCCGAGGTCAAAGTTTCAGAGGTCATAGTTCCTCATGTCAAAGTTCTTTAGATCAAAGATCCTAAGGTTATACTTCCAATATTTGATAATTAGTTTTCTATTTGTATATTTTTTGCAAATATTATTAGGAGGAATTCAATTTTACTATACATTACTCATGTTGAATAACTTTTGTAATATAACTTTTGTAATCAAGTATGTAAATATTCTTTGTGAATTAGAATATTAACCTCAAATGAATGATTAACATTGCTCCAATAATAGTTATGATGTTCATTTAATAAGATCATTGAAACCATGTTTTATATTGTACATAAAGGTACTTATTACAATATGGAGATTGTTTTTTATGGTGTAGGAGAGATGTGTGTGTGTATGTGTGTGTGTGTAGGCATTGTCTAAACATTTGACTATTCGAATTTTTTCACCGGAATCCAATGAAATAGATCTTGGTGAGATCACCATTTTTTGTTATTTAAATTGCATTTTTGTGTGTATAAATGGATTCAACACTTTGGAAAACTTTCGGGGAATTGGAATTATACAAGCTCAATCACTCAAATATGGAGTTCCAATAATTTTTAACCGGATTTCAGTAAAAATTGATAGGTAAATATACCCATAAAAACTCTAAAAAGTCGAACATTTAGACTATGCAAGATATATATAATTTAAAAAGTACATTGAAGATGTCAACATTCAAAAGGGAGAGGTTGTTATAGGTATGAACTAACTGAGAGGGGGGGTGAATCAGTTAGTTTAGATTATTAAACATTTACTCTCATTT
>JZKD02S2371788.1:185845-218774 GCA_000966675.3 Picea glauca
ATCAAAATGAAACAATATCATCATAAATGAAACAACTCAAATACCCCACTCCCTGACTCAATCCGGAGTCCAAGGGAGTTCTACCGATGCCTCTACATCCTCAAGGTCTGAAACCTTGCACACTCAACGAAACTGAGTCAGCATCACCTGTCTACATCAAGGTAGCAAAAACATCATGTCATATAACTTAACACATCATAATGAGAGAAAAAGTTTTATCATCATAAAAATCCGGATCACTCGCGAGCAAGTTTCCTCAAATAATAAGTTTGGTAAGTGCGCCAGAGCGGGATGTTACAAAAGGTTTGATGGATTGAGAATGATTGCTAAAGCAAACTCCTTGATGACCAAGGATGTAGAACAAGTCAATCCACACTCAAATATTGTCTTGTTTTAGGTCTTTATTTTCTTAAGTAGCTTTACTCGGCTTTTGATTTTTCTCCTTTGGGTTTTCCATGGCGTTAACAAGATTATTTGCATAAAGAAGAAAGAGAGAAAAGCATAGATATTAGTAAGATTTGGATCCATATAGATATGGGTCAAGACAAAACAAGCATAAATTGAGTGAATTATCCCTCCAATGTATAGGCTCGAAAAAAACACTTGGATCCATATAGACATGGGTCAAGGCAAAAAAATCATAAATTGAGTGGGATTATCCCTCCAATGTATAGGCTCGCAAAAAAACACCCTAGAACCTAATTGTTGATATGACGCTAAAAGTACTTGGCAAACTTACAATCATTAAAAATATGCTTAAGATCTTCTTTACACAAACCATCTAAGTCATCGACTTTTACTAATCTATAATTATTAGGGACATAACCCAAACCAACATATGCAAACGACGAACTCTAAAATGAATCGCACAAGGAGTATATTGCAAACCATAAAGTGTGAATCTTCCTCACCATCGTTGGAATTAAACCTTTAAGCTATATTATGTTTGGATTTGGTAATTAGAGTCTTGGTCTGATGGTTAAGCAGGGTGGTGATATTACCTCACGACAGTTAAAATCTTGCAAACACCTAAAGTAGGTCAATAGGACTAAAAGGTTCAAACACATAAAGTAGGTCAATAGGACTAAAAGGTGCAAACACATAAAGTAGGTCATCTAGTGTAGGTACACATAGAAGATATCTTGAATGTAATCCTCTAAATCCAAGAGGGAAACATTTAGCCTACAAGCAAGTTTAGGAGAAGATAAATTTATGCATTAAAAAATTATACTTTTTTAATGACTAAACCAATTTAGAAATTCCCATATATCATGGCTTCAATCCTCTCAACACCATTCTAGCTATTAAGCCACATTGGTTATCCCCCAACTCTCTCTTCTCTATAGGCCAAAGACCCCATCGCTACTATGGGGACCCTATGTATATAGGAGCCATAGATCAAACGACTAGATGGTTGGCACTAGATAGAGAGCAAACGACTTATCTCCCGAGCTAGCCTCGAGCTAGCTTCAGGACCTTTAGCCCTCAAAAGACTAGATCATCTTATTTTGCAAGGGAAAGGAAGTAAAGTAGCTCCCTCCTTGGTCGGATTTATCCCTCCCCCTCCCCAGATCTCTATATAGGTTCGGGGGAGCACCAACTATAGTCGACCTCCCTAGATAGATTTACATCCGAGACTATAGTTCCTTTACCAATAGGGCCTCAACCAACAGGCCTATCTATACTAAATCTAAATCCACTATGGGGTGGGGGGCCTCGATAGATGGGGCTGACTTGATGTTGTCCATCCCCATCCCTTCTACACTCTATATATGTAATTATTGATCCTGTTAAAGCATAATTTTCTAGAAAGCATGGGGTGGGGAAAGCTCGAGCCAAGCTCATGAACTTACTCCCATCCCCAGGTAGAACGTCAAAGGGAAAGGGGTCTAGTTATTGGTTCCCAAATCACAAGCCTCTTCCCATAACTCAACTCCTTTCTTAAGACATGACTAGGTATTAACTAGTTTTCCCTAAGAACAAGCCTCTTCCCGTAGCTCAAGTCCTTTCTTAAGACATGGCTAGTTATCGGGCCTAAACTAGAGCAGGTAGACTGAGCTAGTTACCCTTTCCTAGTTACCGCTAGAGCATGCCCTTGCCCTTGCTGAGCTAGAGCAGGAAGGTCAAGGACAGGAACTAGAGAGATATAGTAAAACATCGTTAGAGAAACTAGGTCGTTAGCCTTATATATAGATTTATGGCCCACACCTCAATAGTCAAACCTTGCCCTTACCTAGCTTTCCTATTGAGCTAAGAGAAGGAGGGGCACTGATCAAAGAGAAAGGGTGGAATTAACTGAGATAAGTAAAGGAACCGATGAAATAGAAGATCCAAGGATTTTGAAAGCCATTTACCTCAGGCCCTTTCATTGCCCCTAAATCAGTCCTTCAAAGAAAGAATGGCCTTATCAGCTATGCATCATATTCAATATAATATCCAAGGATTTAGAAAGTCATTTACCTCAGGCCCTTTCATCAGGCTACGAATATTTCTCTTGAAATACTTTCATACAGATATTTATTTGCTCAGGTCATTCTTTCGAAATACTTCCTTCTTTATAGATGTAATTACGCTTCCATTAAACTACCTTATGCATCATATGAAATGTAAGGTCCAAAATTTATGCATCATATTCAACATAAGATCCAAGAGTTATGCATCATATTCAACATAATATCAAAGCCGTATTTTGAGAGAAGATCTATCTCTTTCTTTAGATCGAGAGAATATCTATCATGAACTAGATAGAAATATGAAGAAAATCACATTTGAGGGCTTGGATGAGTGTACTTCTAATTGACCCCCTGAAAAGGGGAAGGAAGGTCCAGGACTCTGAATATTTTCATGATATGGCCCCAGAGCCCAAACCCAACCCAACCAAACCAAACCAAAACTAGATAGAAATAAAATTACCTAAGTTCCCAAAAGGTTAGTTTCCTTAACGCCCGGTAACTTTGATAGGTAGGCCTTTCCTTTGTTGATAAAGATGATGATGGTGGAACTCATGAGGAGTTGAGATGGAACATGCATGATGACATAGGGGATGCAAATACTTGGACAACAAGCATAGAGATGTTGGTCGAGCTTGCTGACCCAAAATTAACTGTGAATCCATGGAAGAGAAAAATGAAGAAGATGCATTTGAAGATACATTTGAGTATACACTATTCTTGAATTCTAACATTGCGGGGAACCATGCCACCAAGAAGGCAAAGCGGAATGATAGTGATACCAATCCATCATATGTCCTACCCCCTACACCTTTTGATCTTTGTTAGAATCCAATGATTGTTGTTGCACATAGCACAATTGTGTGTGATTGGCAGTCAGTGCACACCTGCTACCATGGCTTTGAATAGTGTAAGTGTGAGCGCTAGAGGTAATTATAATTTTTCCTTAGTAATGTTCAGTTCTATGAGTGTAGTTGTGGGAGTTGCTCTAGTCATACAATAGTTGGGACCTCTAGGATTTTTGGTGGTTCAAAATCGCTAGACAAGGATGATGACAAAGCTAAATGATTATTTTTTGTGGCTCCCTCTAATCCATGGTAGAGGTGTTGAAGACACAGAGAAGCATTGGTTCCTTTGTGATGCAATCTAGAATGCAGAGAGGATGATAGATGTGATTTGTTTGGAGAATTTCCAATTTACTATGTGAGTGAGAGCGTTGTAGTGGTATATGAAATGAAAGTAAAGTGCTCATGCTCATCATGGAGTGACTTTGGTTTAGCCACGGGCCAATTTTGTGAAATAATTCAACAGCAATAGAGTATTGCAGAGTTGAAGAAAATAAAAAAGTAAGGTTGGGGAAAACTTCTAGGAGTATGACTAGTGGTTCTAGGATCTAATGAGTTGCTTTAGTTGCACAATCGAGGAGGAGCAACATAAGAAACAATTCATCGGTGGTTTTTTACCTCACCTACAGACACCGTTGTTACAATGACTAACGATGTAGAGGGAAGCTTTAGAATTTTCTATGCGGTTGAAGTCCATCAACGGATTGGCTACAAAATTGGCCAAAGCATCCATTCCAGGGTTGGCTCTAGGATTGGCCTAGTTCTAGTATTAGCTAATAGCTTTGTTTGAATGGATCCAACAATTAGTGAAAGTGAAGCAGAGTGTAAGGGAGGTGGTGTGGTGTATGATCTACAAAACGAAAGGCCATTTGTAGAATGATTGTGCCATGGTTCAGAGATATACACTGATGTTGTGTCTAACTTGTTTGTGGGAAAGATGGATGTCAGGACCTGCGAGATATGCTTAAATCCTAGTCATGATCTCCACCATTGTAGGCTACTTCAGATATTACAGTAGCACTATGAAAGTTGTACATTGTGACTTCTACAGGGTAAACACCCACCATATAGAGGACTGTCGTGCATTATTTTCATATCATAGCGGTTTGAGAAGAATCTATTTTTGGTTGAGTCCATTGGGGGCTAGGAATAGGGGCCAGGATCAGAAACAAGACAACGAGACATTGTGAAATGATGTGAATCATCCTCCACCACCGTGTTACAATTGTACTGATGCGGGGCATATAAAAATAAATTGTTCACAACCTCGCTAGCCTCAGTACAAGCACTGGAGGAATATCATGCATAATATTGAGGATTGTCTGGAGCTGATTGAGAAATGGGAGGCATGATATAGGAGGCAATGTAGTGCTAACATGGTGAATTTTGAGCCTAGAATCCGATGATTCAACAAGTCGTGTATAGGCTAATATAGTCACTCGGAGTGGGGCTAAGATTGGTGCAGATGTGGGATCCATCGATTAGGGACCTATTTGTACGACTGCAAATTATGAAATTAAGTAGAAAGGCTATCTGTGTGATGTGGTGGAGGTTATGCGGGAAATTGTCTGTGCATGGGACATCATAGCCGCGAAGGTGGAAGATATCTTGTCATCTATAATTTGACCATTGAGTCGATGCTTGAACTTGTCGGCACCATCGGTAGAAGATGAAGTACACAGATCATTGAAAATGTTCATGCAGATACTGAATGAAGAGTGATCTATGGACAATCTAAGAGGGGTACTTGCATGGTTACTAGGATCACCTGTAGAAACACTTGATAGACCCCTACACTGCATTGATAGAAGAGGGTCGGGAAAGGAATTCAAGTTGCATGCACTAATTGGAGGATATGAGGTGTGGGAAGCCATGCTTGATTTGGGATCAGATGTTCACATCCCTACCGAAGAAATCATGGAAGTTCATGGGACAGTCGAACCTGGTATACTCACCGATCGTGTTGTTGTTGGTGAATTATTCGTGCATTTTCCCAATCGACAGACTAGAGCAAATGGAAGTTGATCTTGATGGGGTCAAGAATTGTGCTGACTTGAAGGTCATGGAGATATTGGATGATAAGGATCCTGACCCATAATATAAGCATGGGAGGTATAAAAAACTATTGTTTCTTTCGGTTGAAGCGCACATGCATTTCATGAATATCTCCAAGCTAATTTAAAGAATGGAGGCGGATTCTACACAAATGTTGTTTTACCATTTGGGATAAAAGTCTCAAACATGTCAGAATTGAAATGGAGAGAACAGGATTTGCCTTCTCCAAGTCGAATTAAACAACTGAATCTTGTTGGAAAGAAAAGATCAAGAATTTGAGTAACATTGTCCAAGCATGCAATGAAGCCATAGTGAAAAGAGAAGAATTATTCAGAAGGCTCACAGAGATAGTTTTGGTGTTAAGTTTTGAGCTATTATTAGGTTTCTTTTCAATTTACTACATAACAATAGCATAGGTAGGATCATTGAGAGAAACACAATCACAATATACACAACATTTATCCTGGGAAACCCTCATGGGGGAGAAACCCCCCAAAAAAACATCCTTAATATAAATAGCCAATACAATGCCAAGACAATAAACCAAAACACTAGAGAATATCCAACACTGAGCAATTCGCCTCTCTCTTCCCTTTTCTCCCAATTGCAGCTACTAAACTTGTGCACTTGATGAGTGAATGAGTGAGTGAGATAATGAGGCGTTGGCTTCCTTTATTTATATTGGCTGGTAGGTGCTGGAAAGGTGTATCTTCACTGGACAGGGCCAACTTGCCTTCTTAGTGGTTAAAACCACGTTAATTCGGCCTAGGAGCCGACTTCTTAATTTGCATAATAAAATTAGGGTTTGACCAATCTGTAAAAGGGGATTTGGTCAAGTACAAGGCCTGACATGATCAATCCACAAAAGGGAATTGATTTAATGAATAATAACTCAATAATAAATAGAATACACTTTGCAGATACAATATTTCAACACTCCCCCTTAACAAGAAGGGTATTCTACAACATCATCAGAAGAGAGAGAGGGCAACAACATCAACAACATTTGGAACACTGACTGGCATATCTATAAATCATCAAAAGTTTTTCTCATCATCAATATCATCATCCACAACAATGAGCTGGAATGACATCATCATCATCTGCATCAAGATGGATTAGTATAACACTAATACATCGTCGTCATCAATAACAACACAAGGTTGATACAACATCAACAACAACAGCATCACAACACAAAGGCTGGGGCATCATCAACATCAACACTAGGCTGGAAATATTCAGCATGAAGCTGGCATCTCAACAACATCAGCACGAAGCTAGAAATCTTCAGCACGAAGTTGGCATCTCAACAACATCAACATGAAGCTGGAGATCTTCAGCACTAGGTTGGCATCACAACAACATCAACACGAAGATGGAAGGTTGGCATCTCAACAACATCAGCATGAATATGGAAATCTTCAGCATAAGGCCGACATCACAACAACATCAACACAAAGCTGGAAATCTTTAGCACTAGGCTAGCATCACAACAACATCAGCACGAAGCTGGAAATATTTAGCACTAGGTTGGCATCAACACTACTCCCCCTTTAGAGGGAGGTCCTTTCGAACTACACCAATCTTGTATCAAAAGTGCTTAAACTTTACACGAGACAGAGGCTTGGTCAACACATTAGCAACATGTTCATTCGTGCCAACATAATGGAGCTTTATGGCTCCTCTCTGCACCATATCACGAATGAAGTGATACCGGATCTCTATGTGCTTCGACTCATCATGGAACACATCATATTTATACAACTATGGTTATCACATAGGATCACAGTGGCTTCTATCTCCAGATCAAATAGATCTGTCAAAAAAATCTGAGGCTATATGGCTTCACCATTGGTGGAACATGCCGCAATATATTTTGCTTATGTCGTGGTGAGAGAAATATTGGATTGCTTCCTACTTTGCCATGAATTCATGGTTGACCTCAGACTGAAACAACATCCTGAAGTTCTCTTTCTATCAAAAACACTTCCAGCTCAATATGAATCAGTATATCTAGACAATCCGAAGTAATGATCTCTAGTATAAGAGAGACCAAAATCCAACGTACCCTTAAGGTATCTCATCACATGTTTTGCATCATCAGGGTGAACACATCTGGGTTCTACAAGATACCGACTCAAAGAAAAACATATATATGGCCTGGTATATGTCAAATACATTACTGAACCAATAATCTAACTATACAACGTAGCATCAACAAATTCTGACGAAGTATCAACCAGGAGCTTCAACTTTGTTTTCATGGATGTGTTCATGGATTTACACTCCAACATATCAAAACTCTTCAGTATTTCAACTACATACTTCCCTTGGTTAAGGGAGATATTCTCTGGGCTCTACCAAACTTCAAGACCTAAGTAATAATGCATTAGGTCTTTCATCAAACTCTATAGTGAGCTTCTTCTGCAATCTGTGATGAGATTTTCTTCAACTTGTCAAGAATACATCATCTACATATAGTAGCAACATCATTGGCTCATCGTTCATAAACTTGAGGTAAAGGTTAGAATCAACTTTACTCTTGGTAAAGCCCAAGCTCATCAGGAAACTGCCAATTCTGCCATATCAAGCTCTAGGAGCTTGCTTCAACCTGCAGACCCGAGTCTTTCTATGTTCGACTTCAAACCAAGATTTCACATTACATTGTACCAATCTAGTACACTTTCTCATTTGCATCTCAATTTGCACAATCATGTGCTAGCTCTATGAGCTCTCTGCAAAGCACTATCTGTCTCACTGCCTGAGAGTATGTCCTCTCCTCTTTCTGCAACTGTTCCTTCTGGAAATGGGACTCTGCACCTGTAGTAGCTCTGAAGCTGAGAATGGTTGTTCCATTCTCACTGTGACTGCTGAAATATGAGAGTAACTCCTCTTCTCCATCATGGCAACATCTTCATCTAAAACTAAGAGTGAATCAGTAACTGATACTGCATGTATCTCTTCTTCTTTCATGGAGGTAACTCTATCTTTTATTGTAGTCATATCTCCATGACCCAACTAATGTACTACACCAACTACCACTCAATTTTAAATATGGGGATTGCTCCCCCTGCATCTCATACTATATATGAATCATGGTTGTTCTGGTTGTCTTCATGAATACTGGAACTATTTCTTCAATTACTGGAGTAAGTGTCTCATCATAGTCTTCTCCCTCTTGTTGGAAGAATCCTTTGGACACACATCAGGTTTTGTACATCTGCAACATGCTCGATCGAATTCAATATTGACTTCTCTTCTAGTCTCACAGAAGAATCCATATCCTAGTCTTTCTGACTGGCTTCCTTCTCTGTTACTGAAACAAGGGAATCTTCCCAAGAGATTTCATATCTCGTAGAAGTTTCTGAAGCTACAATCTAGTCGTTTCATGGCATCTGTCTCCCAGTCCTGGAAGTTGTATCTTCATCTGATCCTTTCTGAGATCAGGCTTACTCTTGATTTCTTCTGAGTCTGCAAGGACTTCATCATCTCTTACAGGGTATACTTGGTGTTGAATACCAAGTCTAAATATGAAAAGTTGAATCAGACTTCAAGTGAATTCTGCTTCTTGTTAAGGTGGCTACATTATCTTTTGAACAAGTTTATTGTGAGTTCTTGTTCTAATGTTCGATCATCTTTGGAGCCTTCTACTTCTTACAATCAATCTCCATATGAGATACTTTGGATCTCAAAAATAGCTTATTCTTCATCTTCTTTGGTACATGGATGTATACCATCATGTACATGACTTGGGTAGTCTGCTTCATGTCTCATCTAATCTGTCGCCTTCTGTAACTTTCACTATAGCTTCCTCAGGTTTATCACATGTGACTTGAACCAAGTTCAACAAAACAACAATCAAGAATAATATTATTTTGATAATAGTCATAAAACAATAGCATGAATAATCGTCACAGTATCTCCTTCAAAGTTATCACTTGTGACTTGCCTGGAGCAAAGATCAAAAGTAAAAAATACAATACAAAATGAGATCAACACTCTTCTAGTGTTGCGATCAAATATTCCTCCATGGTAACTTGGAACCAACTCAATAAGTTTCTCATAGAGGAGATGTTAGTTGTATCTTGGTAAATGATTACATTAAACATTTATCTCAATATGCTCCCATGCTACCGAGTATAATACTTTTTAAAGACTGCTACCTCAACTATAGTGTTTATTTGTAATGGGGTAGTTATCAACTTGTCATGTGCAACTTTTAATTTTATCAACTTAATTAATCAAACCTAGAACCTGGAGTCTTGTCCTCAAGAATGAGTGTGTTGTTTTTCTTCTAGGTCTCCTTCACTCAAGATGACAAGTGTTTTCTTCAACCTGTCTTCTATACTAAGACAATATGTTATCTTGACAGAAAGTTGGGTTAGAGAATAAACTCTATGATCTCAACTTTAATCAATCTAATACCTTAACTTTAATTTTTGACCATAGCTTCAACATGCAACCTAGATCGAAATAATTTCATAATGAATAGATGCATATCAAAATAATAAAACCTGGGTTGCATAATTCTTCTGAGTATGTTGGATCTGAGATCCTTCTGGATCTATGATAGGAGATCATTTCTCTTGCAAGTACCCCTTAGAATAATATAGTTGAAACATATGTAAGTACATACCTCTGATAGTATCGAAGGGTGGTGGTACCATCCGGTAGCAACAGTCATAGGTAACAAACCTTCAAAACTTCAGAGGTATCTCAACTTTAAGGTTAGCCAACACTTTAAAAAATATTTCATTGCAACTAGGATTGCAGCTATAACTGCAACTTATACTGCAACTGGTACTTTAACTATAACTTAGGGTTTTATGAGAAAACCCTAATTTTTCAAACTTAAAATTTTGAAATTCTGATCCAGGGGTTAGATGCATTGAGTTGCAGCGAGTAAGCTGGTGCAGTCAGATTTCTAAAAATCCAAATTTCACCACTTGAAACTGAGCTTGCAGAAATCTGGACTGGTACTTCTAGTACTGGTTCTGGTTTCCTGGTTTTTTTAGTTTCCTGGTACTTCTAGTTTTCTAGTACCAATCAAAAACTAGGGTTTGACTTTTCAGAGGCTCTGTCCACTGAAATGGTGCGCTCAAGCTGCCAAAAGATTCACTAGGGTAGGGCACACTTTTCTAGATGGTTTTTAGGAAAAAAATTATTTCCAACAAAAAGCCCTAATTTTCTTATACGAAAACAATGACCTTTTTGTTTATCTAGTGAAAGGTGCTCTCTTCAGCTTAGCTCTAATACCATGTTAAGTTTTGAGCTATTATTAGGTTTCTTTTCAATTTACTAGATAACAATAGCATAGGTAGGATCACTGAGAGAAACACAATTACAAGATACACAACATTTATCTTGGGAAACCCTCATGGGGGAGAAAACCCAACAAAAAATTCCTTAATATAGATAGCCAAGACAATTCCAAGACAATAAACTGGAACACTAGAGAATATCCAACACTGAGCAATTCGCCTCTCTCTTCCTTCTTCTCCCAAATGCAACTACCAAACTTGCGCACTTGATGAGTGAACGACTGAGTGAGATAATGAGGCGTTGGCTTCCTTTATTTATATTGGCTGGTAGGTGCTAGAAAGGTGTCTCTTCATTGGACAGGGCCAACTTGCCTTCAGTTAAAACCACTTTAATTAGGCCTGGGGGTCGACTTCTTAATTTTCATAATACAATTAGGGTTTGACCAATTCACAAAAGGGGATTTGGTCAAGTACAAGGCTCGACGTGATCAATCCACAAAAGGGAATTGATCTAATGAAAAATAACTCAATAATAAATAGAATACACTTTGCAGTTACAATATTTCAACATTTGGCAGGAAGCGCTGATGAGGTGCAAGATCCTAACTTAATTCTCAATTCAATGTTTATGATGAATGAGTGGAGATATTAAAAGGAATATTGACTGAGATTAATGGCATAATTGAATATGGCAAAGAAGAGATAGATATTTGGTTGGTTCATTATTTTATGAAAAATCAAGATATTGAGGAGGCAATCCATGGCATTTCTCATGACCTAAGAGATTGAGAAGGTGAATTGTTTAATATCAAAATTAGGGATGAAATAAATGTTGCACCAATAAAAAGTTACATTGGAGATTGGTTTAATAAGGAAATTGATAAATTAACTAAAAAAGGCCAAGAAACAACAGTTGAGACGGTTCCTATAACCGTCAATGAGGAGAATAAAAGGACAACAACAAGCAAGTAAAGGGAGAGAGACCATCAAAATAAGTTTATGTTCATCACATCTTGCTTTCTTGATCAATTTTTTCATCTAGTTACTCCACTTCTTTGACTAGAAAGGTTTAACCGAAATCTAATAACTTCGTCTTGTCTTCTTTCTAGGTCTTGATACTCTGTCATCGCCAACCATCTTCTCTCCATAGCTCACTTGTTTATATTTACTTTTATGGTCCGTAGGAGCCCCAATCCCAGTCCTCGGGACAAATGCATTTTAATTTCAAAGCTTTGTAACAAACTTAAATATTTTTTCAGAAATCCCAAGAGAACTAATTCGGGATCAGTTTTGACGGTGTTTTATAACTCTGTGTTATGAGTATAAAATATTTGAGATTTATCTACATTTTCTTCATTTAAGCTCCACATGTGTCTACTCTATTAAAGTTCTCTTATGCGTACATACCACTTTCTTTTATTTTTATATGTGATCATAAATCTTTAGTTTAACTATGATGGATGTGAGGAAATTTTGCTTATTTTTTTCAAATATGTGATGTGTGAGGTTCCTGGTCATCTCTAAGGAATTCTCTTTAAAATAAAACATTTTATTTTCTACAACTTTTATATTTTCTTTGAATGCCACGATGGACTTTCTCAAAGTCCTATATCATTTTGGAAATCTAGAATTCAAAGAGTATCATAAAACATAGAGGAATACCACCTCTATAAAATGAAGAAAACTGAGGTCATATGAGGCTGAAACTAAGGTCTTTAACCTTGAGATTGTATCTAAGTTTCAATCTTCAAAACTGTCCTTTGATGTTTTTAGGACAACAAACAATTTAGTAACTTTCTGCCCATAGTTTTTGTAGGTTAAGTGTTCTTTGAGGTTCCCTTGCAAGTGTTTTCGAACCAATGGTTAGCATATGCAATATATCTCAAAACAAGTAACATTCATCTAGATCTTAACAACACAAATAAGTTGATCTACCCTCTAAGCATGCATGAAATGAACACAAGTATTTTTGGTCAACATGACCCTGGATAAACCCCCACCAGGAAAAACTAGTTTGGAACAGAAGTATATATAGGTGGTGTCTAAAACATGAGATACAACAAGAAATACAATATTATACAAAGCAAGCTCCTCTTGAGACTCGCCAAAGGAACCAGGGAGAAATATGCCCAAGACTAGTGCACCTCTTCCTCTTGTTGCCAAATCCACTCAAGTGAAGCGCCCTTGACCCTGGTGTTGACGGGTGAAATTGTCCGTCCGTCAATTGAGAGAGTGGAACCAGTTCGGGGTTGTCTAAATAACCCAAGCCATTTGGAATGAACCACCCTGACGGGTTTAACGGCTCCGTTGGCCGCTCTAAGGTCTCCTAGGGAAACCAAAGAGAAAACTAACTAATCTAACTAAAACAAATAAAACCAACTAAAACTAACTAAACAAACTAACTAAAATAAAATAAAAGAAACTAAACTAACTAACAAACTAAAACTAAATACAACTAATAAAACTAACTAAAACTAACTAAAACTAACCTAATACACTAATCTAATTAAAAAAAACTACTATATAAACTAAAACTAAATACAAATTACACTAACTATTCTACTAATTAATATTACACTAATTCTATTAAATAACCGTTTAGCTACTAGTTATATTACAACTTATTCACAAATATACAATATACACAACTGGCAGATTTAAATAAAACCTGTAAAATTCATATGTTTCCTATCCTAAGACAGCCAGAGATCTTTTTGATATTTTTATATATTTTATGGACAAGAAATAAAACTACTGAAATTAAACGATCTAATATACTAATGCTAACTTAAACTAATATCTGAACTAAACTACTAATAAAAACAACAAGCAATAGATTAGCTAACCTGGAAGCGCTCCTAGTTTATCCTGCGTAAGATGACTTCGAAGTTGGTCGGAGGAAGTAAACTTGCACCGGTTAATCCCAAAGCTTTTCGTAAACGATCAGCTGCACTGCTTCTTCGAGTTATTTACAAGACAAACAAGACATAAAAGATCATAACAATCTTATGATTATAATCTCTGCAATAAGGGAAACCTGTTATGCAAAAAATTATATTTAACAACTCAATTCATGAAGAAGATAAACCTTTCATTCACAAACTGAATTAAACAATTGTTATATCTTTTATACAATTGAAAGAAACCAGATATGGATTACAGTAATTAAAATTATATCATTTGTACATGATCAAGATAGCTAAAGTATTCATAAATCATATACAAGCTGATATACACA
The DNA here is from genome assembly GCA_000966675.3 of Picea glauca. Classification (NCBI taxonomy): domain Eukaryota; kingdom Viridiplantae; phylum Streptophyta; class Pinopsida; order Pinales; family Pinaceae; genus Picea; species Picea glauca. The sequence goes on from JZKD02S2371788.1 coordinate 199,698, forward strand.
ACATGAAACAAAATGTTGATATATTGAGAAGCTAAAGCTATGACAAAACACCAAATTCTGCTTCAGTCTATATTATAACTCCATATCCCTGTTCTCCCACAAATGAGGATCTTATTATTACAAAAATCATAAGTATATATAAGTCTCTCCATAGGGTAAAACCTCCCTGTGGATAATATCAAAATGTTTTACATAATCTGGGAAAAAGCCCAAAATCAACTAAACTAGGAAATCAAAATGCAAAAGAAATCTTTGAAATATCCCCTAACTGCTCATAAACTCAACTACAATTTTGAATTTACCTGCAATAGAACACAATTATCAAATTACAGAAATATTTCAGTAAAAAAATAATAAAAATTTGATCCTACAGACTTAGCTACAGAATCATCTGATTTTGTAGCTAGTCTAAAATAGCATACAGGACTAGATAGAAATCAAACGAAATCTTTTTAAAATAATCTAATTTAATTTTCTTTTAATGAACATTAAAATCGAATTACTAATGGTTCAAGCCAATTTATCATTCAAATCAAACCAAATCGAAAAGGATAGAATCGAAACAGGATAAGAATGCTCTGTTTTTTAGTTGCCATAGAATCGGGTCAAATAATAACCACATTGTTTCATATCCAAATGAAATTACAAGTAAATCGTATCGTATAAGATACGATGTAATCAAAATCGATATAGTTATAATCGAACACAATCATAATCGATTGGTTACGGCTGTGCATAAAATTCATATTTTGTTTTAATCAAATATCAAACTGTTACGATTATAGTCAAAATGAAACATGCATAACAGCATCCACTAAACTTTGCCATAGACTTCGATCGCTGAGTGTCACACAGTTAACAGACAGGATTAAATAGCAATCACAACCATCATTGACTCATTATAGTCATAGAAATAGATTGATATCATTCAATCAAGTGCAAAGATAGGTAAACTGTTTCGATTGTGTTCAAATAAAATCATACTCAATGAGTATCGACCCAACGAATTTCATTATTGATCACCACACAGTCAACAGACAGGAGCGTGATAGAATCAATAGAATTCATAATATAAATTGGGTAAATAATCAAAATGAATACGGCTGAGTTTAATTATAGAAACAAATCGTGAGACTGGATACAGTTAATTTCATTCCTCAAATCAAATTCAAACAATATATTTGTTGCAATCTGATAACATGGTCAAACAAAACAGTCCGAATCGATTTGATTGGGTATAACAGCTACGATTCATATCTATTCGCAATTCGGTTATGTAATAACAGAATGGTATTCGAATTGGTCAGAAAACATAGAATATACAATCACAACAGTTAACCATAATTGCCAACCATATCGCATAGAATATAACCAATTCGAAATGAGATATTGACTATGTTCAAAATTGGAATACCAAAACAGCCTATGTTTAGAAAATATTAACAACTTCGATAATCAACAGAGTATTCGATTGAAGCCAAATTAAAACAATCAAATCTAGCCCACGATCACTCGAATCAAAGCCAAATCCAATCAAAACTTAAACGATAATGAAAATTGATTTATCAAAACAAAATTATATACAATAGTGCATGCTTATGTAACAAAGCAGATCCACGGTGTAAACAGAGTTTATGAGTATGTCATATAAACAGGTGAAAGTCATACCAGTGAGGCTGTTCGAGCTGCGCCAATTTTGAATTGATGACTGTTGTAGCCGACTCCACGTTCTTAAACAAAATCGAACCTGTTGTTCGTTGTTTCTTATCAGTGGATGGCATCTTTGTCTTTTGACTGGTGAGCCTTGCGACTTGATCCTCCAGAGCATGAATTCTGGACTATAGCATTGGCACATCAAGGTAATACCTTTCTAACCATGAGCCACACTGATCACACGGTGGAGCAACTGGTTCAACTAGGGCAGGAGGGGTTTTCGACGAGTCACCAGGGGTTTCACAAGGCATTTTGATGCCTGAATAATTAGGGTCATTTTGCAAGCAAGGTGGTAGGTTCTTCACAAAATCATATGCAGGTTTATCACACAGACCTTCTGAATAGGGATACTCACTTGCCAGGTAACGTTCAACCTCTGAGTCAGAATCTTCACTCACCATAATAGGGTCAGGGTTGACAGGTACTTTCGGTTTATTTCTTGCCATGCGAGAGATTAACTGGGCGTTCTTTTTGCCTTTAGAATTGGAAGTGGGTTTGGCTTTAGGCCTTTTAGCCACGGGTTTAACAATTTCGACATGATTGGTCACAGAACCGGGTAGGTCAATAGGTGAATCGGGTAGGGGTTTAGGTAACAGATCACTGTAAGGCACAGGGGGTACTGACTTACTCTCGCTCACCACAGGTTTGTCAACCTGTGGTGGGATTGAGTCACCGAAATTCTTTCATTTAAGAAAATCCTCCCAACAGTCTCGGTGTAACCCCAACTTACAAACCATAAGAATTTTAATTAACCCAAAACGAAATAGGTTGTTATCGGATTGGTTCCGTTTGTACCTTTTAGACATTTTAAACAGACTCCTATGCAAGTAGTAAGGCATATTAAGCTCATAGCCCATGAAAACCATAAGTAGCCGAAGGTGGTACAAGAAAATGAAACCATACCGGCCTTCCCAGGTAATGAACTGCTTGGTTACCATTAGCAAGTTGTGCCATCATTGCTTGAGCATATTTGCGGGCAAACCCTTGTCGCAGGAACTCACCCTTCTTGACTGGAAGAGTAATGTCCACGGGACATCTTCCACTTTGCAATTTTTTGACCACTTATGTCCGACAGCAGGCAGACTGGTAGCTAAAATGAGAAATTTCTCGTCAATTTCTAACTGCACATCCCCAACCTTGGCTCAGCAGCCATCAAAGGTTAATGCAAATTGCCAAGCCATGCTAGGGTTATAACCATAAAACTTTTGTATGAACGGGAGCCATCCGAATTCCTCCAGGTCATTGTAAGCACCATCAAACATCAACAATGCCTGGCTACCATTGGTTTCGGCCCTTACAACCGGAGCCATGGTGTGGGTGCATGGTAGGGTTTGGATTGAACACAACAATACACAGGAGCAAAAAAAAATCGTTATGGCTAACAGCTGCAAGCGCTCAAAGGGGAGGCAAATTAATGTATGCGTGCGAAGGTGGTGGGATTATCACCGCCATGCAGCATAGTAATGGCACAGTACAGTGTTGTTCAATCAATCATAATATCGTTTAAACCATATTAATCGGCCAACCCAAAAATTTGAGCGGTGGATAATCATATCAACGTGCCATTTAATCAATGTAAAACCAAAACCATAAATTATATCAATGCGCCATAGTATAATTCAAACCAACATAAAATCCAAATGTTTCACCAACGCGCCATGTGTATAATCAAACATTGCCAAGCAATATGAAATCAAACTCATATGTGACCCATGCGCTTGTTGCATAATCAAATGTTTTGATTAAAAGTTTTTAAAACATGGTGACAATAGATAAAATCGATAAGCCAAGAGCTTACAATAATAAGGGTCACATCATATAAAAATCAAAATCAACCATGACCCCTATATAATCAAGTATAACTCATAATTTGCATGCTCAATGCCTTATCGATCGAAGAAAAATCAAGTTGCGCAATCAGAGTGATAATAGGCAAATGGACATAGTTCGAAAAATAAACCAAAGGTAAGTACCAATCAGAATATCAATGAGCAGATCATGACAGTCCAAATAATGATGGAGGATTTTTCACGCTTTCAGTCGTGAAAACTAAATCAAGACCAATTTGCAAGTGTCGAAAGAGATGGAAATATCGTCTATTTGCAAAAAGCGACGGTAATTTGAAGTTCAGAAGTCATAGGTGTAGGCATCTTTTAGGGCAATTGAAAAAATTTAATTGGCTGCCAACACCTGGATGCTCTGAAGAAGAATCTCTTGCACACAAATGTGCTCTTGTGTGCTACCTCTCCACTGAAACAAACATATCTGACATCCTCCATGTGTATCTCCTCCCTGCTAGGTGTGCGCCCTCCTCCTATAGTATGCCCTCCTCCAAGCAAGTGTGATCACCACTAAATAATAGGGTCTCAAGCTCCCATAGCTCCTCCATGAATAGAAGTGCCCAAGTTTCCTTCTTCCAGTGCCTCCAAACTCATCCTCATGCTCCTCCTCAAATTCTCCAAGTGAGAAAATGAATGAATGAGCCTCCTTAGACCTCTTATGCCCTCCTTGAGAAAATCATAAGAAAACCTAAAAGTGAATGGCTAGAATCATCCCAAGCCATCCCTAATCAATGGTTAAGATCATCCCACAATAATCTCAACTCAAAACCCACTTTGGATTAAGTTCCCTAAGTTTACTTTATGTCCCCCTATTCACCCACAAAGTGAATTTATAGTCACTTTAGGCTAAAATGACCAAATTTCACTTTTGACTTAAATCTCCTAAGTCAAAGTGAAATTAGACATTAAGTACAAAGTACAAGAGTACCAACATCTCTCTCTTGTGTTTAGAGGCACCAAACCACAAGGGAACCACTTCCTGAGGTACACCAAAACTCAACACTCCCTCTTACCGAGGAAAGTGTTTCTCACCAATCAATCTCATCCAAGTTGTGGACTTCCTTGCCTCCTGGCAAGGCCTAGGTGAGTATGGTTGTACCCTCTCATCAAAGTGGCCTCTGTCTCTAATCTGCTCGACCTGTCCTAACACTGATCTGTTCAACCTACCTTGACACTGATATGTTGACCTACCTAATCTCTAGATGGAAATCCATCTCCACCTACCTGAGATCACCTAGATCTTGGAATCTCACCAAAGATATCTCCCTCGAAATCTTACCAAAGGTCTCTAGGTCTTGGCATCTCACCAAGATCCTCTCCTTGGTCTATCACCAAGGTATCTATACTCGTGGCATGCAAATGAGTCACATCTCTTGGTATTTCACCAAGAGTCTCTAGGTCTTGGCATCTCACCAAGATCCTCAACCTTGGTCTCTCACCAAGGATTTCTACCTCCTGGCATTTCGCCAACGGTCACTACTCTTGGCATCTCACCAAGAGTCTCTCTCTTGGTATCTCACTAAGAGTATTTGGATCCTGGCATATCACCAAGATCCTCAATTTGGCCTCTCACCAAGTGACTTCACCTGAATTGGATCCTAAAGATGATTTGCTAGTCTCCGAAGCCAAGTGAGGTTCTAGCCTCTATGGTGCCCTATTGCTTCTCCTCATCAATATTTGATTCTTTGAAGCCCCTACACCAACCTCTGTCTTTGCAACTCTGAAACTAAATTTGTCTCGGGTTGACCAGTCACCCTAAAGATGGTGTCCTCAAAAATTGAGTCTGAGCTCCCTCTAAATCAATAATATGAGTCAATAGGTCCTCCTCAATTCTGTCTCCCCACCTAACGTTGGATGGTGTATCAACTGGAAAATAATTGACGAATGCACACTCCCTCACAAACTATTCATCGAAATCCTCCTCCTCGACTTTCGTTTCCATACGAACCTGTTGCCTCTTCTTCTTCCTCTTGGGACACTATCCAACATAGTGCCCCATCTCACCACAAGCAAAGCATATCAGTTTTCTTATGTCCTTCTTCTACCCACTGCCACTCTCATGTGGCTAGGTCCCTCCCTTGGGACCATGTCTCGAACCCTCTCTAATCTTCTTCTTGCCTTTTTTCCAAAGACCAATATCTTCATCCCCCTCAGGCGTATGTTGTTGTCCTAAAGACCCAAAGATGCACCGCAACTCCTCCTATATGAAGTCATCCCAAAGTCTCTCCCAAGTAGGCATGACCTCCCGAGAAACGATACCTCGTACAAATGAACCCCAGGGTTTGGAAAATTTGTTCAAAGATATCCTCACCAAAAATTTTGGATCCACAATCTCTCTGATCGTTGTTAACTCATCTCTGATCTAAGTGAATCTGCCTAGGAATGATGTGACTATCTCGAAATTGAGCATCTGAATGCTCTTAAGCTTGTCCTGTAGAATTATCTTTTGGTTTTGGTTTGGACTCTGGTAAAGCTTGCACAAGGATGCCCATATCTCATATGCATAGTCTTTACCAGCCGGATGGGGAATGATGTGGTCCCTCACCGCATCACAAATAGTCCTCTTCACCTTGATGCTATTCTTCTTGAAATATGCATCCAACAATGGTGATGGACCAGGTGCAGGAGGAATCACCACAAGAGCTTGAAATATATCCCATAGTTCAAGGTCCTCCAAGATGAAAGTGATCCTGGTCTTCCAAGGGGACCAGTTTCTAGCTCTATCTAACCTATCATCTGCTCGCATCTGGGACATCGACATGATTGTCCACTAAAACTCACACTAAGGCTCACACTGATGCAAAAAATGAAAAAGAAATCAGCCTCACCACTTGACACACAAGTGGAAGTAAGGTTGTCTGAATGTTTCCACAAAACAATCCTCCAACTGTCCAACAAATCTGCTCACAAGATGTCCACTAACTCTGCCAACAAGTTGTCCAAAATCTACCAACACGTTGTCACAAAACTGCCCAAAATATGTTCTAGAAATCAACAAAACTTCGCAAACAAGGCTATGATACCATGAAGAAAATCGAGGTTCTATGAGGCTTCCAACTAAGGTATTTGACCTTGAGATTGGCTCTAAGTTTCAATCTTCAAAATTGTCCTTTGTTGTTTTTAGGACAACAAACAGTTTAGTAACTTTCTGCCCATAGTTTTTGTAGGTTAAGTGTTCTTTGAGGTGGCTTTTCAAGTGATTTCAAACCGATGGTTAGTACATGCAATATATCTCAAAACAAGTAACACTCCTCTAGATCTTAACAACACAAATAAGCTAATCTACACTCTAAGAATGCATGAAATGAAAACAATAATTTTTGGTCAACATGACCCTGGATAAAAACCCCCTGGGGAAAACCAATATGGAATGGAAGTATATATAAGTGGTGTCTAAAACATGAGATACAACAAAAAAATACAATATGATGGAACCTGTATACAATGAAATCTCCTCTCGAGACTCGCCAAAGGAACCAGGAAGAAATGCGCCCAAGACTAGTGTGCATCTTCCTCTTGTTTCCAAATTCACTGAAGTGAAGCACCCTTGACCCTGGATGCTCCGAAAAAGAATCTCTTGCACACAAATGTGCTCTTGTGTGCTACCTCTCCACTAAAAAAAACAAATCTGACAAACCTTTGAGATTTTGATGGTCAAAGGCCTATCTATCCTTTCAAGTTGGCATTCACAGTTTCTTCTGAACAATACAAGGCTATCATTCAGAGATCTTCTAGGCCCATTGCTTCTTATTCTTGTCAGTTAGAGGATGGTGGCTTACATGAGTTGAGTTTAGAGCTTGTTCCAATGTTTTCTTGGTTACTTTAGAATGAACTATCAGTTTTAGAAAGAGTATGAGAGACTTGTAGTATTTAGGGACACTTCTTGCCCGTGATGATATTATAGACCCCTCATATTAGTTATTTGACAACATATTCTTACTCCTTGTCCAATTTTGCTTCCGACGAGTATAAACTCGAGGGTATTTGGACAATTTTGATTTTTCAGTGATGATGTGGCAGGATGAGGTAGTGACCCATGTGGGGGCCACAAGTCGCCCAACACATGCTAAATAAGGATAAATTAAAGAGAGAAAGTTTTCTGCCATAAAAGCAGCTTTTTGCTTTTCCGCCATAAAGAAGTGTTTTGTTTTTTTCTGCTTTAAAGCAGTTTTTTGTTTTTTCACTTTAAAGCAACTTTCAATTTTTATTGTCATAAAAGCAATTTTTTTCTTTTCCTCTTTAAAGCAGCTTTCAGCTTTTTCTGCTTTTAGCTTTTTCTACTTTTAGCTTTTTTTTCTTTAAAGCAACTTTTAACTTTTTCTGCTTTTAGCTTTTTTTCTTTCTACTTTTCCCAACTTTCCTGCTTCATCCCTTTCTCAGCTTTTTCTTTAGCTTTTCACCTTTTTCACTTTTCCCTTTTCTTTCCATTTCCTCTCCTCTCTCACTCATTCACACTATCTCCCCTATTGCATGCATTAATGGATTATTTTAACCCAAAGGTGCACCCCTCTCACATTTTTGGCCATAATTCCTTCATTACTCAACAAAATTGATTCATTCCACCTCCATTCTTCTCCAAATTTCCCCCAGATTTAACCAGAAAGCTTGGAAAAGTTTGTTCCACTAGTTTTAGTAGGTTTCCATGCAGTGACACATGGCATATGGATAGGGATCCACTTGGATGATGATTATTGGTTGACTTTTTTCCCAGTTTGGAAAAAGCAGGGGGAATTCTTTCTTTAGTGAGCTATATATTCAGTAATCCTCCAAAGTTGTGAGGTTGATCACTCTATTGCACTAGCGCTATACTCTCTCATTCCCATTTCTCTCTCAATTCTAGCTCTGGATTCCCAATTCTTTGGAGATCATTGTAACAATTCATGCCTTTTCTCTGTGCTGGAGCCATTCCTCTGATTTGACATGAATAAAGAGTTTTATCTGTTTTTTTGGGCCTAAATTCTTGTTGTTTCAATTGATTTCTAAATTATTGCATGTTTTTGGAGCTAATCCTTCAGTGGAGGTTGATTTGGCACCATTGGAGCGTTCTTTTCTTACTGATTTTCTCTCATTTTCCTTCCAATAGTTCAATATGCTTGAGTTTTCCACCCAAAAATTCACTTTTAATAGTTTTATGCAGGTTTTGGGTGAGGTCAACTAACCCTCATTCAAATCCCTTGTTGTGCATTGTTTGATTTATGGTTTTGCAGGTTTAATCCTATCTATCAAGCATCAAATCCTTAGGGTAGCCTCCCTGTGGTTGGCATGCACCAACCCAAAATGAGGGGTGAAATCATTATGACCTTAGGATAGAAACCCCTAAATTAAGTCTAGGTTTGATTCCATCAATACTACAGTTGACTTAAAACCTAGGGTGTCAGATTTAGCCTTAAAAAAATTGGCAGCGTTGCTGAAGAATCAATCTTAATCCCTGGTAGATGACATTTTGGTGAATTTAGTTCACCTTGTGACTCCGCGAAGATCTAGAGCGACTCCATTGAGGATTTTACGCAAATCATCCAGATTAAACCCTACCTCACTATTCCCTTCAACAAACTCACGTACTTCAGCATCTTCCTCATCTACAAACTCCTACTCCTCCTACCCCTGCTGCACAGATAAATCCTTTGCTTATACCAATCTTTCCAATGGCAGGTGTAAATCAACCAAACCAACATAATCCACCTAGGGTTGCATTCACTATCAATCTTTATGCACCCTTGGATTTCGCTAATGTAGCGAACACCTTGAATGCCCTACCTACTGGAAATTATGGCAAACACATGCCTAAATTTGTTGGGAATAATGTTATCACTACAAAATGCCATGTTACGGCCTTTTTGGAATATTCAGAGAACTTGGGTGTGACTAAAGAGGGTGTTGTCATGAAGTTATTTGCACAATCATTGACTTTGGATGCAAGAGACCGGTACAAGGCATTAGCAACAAACAATATTAATGGTTGGATCACCTTTCATGACAGATTCATGGACAAATGGTCCCAAAAACAAGACAATGCTTTTCTCCTTAAGTCTTTTTCTTTGATTAAAAATAATGAAAATGAATCTATGGAAGAATTTGATTCACGTTTCATGAAATCTTACAATTTAAAATTCCACAAACTTTTAGACCTAATCCTACAAGTTCTTTGATTTTTTACATTGAACAATTTGATGGACTATTTGGTGTTTTCCTAAAGCCGAAGGAGCCACAAGATTTGGAGGGAGATTTCAGGGAAGCTATCAAGATGGAGAAGCACTTTACCACTGCCAATCAAGCCAAGATATTGTTGCAGGAATTGCTAGATCCACAGGGCAAGAAAGCCTCACAAGCCCCTTATCAATCACTTGCCCAACCTTTTTTAGAACCCAAGAAAGAACCTAAGAAAGAGGAGGAAGACCTATCTAGCAACCCTCAAGTTGTAAGCTTGCTACAAGACTTAGTTCAAAAACTTGGTATCCAAGACAAGCCCTCACATCAACCCTCTTCATCCCAAAGGCCATTCAATCAACAGAGGAAAATTTTTCAAGCCCATAGGAACTTTGAAAACCTAAAAAATCCCAATCCTAGCCTGGGGGCGAACTTTGTTGGGAAAAATTCACATGATTTAAACTATTACTGTAGAGCTTGTGACATGCCTCACCCTAAATTCCATGAGGATGTGGAAGAATCTCGAGACTACCAGTACACCCATTCCTCATAAATTCAATCTCACAATAGGGGTGTGTTTCAGATTGATTCTACTGTCCACAAAGAAGCCAAATCCAACTTAGAGTCACATGTTGCATGCCCTGCTAGGAAGGAGGAGATACAAAGAGCTAAAGAGATTTGCATGGCTAGGCTAGAGGAACTAAAGATATTTGCATGGCTACGCTAGAGATACAAAGAGCTAAAGAGATTTGCATGGCTACGCTAGAGATACAAAGAGCTAAAGTGATTCGCATGGCTAGGCTAGATCTTCTTGTGTAAGTCCCCTGTGGATTCGTCCATGTATCCTATGGAGTCGCCAGGTGAGTAAAAAGGAATAAACCAATTAAAATAAAACTCACCGATGTCGTGTTACAAAAGCTTGCGTTCCCTAACAATGACGCCAATTTGTTAGCACAAATTTCCACCCTCCACTTGAGCTGATAAACCTATTATAACAACGATGAAAACTTGGCTAATTCAAGGAGAAAAGCCCCAAATTGTCACGGGCTAGACCCCTCTCTATTTGGGCTAGTGCTTGCTAGCCTCGGGGGGGAGTCCCTAGGGTGATTTTCTGCATTAATTGACTAAAAACCATTGTTGATATGTTTGGGACAACATGTTAAAACTGTCCAAAACAAGGGGAAAAATCGTTTTTTTTTCCTTGGAGGGATCCTACAGGGTTAGCACAATAAAAGAGAGGAAGAAATAGAAATAAAACTGCTCAAAAAATCAACATAAACCACAATGAACAACAAAGAAAAGATACTAATCTATGTGCTAAATTCACAATATACCATCAAGAAATAAGGTTAGAACACAAACACAAAATATCTTTATTGATAGGCTTGCAAGAGGGTTGGTTGTGCCACAATTAACAAGTCCACAACTGGTACAGTGATCACTTTGCTCAAAGAAGAGTAACTAGACTAAGAATGAGAGAGAGAAACTATGTTAGTTGTTGCAATATCCAACCAATAACCAATGAAGACCATCCAATATATAGGAGAGGAGTGTGAAGAAAATAGGAGTTAATGTGCATGAGGGAATAAGTGTGAGTGAGAAATTTAGGAATTAATGCACACGAGGGAATAAGTGTGAGTGAGAAATTTAGGAATTAATGCACACGAGGGAATAAGTGTGAGTGAGTAGTGTGCATGGGTGAGTTATGAGTAAGAGTGTATGGAGGATAATTTTATCTTTCCAACCCATGTTATATTGCTAAATTTGGCCAAGGGATGAAGGAGTCATGAGTTAAAGGGAAATTCGCCCTATTTTTTAGGGATTTCCTAAAATTTAGGAATTTTGCATTTAAAAGCAATTTAAGGAGAATTTTTAGAAACAGGTTGCATGGAAAGTGATAATATGGAAAGTGTGAGGAATAGAGTGAGAAAAGTTAACCTAAGTGATAATATGGAAAGTGTGAGGAATAGAGTGAGAAAAGTTAACCTTGACTCGCTAAATTTTCTCCAGACAATGCCACCTCATCCATGCGCCACCTCTTTAGCTTAATTAATTTTCATTTAATTCATAATCCTTGGAAAGTGCACCATTGGTCCATGATGCCATGTAGATGCCACATCATCCTCGCACTCTACCACATGTCGAAATCTAAGCCTGCCACTTGTCATTGCTGGAGATGATGATGATTGCTAAAAATAGAAATTTCTAAAAGTAGTCATTCCAAAAATTTGAAACTTGTCAAAACTAACCCAAACTCTCCACAAATGCTCAGAATGACGAGGAGACCACCATCCCGTGACCACTGCTAAAAATAGAAAGTTCTCGCATGTTCATGGTATTATACTCATTGGATTTGATTTTCCGCAAGGAATCCAAATCCACAATTAGAATCGACATGCAAGCCCTGGTGCTTAACCTGCTAAAAATAGAAATTTGTGCCAAATCATCTTGAAAAAGGCCCAAAAGACTTAGAATGTCTCGAGGATCAATAATATGTGCCCATAATATGAATCTAGGGATTGGAGCTCAAACTGCTAAAGACAGAAAGTTCTTTCATGTCATCCAAAAAAGTGTTATCGAGCCTAGAATCATGCAAGGACCATCACTGTGTTCTCAGAACTGCTCCAAACGATCAAAAGACCTACTCAGACCCTATCTCCTAAAAAGTAGCAACACCTATTGTATGTAGACATCTCTCTTAAATGCATGGGAAACCAAGCTAACTCTAACTCTGAACAAAATAACCCTGTACCAATCATATACCTACCCTTAATGGGAACCAACCTCTTGCTCAACACAAGTGCTAAAGTCTGGGAGAATCTCAAAATGCCAACCAAAATAGTGCATGCTAGCTCTTAACCCGCAAGATTTTCAAGGGTGAAAATCTAGGGGTTAACACTACTATACATGAAGCATTAGATATGGTTAAATAACATATATTTCTTTTGATCATTTCAAAAGCAATGCTAAATACCTGAAAGAATCACAAAGTTTCCTACTAGTTCTATTAAAACGACACTCTTTGACACTCTCTGAATGTCCTCCTCCACTACATAATTTAACCAATTCAATTAGAGCAATGCTAGTGGAATTAAATTGGAGAATTTTAACGGGATTACTATTAGAGTATTTTCCCATTACATCTCTCTATGCTCTTATTATAGTTGGGGCAGTGACTGCTTCGAATATTATATAGAAAATTATATTTTATATTCATGGTGCATGCTTAATATCTCATCTCTTATTCTAAAGATACATTACTATTTGGTGGTGGCAGTGCTACTTGACATTTGAATTATGTTATATCAAGAGATCGATAAATAAGTCCTCTAACTAGGCAAATAATCATGTCCAAGGGCTTGTTCTACCATCTTTCTTGGATGGAGCTTCCACAGACAGTATATGTGACACTACATTAAATATTATAATGCTTATTAGAAACTGCACAAACTACATGTTATACTTGGTTCTAGTAAATTTAAGAAAACTTGAGGTAAATCCAAATTTAGTATTGCTTTGATATTACAAGAATATGTTAAGTGATATTGGAGCATATCATTGAGCACATATAAATGGATTAACTACGGAAATAACTCTATGTGATGGTGATGGTGGCATTTAGGGTTTGCAAGGTTCTTATGGTACCTAGCTAGGCTAGGTTGACAGGTGGTTGGGGGCGGTCCCTTGATCGGGGTGATGGACGAGTATACCCCGTTGGTAGATTACTCCGAAGATTAGCTATCAAAGGACGCGATCTTCACTAAACCCATCTTTAATCATGGTAGGGATCACTTTTCAAAGGGCTTCTATTCACATGACCAAGTAAGATTTTCGGGGGTCCCTTCGATCAATGCATGTCTGAATCCTGACAAGTCATGTGGCCCTATAGCTCCTCTATGGAATATTTGTCCATATCTAATACCATACATTGAAAAACTCACAGAAGGTGGTATCGACAGTTGTGCATACCGTGTGAGACTCATCGTTGCATGGTGTTTTTTCAAAGGATCCGTCATTTCAAGTTCTCCATTGATTAGTGAGCAATGTCTAGTCAAGGACATTCTAGTTTAGCTTGTTAGTAGGATATCTAAGTCGGATGAGCACTAGGGTAATGGAAAAATAGGGGGTTACATCAACCCTGGTCAGAAGCGTAGGAAAATTGTGAAGTCGCGTGGTGGAGGAGTTGCATTAGTTGTGGGGGGAGACTTGAAGGTCACTCAGATAATCGATCTAGAGGGCAGAGTTTTAGTGGGAAAAATATGTGGAAGACGTATATCTGTGGTTTCATTTAATAGTTGGATGGGGTCATTGTGGGAGTCGATCCTTGATTATACACACATTTTCCTTTGCTCTCTTGAGGATGGATTGAGTTTATTTTCCACACTAAAGCAGATGTTGGTTCGATTATGGACGATCGTTGGTATTGGAACTATCATTTGTGTGCCAAACCTTGGCACTCACTATTCGACACCAGTGAGGAAATTTTATCCAATATACCAACATGAATAAAATTCCCCAACCTATCACTTGATTTCTAGATGGATTCTGATTTAAAAGCTATTGGAAAAGTTTTGGGTGGTTTCAAAACCTTTGATACAAGTTATAAATATTGTAAATTTCACTCGGTTTCTCAAATATTAGTTGCATTGGATCTAAGATAGGGGTTGTATGAATCAATGGAGTTAGTAATTGGAGATAAGTCATACACTCAGACGTTGGACTATCTCAACGTGCCATTTTGATGTTCATGTTGTCACAAGGTGGATCGTTTGTTGGTAGATTGTGAATTATCTTTCTGAAGATTGTCACAGGGAGTTGTAGTACCGAGGGTGAATGTGGCTCGGGCTCTGTCTCCCTCCTCGCCAGTGGTTGGGTCCTTTGAGAATGGTTGCCCCAATATCAATGATGATATCTCAATACAGTGCTTGGGTTCAGTAAAGGCACATACACATGTGGAAGATTGCATTGGAGAGTCACCTACACAAAAGGTAGATGATATCTCTTGTTTAAAGACAGGGAATGGTCAAAAGAATTTATCTGGAGGTTTTGAGCCCACAACCCCTCAATAGAGAAAGCTGGAAGTTATTTGGAAAGCTCATACGTCAGACTCTCAAGACATTGGTAAGAAGGTCTCTCAATTAAATTTTATTCCTATTCATGTTCTTGTCCTTTTGCGTAACAATTTGCATGAGCGTGGGCGTGAGTCAAATGCAAGTTTGTTGGAAGGGATGGCCACTCCCATTATCTTTCCCAAGGGTCAATATTTATATTCCTTTTCAGTTGACTTCAAGCGAGATTCTGATAATCTTTCTACGCTACCTTCCAATTCAAACATAGGAACCTCCTCAAGTTCCTTGTCTATCTCTTCGGGTCGAGATCTATGTTTCCTACGACCTCATAGTTCTATTTGTAACCAGGTGCTCTCAGGGGGGTCTTAGGTTTGACGTGCTTAAAAAGTTGAGTTATACTAAAGTAGGGAAAAATTCTTCCCTTAAACACACACAGGAGTGTGCATCACGTGAAGTGTCTCAAGGGAGGCAAAAACTTATTTTTGGGGTCCTTAGAGCAGAATTTTCCTTGAAGATGTGTCACCCATGATAATTATGTTCACAAACATGCATGGTCTTGGGGGAGGGCCAAAAAATTGTCCTTAATAAGAATAGTAGAAGTGGATCAGTCGAATGTAGTTTTTATTCAAGAGTCTATGGGTCGTAATGAGTCATTAATATCAAAATTGTAGAATCTCTTTTCAGGTTGGGGTTTCTTAGGAGTGTGATGTTGATGGTCACTCTGGAGGTCTAATCAATGGGTTTTCAGCAAATTGTGTTCTTATAAATTGTTTTTCTATCTGCTCGGGTCTATTTACTGAACTGTATTGTAAAGAGTTGGAAAAAACTATCTACCACCTCAATTTTTATAGTCCCTGTGAAGGGAAGGAGGCCTTTTGGGAGAGGGTATTTGTAATTAAATGTATCAGGTCTGATAGCTTAATTATTGGAGGATATCTTGTTAGAATATAGAAGATTGTGTGCTCGTTTTACCATTGACAATACCCTTGTCACCCAACCATGGGCCGAAGCCACCCTCTTAGCACCTTAACCTTGACTGAGAATTACTCCGAAAGCAAACCCTAGGCTAGATAGCCAAACAAGGTGTAGCACATCTTCCTCCATGGATAGTGCACCAACAATAGCTGATCAGATAGTCCAAACCCTAGCCAAGAGATAGTCCAAGCCAACACTGAAAACTGGTTGTTGCAGCAGCTGCACTTGCAGCTCTCCTCCACACGTGTGCACCAAACTGGGAACTGTAGTGCGCACCATTTGCTTCTCTACAATTATGAGATGTGTCAAATGAGAATTGGTGCCCTATATTTATAGTGGTTCTGCCAGATTTGTTGGGGCCAACTTCTCCTTCTTGGTATATGTCTGTTCAGTTTATTATTTATGGTCGACTTCTTCTCTTGGAGGCTAATAACCTAATATAAATTATCTTCTTGAGACAACAAGACTTCTAGGGTTATTAGCCAACTCATTAGGGTTTTCTCTTGCTTTCCGGAGTCTTCTATTCTTGTCAGGTTTACACGTGGAGGTAAATACCTCTTGCAGCTACCATAATATTAACACTCCCTCCTAGCTAGGGAGGTATTACGGATAATGGTCTTGAGCACAAAAACATACCATTTACCCGGTAGCATCAACATAGTCGTTTAGAATATCTCATGACTAGATAATGAGCATCACCATCACCATCACCATCAGCTGCATCATCTCTCGAAACCATACTTCATCTGAGTAATCAGACATGATGCTGGATAAGTCACTCACACCATAGAGTGATACAAGAGTCATTCTTATAATCTAGAAGAGTAAATGCTCTGAACTATTTTCTGTCTGGAAAATCTATGTTCATCATTTGTCTGGATGATGATTATCTCCAATAAACTGTTGATAGTCTTCAAGGCAATTAGAACAAAGATAGAACACAATTGTGCCTATCCATAGTAGTGCATAACTACAATCCAGTGGTACACTACCACACCAAGTAACACACAAGTACTTGATCAACAACGTATATTCATGAACAATGGAACATATCCACCACAATAGTCTTCATCTACTGTCATACAGTCTTCATAACAAACATATGATAACAACCTGCACAGAAACGATGTTATGATATAAACTGAATCATTTGGGCCAATCTTTCACCCACATTTGTGAGCTCTGAAAGAATATCTTCCCTAAGAGTAGAACAATGAGATATCTGGAGTATTCTTCTCAAGCAAGGAAGAATAATTGTCTTATCTTCTGAACCTGGACCATTTCCCACCGTGGGCCATTCTTCCTACACTAATCAAAGTGCACCCTAGAGAGAATGTATAACCCTAAGGAATGTTGAGCCTAGACCATTCCCCACCCTAGGCCATTCCTCCTACACTAATCAAAGTGCACCTTGGAGAGAATGTATAAACCCTAAGGAATTTTTGTCCTTGATTGCTGAGCCTGGACCATTCCCCACCCTGGGCCATTCCTCCTACACTAATCAAAGTGCACCCTAGAGAGAATGTATAAACCCTAAGGAATGAATGTCTAGACCATTTCCTTTGTTAACCACAAGAGGAAAAGACTGTCCTACATCAACCTCCAAAAACAGACCATTCCTCATGTTAACCACAATGAGAAATCATTGTCCGGTGAGGCAGGCCAGTCTTTTTGAGTAACCCTCAAGAAGAGAGACTGCCCTAGACCACTCCTCATGTTAACCACAATGGGAATTCGTTGTCTATGATACATCAACAATCAAACTACTTCCCATGTTAACCACAATGGGAATTCACTGTCTGTCAGAAATCTCAATCTACTTTCTGAAAAATGAAAGCATCTGTCCAAGATGGACTATTTTTCAATGAATGTCTTCAATAATATTTTTCAGTGCTCCCTCCCAACCTGGGAGTCATTTCTTCCTTTTTCAATAAGGAAGTTGTTTCCATGAGATCTAGCTTGAGTACGCAAACTCTTTAATTTTGGATAGAAGCTTTACAAAAAATGTTTTCTTATCTCCTCATCTGTGGAGTTATGTATTGGAGAACCATTTTCTCCTTTCTGGACTTCATCATGGATAATGTAATGCTTGATTTCAAATGTACTTTAGTCTGGAAAACTTATTTTTTGTGAAGGCTTCATGTAGCTCTGAACAATAGAGTATATCATTGTTGGAAAACTAGAACATATCCATGTGGCACTTCTTCTGTCATCATGAGATTTGATCTACTGAGTAATCATCTTGACATTATAGGAAATCTTCACCATGCTTCTGCTGTGCACTGGAGGTTCTCCACCAAGTTATCTTCTTCTATCTGCATACAAGGGTCTCTTTTTGGTATGCCTCAAAGTCTTGAGATTGCTCTCCATATGCTCTTTATTCAATTTCTCTGAAGTACATTCTTTGCATTCATCAGATGTAGAACTTCAACTCATGGATGTTGCGAATGATATAATGACTCATGTAGAGATAAGTCTAGTTTACTGGAACAAGTAATCATCATAGTCTTCTCCCTCCATCTGGGAGAACCTCTAGTTTTGGATCTCACAATGCTTTTATTCATAAGTCTTCCATACATTGTTCTTCATCATGACTTTCATTTCCTCTGCTTGATTGCTTTTATTGAGTTTATATCAGGCTGATAATCTTGTGATTCTTGATACAATGACTGGTTGTTCTGATTTCTTTTTCTTTCTTGGAATCTTCATGTTCTTCTTCATGTTTTTCTTTAGCTCTTGGGTCCATGGAGTTTCTTATAGATTCCATGCCCTATAGATTCCACTTCTTCCTTTCATCATAGGATCAAAGATATGGATGGACAACCAGGGATACTTTAAGGCTTCTCTTCGAGGAAGACTTCTTGAACTGAACACATATTGTCTTTCATGAGTACTACCATGGATATATACTTCATCATATTTAATGGATCATAGGATTAGCTCCCTCCTAACCCTTGCTTCATGTAAGAGTGCATATAATTTGCTCTCTCTGTTTAATAGAGTCCATGCTTCCATCTGCATCCTTATTGTCTTCTGCAATATACAATTGGCTCTCTTGTCTAACAGAGTCCACGCTTTCGTCTTGTTGTCTTCTACAAAACGTCATAAATATTTTTCCAATTTCCTCTTGATTGCTGACTTCTTTTTGTCTTTGCTTCTTCTAAGTCTCTTCATGATTGATTTGGCTTAATAGCTTCCACATGATTTGTATTTCATCCTTTTGTTGGTTGTGGAGCCTGATTATCTTCCTGATTCAGAGGTCCTTGCTTTCAGCCATGTTTATACCCCATGAAGTATTTACACCCCAGAAGTATGTACACTCTTCCACGCGG
>JZKD02S2371788.1:224312-246762 GCA_000966675.3 Picea glauca
TGAGTACTATGTTCACCAATTCCTTTTCCGAAATGGTCTCTCCAATAGCTTGTAGTTGATCTCTTAACTGAGAGATCCTCACAAAATATGATGTTATGTTGTCGTCATTATTCATATTCATGTCATGGAGCCCATTCTTCAGACTCATAACTTGTCCAATGTTTCTGAATGAGAAGAGATTTGTTAGGACATTGTACATCTTCTTTGATGAGTCAATATGGGATATGTAGGGTATCAAGTGGTATTTTATAGAATCCACTATGATACTCATGGCATTGATGTTAGCATCTTTGAACTTCTCCATAGCTGCAACATTCTATGGTTCCTTCTCTTTTCCTTCTTCAAACTCTGGTTTCACAATATTTCCTTTCACGATATCCAACACTTTATTCTTGGCAAGGATGAGGTCAATCCTTGTCTTCCATGCTCTGAAGTTAGAGGCTCCATCTAACTTCTTCTCTGACTTCATAGAATAAGTCATGGCTTCTTTGACTTGGTTAAACCCTAGATTTGACCACAAACTCAATCTTCACGTCTTGGCTTGCTGAGAGTATCAGGGAATGCGTTAGGCTAGAGTGCACTGATCTATCCAGAGATTAGGTCAATACATTCACTTAAGGTGCCTCAACATGAGGTTTAGGGTTTCTGCAACTGCTCATGCTAGTAACCCTAGCGGCAGTGTCTTGGAAACTGCTTCTGCTAGTAACCCTAGTGGTAGTTCCTCAACGAGCTCAATATCCTAGAGCCTATGTTTCCTTCCAGCGTTTAGACTGAATGAAGGAGGTGTGGTCCCATAACCTGTTAGAATATAGAATATTGTGTGCTCGTTTTACCATTGACAATACCCTTGTCACCCAACCATAGGCTGAAGCCACCCTCCGAGCACCTTAACCTTGACTGAGAATTACTCCGAAAGAAAACCCTAGGCTAGATAGCCAAACAAGGTGTAGCGCATCTTCCTCCAAGGATAGTGCACCGACAATAGCTAATCAGATAGTCCAAACCCTAGCCAAGAGATAGTCCAAGCCAACACTGAAAACTAGTTGCTGCAGCATCTGCACCTGCAACTCTCCTCCACACGTGCTCACCAAACTGGGAACTGCAGTGCGCACCATTTGTTGCTCTGCAATTATGATATGTGTCAAATGAGAACTGGTACCCTGTATTTATAGTGGTTCTGCGATATTTGCTGGGGCCAACTTCTCCTTCTGGGTATATGTCTGTTCAGTTTATTATTTTTGGCTGACTTCTTCTCTTGGAGGCTAATAACCTAATATAAATTATCTTCTTGAGCTGACAAGACTTCTAGGGTTATTATCCAACTCATCAAGGTTTTCTCTTGCTTTCTGGAGTCTTCTATTCTTGTCAAGTTTACACGTGGAAGTAAATACCTCCCGCAGCTACCATAATATTAACAGATCTCTAGTTTACTATCAGTAGGTATGAAATATGGGGGGCCTTGGCTCGGGAGGACAAGTTAGCTAGAATTCTGCACGATAAATTGGAGTTGGCAGGTGTGGTTGATGTGGAACCCATCAATATGCAGCTGACCTGGTGTAATAATCGGAGTGGTGTCGACGAAGTCTCTAAAAGAATGAATCGATTTCTTGTTCATCATGATTTTCTTTAAGAGGTGGGTTCATATCGCTCTTGGTTGCTGATTGTTCATTGTTCAGACCATACTCTAGTGTTTTTTGAGTTGGGTCGCTTGAATGGTAAGTCGTGTGCACCCTTCAAATATAATCACAGTTGGGTTGAAGTGGAGTAGTTCATGAATCTTATCACAGGAAATTGGACACCTTATCTGGGATATACAAATGTGTCAGGCAACATTCAGTTTCTCATAATCCTGCATAAGATAATAGAAAAGGTCGCTTGTTGGGCTAGGGAGTGTAAGAAATTGAATGTGATTTCTATTAGGACTTTGGAAGACAATCTTGAATCTCTATATGCTCAAATGCAAGGTGGAATTGGGTCCCTTGATGATTTGTAGCTTTGTCAATCGTTGCAAGCAAAGAGATATAATATATTGTTGGAACAGGAAAAGGCATGGAGTCTTAAGAGTTGGACTCTTTGGTTAGAGGTTGGAGATCAAAATACAAAGTTCCAAAAGTATGTTAGCCACAAGAAAAAAATTAATACCATTTGGGAGCTCAAGGAATCTCAAGGAAATAGGAAAAGGGGGTACTATGAATTGCATGCTTTGGAGGTCAATCACTTTAAGGACTTGTTCATGGAATCGCAGCAAGAAAGGGTGGGAGATGTTAGTGCTATAAGTCACCCCTTGATTGCTATAGGGTCAAGCCTAGCACATCTTCAATTATTGCAACAATTTTATAAATAAGGATGTGTTTTGGGTTTTGAAAAAAGGTGGATCAGGTAAAGAGAAAGAGAAAGAATAAAGGGATAAGCTTAAATGCAGATTAGTGAATCACCATTGGGCATGGAGTCAAGTAAAAACTCTGTTAGATTGAAGGCCAGTGAACTGCATATCAGATAAAATACTTATATGATGATGGATAGAAGAATGGAGAATGTGACGAATTGTAGAACATCCACCAAACAAAGATTCTCTTTGCAAAATGGATTTGATAGGTACTTGAACAAAACACACAAACAACAGGTGAATCACAACAAATCTTGCTGCTCAAGAATCTATTATTTATGGACAGTCATTGATTGTCAATGGTTGTAACTCATTCAAGCAAGAGGGAAAAACATAATGGAAAATGAAGAAATCACAATCTAATAGCATAACTCATAGGGATGTTCAATGTCAGAAATGAATGCTTAATAAAACTGCCCATAGGCTTACAATGCTCATACACAGGTCGACTAATCAAATTCTTCTCCAGGACTTACCCTCTCGGGCCTCCCTCCTCCCTCCTTTTTATTACTTAATGATGGATTATATAATAAAAACCATCCTCTAAATATTCTAAACAAATAAAAATAAACTGAAAATAAAATTAATGCATTAACCTTCGAATTACTGGAAAGTTGCTAGAATTTGGCTGAAAGAAATTCTGGGAATTTTCTTTAAATCTGGTAAAGATTTTCATCTGTTGACTAAATGCCACATGTTCTTGACTGCTTGATTTCTTTCCATCTTCCAAATGCGCCCCAAGGATGAACCTCTACCTAAATATTTATGTAACAAGAAATCTCGAAGAAAATCTTTAGAGCACCTATTCCTCAACTGTTGCCTCAAATCCTGGAAAACAGATCCTATTCATAAAAAAAAAATGAAAGCAGTTGCAATAGGTGTCTCTGATGCTGGATGTTGCTAAAGTCAAAACTGTTGAAATTAGAATCAAATCTCCTTCATTGCTGCCTTAAAATCTGGATCTGATTCCTTTTGTTGATACTATGCCTAACATATGAGATGCTCTGCCTTTAATCAAAATACTTTATCTTGCTTGAATGTTTATTTCCTCTACCTTTAGAATCATAATTTTGAGAGATGCCATGATAGCTATAGCTATCATCCCCGGTGCTTGTCTAGGCATTCTTTTCTTTGACTTATTCCTCCTTACAGATAGACCATTTTAATCGACTTCTTCTTGACAATGAGGTCTTTCCCCTCATCAAATCCAGCTTTGATCTGGGCCAACAACTGGTCATTAGTAGATAGCTTGAGATCATCCTTGGTCTGTCTAGATTCAGTCAGCAAACTAACAAAACCATCCTTGGAAATATCAATTAGCTAATAATCAGTATGAGTAACATGAGGGACATCACAGTTGTGTGAACGACCTCATTTGTTGTGTACTAGACGAGGAGGCTCTCGATCATTTTCCTGTATCTTTGCTTCAAATGCTTGCAGCTTCATGGTATTTGTAGGGTTTCCTGGTGTTTCTTCAATGATGGACAACATTGACATCCTTGCCGTTGGGTAAGGGAACCTAAGGCTTTGTGCCTTTTCTAATTGTGAACACATTACCCTGTCGGGTCACAAACTCCTGACCAGCAGCATCTTGCACATGAATAATCTCAGAGCTACCCTTATGCTTTTCTTTGTTCTTAATGATTCAAACACGACCTCTGTTGCGACCTTCGGTAACCTATTCCAACATCAAACTTGATTGTGCACCCATCATATGTGTTGAGGTAAGGGATACCCTTATCTCCAATTTTCACAGAACGAAGCTTGCAAATTTTATACTTTGCTTCTTCATCCTTGAATGAAAGAAAACGAAAGCGACCCTTTGTATCATAAAGAAGCCTAAAATTCTCATTTTGTTTCTGCAATAGATCAAACATCTATAAACCCTACGGGGTAGCATTTGTCTGTCCATACTTTTCTATCAACAGAAATAAGTCTCTGCGTTACAATGGCTATGACTTCATGGTATGTGAGAGCATATTTCAACCTGTTACGGGCTTAAATGCTCATGATGCTAGTTGTTTCTATGTTTGAGATTACCTGAAGGCTCCCTCCTCATGGCCTTGTATGGGCATATGCGTTTAATGCTAGATTTCCCATGTGGTATTGAATCGTGGCTTTGCATAACAACCTGATGCCTTCGACCTGCAAAACAAACCATAGACCAAACTATGTTGCACCTTTAGACAACTGTGCATGTATCTTCTGCCTGCAAATCGGATCTTTGGCATATGTAATTTCGGGCATGATTTACCTCAATCTATGCAACAATGAATAACCAAATCGACCTTTGCACAATGTTTTGACACTTGGCTCTTAGATGGCGTTTGATTACTTATATGTTGCATGGCATATGGACTTGACTTGTCAACTTGGCATGTAGACTTTACATAGGAACTGAAACTGATTTGGTCAATGAACTTGATTTATGGCTTGATTAATGACTTTGGCTTTCTTTTGTGTGTCGACACATATCATGACTCATGGCTTCGGCTTTAGTGTAGCTAGCATAAGAATGGATTGTGTTTTTAATTCGTGTCTTGGCTTTGTTGTTTCAATTCATGGAATGGCTATGACTGTTGAAATATTTGGGTGAGTCACAACCCAAAACCATGAGGGTACCCCTCTAATGCTGTGACTATCCTCCATTTGGCAATTAGTTTGATGTGTTGACTATTACATCTGACTAGGACATCTATAGACTACCTCAACTTCTATGTGTCTCAACGCTCTTGTGGACAAATCCTTGACACCTCCATACCATATGCCTGGTGATGATATCCAAACTATGAACAACACTTGGCATTCATGCTTTTCTTAGACAAGTTGACTGGAATTTTCTTTTAATATAACAAACTATATTCCACACAAACCAGAAGAATAACATGTATGTTAATGGTTTTAACATATATCAATGTGTAGTGCACTAAGAGCGCCCTCTCATATTGGCAGGTGTTGTTTGACCTCAATGCTCGATAGGTTTAATGGGAGATTGGCCAATACTTTTTCCAAACCTTTTGCCTAAATGAACATGGAGTCTGTAAAAACTTTGAACGTAAAGAAACAAACTGACAGGTTAAGCCACAATTTTACTCAAGTAACATAAGCAATCTAAATATGCCCCGTAGACGAACATGGCGAAGAATTCGACAATTTTTTGGGAAGTGAGATGATGTTTTATGATGGCGCTGCAAGAATGTCACTATTCTAGTAGCGTGCCTGTCGTAACCAAAAGTCCAAAAATTCAACAATGCAAATGAGTACTAACATTGGCTCCACGGGGGATGACATGCTCCCTGCGAGCTACCAAGAACTTGTAGATTAGTAGCCTTATCTATCTTCAAATCGACTCAGGAAATTAGCATGCCTGAGAATACTTCTGATCCTTATTTGAAACTGAAAACCAATTGTAAACTGAAAACAAATCGTTGAAGACGAAAATCTCAAGAAGTGAGCTTTATTCTCCTTACTCCTATCTAATCAATTGATTTCTCTTGATTAGGTAAAATAGTGTTTCCAATGAATCCATACAAGTATTTGAATGATCGGTGTGTCTCTCAATTTGGAAACGAAGAATGCAAGAAACCAAAGAATACATAAATGCATTTGAAAAGAACGGGACAACCATCCTTCAATTGACAAAATTGCTCTGACATCCAAGCTGCTCAGAGACTCGAGATAATTAGCAAATGGATCTATAAGACTGAAAACAAATACCTCTTTCTACTGTTTCAATTGAAGATCTGAAAGTCTCTGCATATCCTTCTGCTAATCATGGATGCCACCTTCAGATGCTTGCAAATATGAACATGACTGTAAACTGATTTCACTGCTGCTCGATTCTTGTTTGATGTCAGCCCTGTATGTGATACCAGTTTTCTGTTCATGAGATATTGAACTGAACTCTTCAATAATCTCAACCCCAATCTACTTAATATCTTCTGAAGATGGTGAACCATTAATATCAGATATTGGTTTGTTGACTTCCAAAAAATAATCTGTTACAACTAGTGAAGGAATAGGCTTAGTAATTTGTTCATAAAACTACTTCAAGTCCCCATCGTTTCCTTCCTCAACTTCAGATGCATAGCTATCATAAAGTGGCTTACTGTTGAAGTTTTCATTATGTGTTGATGTGAAAATTTGCCCTCCACTTGAACCATGTATATCAAGGAGAGAATCTAATTTTTTGTTGTGATACAACTGTTGATCAAAGGCCTTAGAGAGAAAAGATGAGATCTGTTGTTCATAGAGATTACCATCAACTTCAGAATTATAATACTCATCATATAGAGGTGAGCCAAAAACCTTTGTGTCTTGTATAGAAGGACGAGCAACCTCATGCTGTAAAACATATTTAGAAGAAGAATCGGAAGACGATGAAACATCTTCTCCTTCCTCAACATAATCATCTTCTATATCATAAACAAAAATACTAGAAACATTTGAATGAAGGACATATGTCTATGGTATGGCTATCACCAACATCCTTACAACCAGAAGAAATACTAATTGAATGTTGGATGTCGAATTCAAATTCTTTACAATAGTTATCAAAAGGAAAATCAACCGGATAAATGTTTTTGAAATAATGATGAAAGACAGTATGAAACTTCTTCAAAGAATGAATGCTAGCAAGAAGAAGAGATTGACACCATTCATGATCATGTTCTTCTAATGAAAATCTGAACATCTTGATTAAGACATCCTCGTGAACAAAATTATGTTCAAGCATGCATTTATGAAAATTTAATAAATGTTCACTGGGATGATCATCCTTGCTTCCTCTAAATCTAGGAAGATAGTCATCCCATTCAGCTATTGTAGGCACTGGATGTGGAAAACCAGCTATGTTGGTGAAATCACAAAATGCATACCTCTGAGCCAAAATAGTTTCCATGGCCATCATGGATCTTCAACCAGTGGAGTCACCTATAAATCTTGGAACAATGGAGTCACCATGGTGAAAGATGTGCATTCAAGCACATGTCCTCTTCCTTTCACCATCAAGAAGCAGATCTGATCGTTGTCGTTCTCCCAGGGAAGATTTCTTCGTTGCTTCATCCCCGACAACGACACCAAAAGATGTTAGTGCTAGAAGTCGCCCCTTGACTGCTATAGGGTCAAGCCTAGCACATCTTCAATTACTGCAATGATTTTATAAATAAGGATGTGTTTTGGGTTTTGAAAAAAGGTGGATCAGGTAAAGCGAAAGAGAAAGAATAAAGGGATAAGCTTAAATGCAGATCAGTGAATCACCATTGCGCATGGAATCAAGTAAACACTCTGTTAGATTGAAGGCCAGTGAACTGCATATCAGATAAAATACTTATATGATGATGGATAGAAGAATGGAGAATGTGACAAATAGTAGAACATCCACCAAACAAAGATTCTCTCTGCAAAATGGAGTTGACAGGTACTTGAACAAAACACACAAACAACAGGCAAATCACAACAAATCTCGCTGCTCAAGAATCTATTGTTTATGGACAATCATTGATTCTCAATGGATGTAACTCATTCAAGCAAGAGGGAAAAACATAATGGAAAATGAAGAAATCACAATCTGATAGCATAACTCATAGGGATGTTCAATGTCAGAAATAAATGCTTAATAAAACTGCCCATAGGCTTACAATGCTCATACACAGGCCGACTAATCAAATTCTTCTCCAGGCCTTACCCTCTTAGGCCTCCCCCCTCCCTCCTTTTTATTACTTAATGATGGTTTATATAATAAAACCATCCTCTAAATATTCTAAACAAATAAAAATAAACTGAAAATAAAATTAATGCATTGATCTTCGAATTACTGGAAAGTTGCTAGAATTTGGCTGAAAGAAATTTTGGGAATTTTCTTTAAATCTGGTAATGATCTTCATTTGTTGACTAAATGCCACATGTTCTTAACTACCCTATTTCTTTCCATCTGCCAAATGCGCCTCAAGGATGAACCTCTGCCTAAATATTTATGTAACAAGAAATCTCGAAGAAAATCTTTAGAGCACCTATTCCTCAACTGTTGCATCAAATCCTGGAAAACAGATCCTATTCACAAAAGAAAAATGAAAGTAGTTGCAATAGGTGTCTCTGATGCTAGATGCTGCTAAAGTCAAAACTGTTTAAATTAAAATCAAATCTCCTTCACTACTTCCTTAAAATCCGGATCTGATTCCTTTTGTTGATACTATGCCTAACATATGAGATGCTCTGCCTTTAATCAAAATACTTTATCTTGCTTGAATATTTATTTCCTCTACCTTTAGAATCATAATTTTGAGAGATGCCATGATAGCTATAGCTATCATCCCTAGTGCTTTCTTGGCATTCTTTTCTTTGACTTATTCCTCCTTACAGATAGACCATTTTAATCGACTTCTTCTTCACAATGAGATCTTTCCCCTCATCGAAACCATCTTTGATCTGGGCCAACAACTGGTCATCAGTAAGCAGCTTGAGATCATCCTTGGTCTGTCTAGATTCAGTCAACAAGCTAACAAAACCATCCTCGGAAATATCAATTAGCTAATAATCAGTACGAGTAACATGAGGGACATCACAGTTGTGTGAACGACCTCATTTGCTGTCTACTAGACGAGGAGGCTCTCGATCATTTTCCTATATCTTTGCTTCAACTGCTTGCGGCTTCATGGTATTTGCAGGGTTTCGTGGTGTTTCTTCAATGATGGACAACTTTGACATCCTTGCCCTTAGGTAAGGGAACCTAAGGCTTTGTGCCTTTTCTAATTGTGAACACATTACCCTGTCAGGTCACAAACTCCTGACCAACAACATCTTGCACATGAATAATATTAGAGCTACCCTTATGCTTTTCTCTGTTCTTAATGATTCAAACACGACCTCTGTTGCGACCTTCGGTAACCTATTCCAACATCAAACTTGATTGTGCACCCATCATATGTGTTGAGGTAAGGGATACCCTTATCTCCAATTTGCACAGAACGAAGCTTGCAAAGTTTATACTTTGCTTCTTCATCCTTGAATGAAAGAAAACAGAAGCAACCCTTTGTATCATAAAGAAGCCTAAAATTCTCATTTTGTTTCTGCAATAGACCGGACATCTATAAACCCTACGGGGTAGCATTTGTCTGTCCGCACTTTTCTATCAACAGAAATAAGTCTCTGTGTTACAATGACTATGACTTCACGGTATGTGAGAGCATATTTCAGCCTGTTATGGGCTTAAATGCTCCTGATGCTAGTTGTTTCGATGCTTGAGATTACATGAAGGATCCCTCCTCGTGGCCTTGTATGGGCATATGCATTTAACATTGGATTTCCCATTTGTTCTTGACTCGTGGCTTTTCATAACAACCTGATGCCTTCGACCTGCAAAACAAACCATAGAACAAACTATGTTGCACCTTTAGATAGTTGTGCGTGTATCTTCTGCATGGAAATCAAATCTTTGGCATTTGTAATTTCGGGCATGATTTACCTCAATCTATGCAACACTGAATAACCAAATCAACCTCTGCACAATGTTTTGACACTTGGCTCTTAGCTGGCATTTGATGACTTATATCTTGCGTGGCATATGGACTTGACTTGTTGACTTGGCATGTAGACTTTGCATAGGCATTTAAACTGATTTGGTCAATGAACTTGATTTATGGCTTGATTAATGACTTTGGCTTTCTTTTGTGTGTCGACACATAGCATGACTCGTGGCTTCAGCTTTAGTGTAGCTAGCATAAGAATGGCTTGTGTTTTTAATTCGTGGCTTGGCTTTATTGTTTTAATTCATAGAACGGATATGACTACTGAAAGATCTGGGTGAGTCACAACCCAAAACCATGAGGGTACCCCTCTAATGCTGCGACTATCCTCCATTTGGAAATTAGTTTGATGCATTGACTATTACATCTAACCAGAACATATGTAGACTGCCTCGACTTCTATGTGTCTCAATGCTCTTGTAGACAAATCCTTGACACCTCCATAACATATGCCTAGCGATGATATCCAAACTATGAACAACAATTGGCGTTCATGGTTCTCTTAGACAAGATTACTGGAATTTTCTTTTAATATAACAAACTATATTCCACATGAACCAGAAGAATAACATGTATGTCAATGGTTTTAACATATATCAATGTGTAGTGCACTAAGAGCGACCTCTCATATTGGCAGGTGTTGTTTGACCTCAATGCCCGACAGGTTTAATGGGAGATTGGCCAATATTTTTGCCAAACCTTTTGCCTAAATGAACACGGAGTCTGTAAAAACTTTGAAAGTAAAGCAACAAACTAATAGGTTAAGCCACAATTTTACTCAAGTAACATAAGCAATCTAGATATGCCCTGTAGATGAACATGGTGAAGAATTTGATGGTTTTTTGGGAAGTGAGATGATGTTTTATGATGGTGCTGCAAGAATGTCACTATTCCAGTAATGTGCTTGTCGTAACCAAAAGTCCAAAAATTCAACAATGCAAATGAGTACTAACAGGAGATATGTTGAAGTTAATAGCTTTGTTTCCAAGATTAATTGAATAAATGGAGAATTATTTAGAGAAGTATTCAAGGACGAGTTGAGGGTGGTCATCTCCAATTTCAAAGAAGATAAAAGTCTAGGTCCGAATGGCTAGATTGCAAAATTCTTTTGGGACTTCTTTGATGTTGTTGGGGATGATCTTCTTAGAGTGGTGGAAGGAATTTGTCTCTCAATTAAGATGCCTCGCAGCATCAACTCTACCTTCATTGCAACTATTCCTACATCAGACTGCCCTACTTTCTTGGATGACTTTCAACCTATTTCACTTTGTAACTATCTTTACAAGATCATTGCAAAAATCATTGCGATAAGAATCAAACTGATTTTGTCCAATATCATTTCACCAGAACAATTTGGGTTTCTCAAGGGCAGGCTTATCCATGAAGCCATAGGGTCGATGCAGGAGGGTATTCATTCTATTAAAATTCTTAAACATCCTATTTTTGTCTTCAAAATCGATCTTTCCAAGGCCTATGATAGGGTCTATTGGCTTTATCTTCGACTTTTACTTTTGCATATTGGGTTTGAGCTACCGCTGGTTAAATAAATCATGTCTTCTGTCACTACAGTTTCCTTTGTTGTATTAATCAATGGAGTAGAATCGTCTTTCTTTAAGTCAGATCGTGGCCTTGGACAAGGATGCCCACTATCACCACTATCACTATATCTCTTCCTATTGGTAGCAGATGGACTTAGTCAAGCAATTGTTGAAGCAAAGCGGGTGAATACATTCTAAGGGATTAAGATGGGGCGACATGAAAAGCTTACTTATTTGTGATTTGTAGATGATGTGCTAATATTTTTTTTTTGTGCAACGGTTGAAGGAACGATATTGAAGGATATCCTTAACCTATTCTTTGATGCAACGGGAATACTCATCAACATAAATAAATATGCCATCTTCCTTCCTAATGTTGAGGAATATTTTACAAATATATTTTCAAACCTGTTCAATTTTCCCTTGCAAGATTTGGGTGAAGGGATCAAATATCTTGAATTTATGTCGAAACCTAACAATTATGTATCCCGGTTACTCTCTAATATAAAGCGGAAAATTAACCATTGGTGTAACCAGTAGATTCTAGAGGTGGAAGGTTAGTTCTTATTAAGTCAATTATAGAGGCAGTTCCAGTGTATTGGCACTTGTTGGCTCTCATCCCGAAAGGAAGATATGTTTCAATTTTTGTGGAAGGGAAGCTCTGAGTATAAAGGATCACACTTGGAAAATTGGAAAAGTATTTCCAAGCCAAAACATCTGGGAGGATGGGGTTTGAAAGTTGGTTCAATTTTCGATCGTGCTTTGGCTGTGAAATCTCTGTGGGTTTTCTTGTCACAACACAACCTTTGGAGGCGTATTCTTATTGATAAGTATATTGCACCCAAGTCCATTCTAGATTGGACCCATCAACGGCGAAAATCTATTTTAAATGTCTCCAATCAATGGAGGCCTATGATTCTTGCATTTCTTGTGGTAGGGAGATTCCTGGCCTAGAAAGTTGGTAATGACACACAAGTGAGAATTGGTACTAATGTCATTGTAGGCTTGTTAGCACAAATTTCCACCCTCCAATTGACCTAATGTAACTGATATTTCAGTGATAAAAAATTGACTAATTAAAGGATTAAAGCCCCAAATTGTCATGGGCTAGACTCGTCTCCCTTTAGGTTGGTGCTTGCCAGCCTCATGGGGGAGTCCCTAGGGTGATTTTTTCACTGTCCTAAGTTTGATTTTCTGCAAAATAAAACAAGCAATTATAATGTCTTGGACAATGTGTTAATTCCATCAAAAACATGGGGAAAAAGTAGTTTGTTTTATTGAAGGGATCATACGGGGTTAGTACAATAAATATAGAAAAGAAATAGACAAAGAAACTACTCAAAAGGTCAATGAAAATCACAATGAATAGTGAGAAAGCGACTAATCTAATTGCAAAATTCACAAAAGTACAATCAAGAAGAAAGGTTAGAACACAAACACAAAACTTCTTTACTGATAGGCTTGCAAGAGGGTTGGTTGTGCCACAACCGACAAGTCCACAACCGGTCCAATGGTCACTTTGCTCAAAGAAGAGTAAGTAGACTAAGAACAAGAGAGAAGAATGATAGAAGAAGGTATTCCAGTTGCTACAATAATTCTTTTAGAAATAATAGGTGTGCTCGTTTAACCATAGACAATATAGCAATATTGTTACCCAACCATAGGCCGAAGCCACTCCCGAGCACCTTAACCTTGACAGAGAATAATTCAAGAAGAAAACCCTAGGCCTAATAGCCAATCAATGTAGCGTACCTCTCTCCAGAGCTAGCGCACAAGGTAGAAATTCCAAACCATAACCAAGAGAAATTACAAGTGTAAAACTGAAAATACAAGTTGTAATAGCTGCAACTACTCTCTAGACTTGCGCACTTACTAAATTTTTGTAGTGCGCACTAGATTTCTACATCTGTGAGTTGTGTGTGTACAAATGAGCTCTGGCATCTTGTATTTATACTGCTCTTTCTTAGCTGTCTGGGCCGATTTCTCTTTCTGGAGGCTAAAAAGTCAATATTAATTATTTTCTTTAGTCGACTTGTCTTCTAGGGTTATTTCCAATGCTTTAGGGTTTCTTATTGCTTCCTGGAATATTCTATTCTTGTCAGGGTTACACGTGGAGGTTTAATACCTCCCTCAACTACCATAATATCCACACTCCCTCCTAGCTAGGGAGGTATTTAAAGTAATGGTCTTGAGCACAAACATGCCATTCGAATGGTAGCATCATCATAGCCACACAAGCTATCTCATGATTAAATCACAAGCACCATCATCACTAACAGTATCATCTGATAACATCAACTACATCATCTCTCGAATCCATACTCCATCTGAGTAATCAAGCATGATGTTGAATAAGTCACTTACTCCATAGAGTGATACAAGAACTATTCTTCTAATCCAGACATATGTCCTAGAAGAATAATTGTTCCAACAGATGCTGGAAGCCACACCGTGGGCTATAAGGACTATTCTTCTAATCCAAACATACGTCCTAGAAGAATAACTATCCTAGACCATTTTCCGCCTGGAGAATATATGTCCACCAACTAACTATCCATCTAGCTGGTAATCATTTCCAACACTACTGATAGTCTTCATAGCAATCATAACAATGACATTCAATAGAACACAATTGTGTCTATCCATAGTAGTACACAACTACTATCCAGTGGTACACAACCACACCAAGTAGCACATGGTTATTTAACTAGTGACACATAGTCACAACCAGTATAACACATCCACCAAAGTGGCATAAAGCTATTGTCCAAAGACATACAGTCTCCACAGTAATCATATCATCCGATATCAACCTGCATAACAATATCATGATACAAACTGAGTCATCTAGGTTGTTCTTACACTCACATCTATGAGATTTGGAAGAGAATCTACCCTCAAAATGTAAAACATCAACCATGGGCTATCTAGACTATTCTTCTCAAGCATAGAAGAATAAGTGTCCCTGGTTTCTAATCCTAGACCATTCACCTAACTGGGCCATTCCTCCGACACTAATCATAGTGCAACCTGGAGAGAATGAGTCTTCCCTAGGGAATGCTTGTCCCAGATTGTTGAATCTGGACCATTCACCTAACTAAGCCATTCCTCCAACACTAATCATAGTGCAACCTGGATAGAATGAGTTTGGCCTAGGGAATCACTGTCCGGACCATTTCCTAATGGAAATGACTGTCCTACACCAACCTCCAAAATGGACCATTCTTCGAAACTATGAACTTCGAAGGAATGACTGCCTGGCGAGGCAGACCATTCTACTTGACCACTACTCAGAGTGACTGCCAAGAAGAATGATTGTCCTAGACCATTCCCCCACACTGGCCACAAGGGGAATCATTGTATATGGTACATCAACAATCTATAGGACCATTTTCATTACGAAAATGATTGGCCAATCTGGACCATTTTTTGAACTGGAAAATGCATGTCCGTTAGAAATCTCAAACCACTTTCCAAACTGGAAAGGAACTGCTCATCCTAGACCATTTTTCAAACTAAAAAATGATTGTCCATAAATCAATAACATATCAGTTCTCCCTCCCAACCTAGGAGTAATCTCTTCCTTTTTCATTAAGGAAGTTGTCTCCATGAGCCCTAGTTTCTCTCTTAAGTACACAAACTTTTTATCTTGGACTGAGGCTTTACCAACATATATGATATCTTCTCATCTGTGGAGATATATTGGAGAACCACTTCTCTTTTCTGGACTTCATCACGGAGAATATAATGCTTGATCTCAATGTACTTTGGTCTGTCATGGAACATTGGTTTTCTCTAAAGGATTCATATAGCTCTGATCATTACAATATATCATGGTCAAGTTCAAGACTTTTGTTTCCTAGTAGCTCATGACATCATGGCAAAGATCAAACTAAAACATATCCAAGTAGTACTTCTTCTATCATCATGAGAGTTTTCCATGGATTAGCAATCCATCATCTTAGACTTCTGAGTAACTATTTTGATACAGTATCTCTATCATAGAAAGTTTTCACCACACTTATGTTGTATATGAGATACTCTGCATCAGGTTGTTTGAATCCATACAAGGTCTTATTATATCTACATACATGGGTCTCTTTCTGGTATAAGATTCTTTCTCACTTGTTTTATTTGGGAAGAATAGTCTTTTACATGTAAATTCCAATCCATGGACACTGGTGAGCTGTCATTATAGTTTTTCTCCCTCCTTCTGGAAGAACCTCTGAATCTTGCAATGCTTCCATTCACACGTCTTTTTCACATTTTCTTACATACAATGTTCTTTATCATAACTTCCATTTCTTTTGCTTGATTGCTTCTAGTGGGTTCAAACAAAGCTGGTAGTCTTGTGATTCTTGGTTCAAAGAAGAAGAGTCGAGCCTGTAGAAAAGTCGAGTTGCAAAGATGAGTTGCAAGTCGAGTTAACAAAGTCTGCATGTAAAGTCGAGTTGGTAAGTTGAGTTAACAAATTCTGCATGTAAAGTTGAGTTGGTAATTCGAGTTAACAAAGCCTGCATGTAAAGTTGAGTTGGTAAGTTAAGTTACAAACACAAGGTGTCAAGTCTACATGTAAAGTCGAGTTGGTAATTTGAGTTACTGAGAGGAGTTATCTTAGTTTAGTCAAGTGATGAAGACAAGTTCCATAGCGAGTTATGGAGAAATAATAATTATTAATCAGACTCCTCAGCAGTTGACAAATAAACATTGAATACTCGTTGAAGACACGATGAAGAAGGAGGCTCTGCTGCTCATGGGATATTTGTAGCAAGGACAATTTTCTTTCAGGTTTTGGGCTGCTAACTTCTACCAGAATTTGAGCTAGATTTAAATCTATATATGGACAACAAACTTTCATGGTTGTAAGCCTGTGTGGCTATGGTAAATTTGTATCTTCTCCTAGCTCATTCATTTGCTAATAAGAAAAATCATTTGCTAGTTTTTTCCCTCAAGCTTGAGAGGGTTTTTCTAGGGTAAAATCCTTGTGTTATCATGCATGCATCTATTATATTTATGTTCATGTATCTTTGCATATTCACTGTGAAGAAATTATAAATCAGCATGAAGTATTTTTAAGAAATATAATAGATCTGAACTATATTTAAATTTCAACAGAGTCAAGTGAGGAAAATATACTCTAGTGGTATAATAAGTTGTGGAAAATAAAAGGGCCTTCGAATGGAATAATTTTTTTGGCTTGTACTTAAGGAGAGGGTGCTGACTTGGGATCAGTTACAGGAACGAGGCAAATAGGGGCTAGGACTATGTTACCTGTGTAACCAAGCAACTGTGACCAACTATCATCTTTTTTTTGAATGTTTGTTCACTCAACAAGTCTGGAAAGAGGTAGGAAGTCAACTGTGGTGGCTCCTATGAAGACAAAGGACGTGGTGACAAATTGTTTTAAAGACTTTTTACAGGTAGTTCATTGAAGGCATTGAGAGTTCTCCCAATTCTAGTTTCATGGGGAATTTTGAATTCAGGTATTTTTGAAAACAAAGTTACTCCCACCTTTAAAGTATCTCAGCAAGATCTTGCTACATCACTACAAGGGTACTTCTTCTTTGAATAAAGGGTAGGAAATCAATTATGATGACATCAACAAGCAACGACCTTTGGGTTACTTTGACAGGGCCTTCCAAGGTCCAAATAGTATTTGTGGGATAGGTTTCATCTTATACTTTTCTGATCAATAACATTGTTGAATTCAATGCCCTTTTTACACTTTTAAAGTCATCTATGGAAAGAAATGTCCAAAGTCTATAGGTTCTGGTGACTCAAAGTTATGTATCGATTGGATGCTGGGACATTACAACTTGAAAATATGGTCCTCTTGTTGTATCAATTGGATGTTGGGGACATTACAACTTGGAAATCTAGTCCTCTTGCAGCTTGGACAATGGCTGAAATCTTATCTTCTCATTTTAGTCAAATTTATTTTCTGCACATATACAGAGAATTAAATGGTTCTGTAGATATCCTATCTGGAAGAAGCTTTATCCGTGAATGAAAATGTGCTGGTGGTGGAAGAATTCGCTGAAGTTGATTTGATCTCAAGCTGGGAAGAAAATTTTATAGTGATGTAAAATGAACTTGCTTTTATTTGTCTCTTTTGGCTTTTGTATGTAATGACTCACAATCTTCAAGACTGATGGTTTCTGAATCCTTTTCTAGGAGTGACACAAGTGACAGATGGTAGGTGTTTTATGGAAGATCTGAATCTGAATAGACTCATGTCTAGCAACTTGCTATTTTTGTATGTTCTTTTGTTCCTTTGGATTGTATCTTTGTTTTTCTGGAATAGAAGTAACAATTTTTTTTCTTGGAAAAGAATATATGTTCAGTGATATTCGACAACAAAAAGCCTCCTCAAACTTGTTTCTTCTCTTTTATTGCAAAATGGGTTAAATACCCAAAAAACACTCTTCTCTAAAACTGCTTTGAATATTAGTTAGAAACAGAAAGGAAATGCTATGTGTACAACTCAAATTGAAGGGAATTAACCCAAAAATAAAAATTTAAAGAAGAATGCACGTTAGCTATGCTTCGATTTCTTATCACCCAAGTAGATAAAAGAGACTAAAGCACTTGCCATACTCAATGGTCGCAGTTAATTTTTACATTGTTCATAGTCCCAAATGAGTTTGCAACAACTGATTTATTACCTTATGTTGGAAAATTGGGCTCTTAAATTATACGCAGACAGTTATGGTGAGGTCGGTAGCAGATTAATCATAAAACAGAGGAAAAATAAAATTTACCCACCTTCAGTTGACCAAGAGTAATTGAAACATCCTCACCCTCCCTAGGGCTTGTTGGTGCTTGTAATACCTTCTATTTTAGAGCCTCATTAAAATAATAAATATCTCCTAATCTCCTACTGAAATAACTCCACTTTAGTTCAAGGTTTTCTTTCATGATTTTCTTTATACCAGGAATAAACTGGTAAATAGACATAATAACAACATCATAATATCAACAGATCGACTTAGTAAAATACATACCTTGACCTGTAGGTTGGTTGATTTAGCCCCTTGTTCCCTTGTTCTTCTTCTTGCCCAAACTGAATATTTACCTCCCAACCAACTAGGAACAACCTCTCCGGCTCCCTAGCTCTAGGAATCCTTGCGGTTTCCTGGCCCCCGAGCCCAAAGTTCCCAACAACAACAGTGTCCCTATAAAAGTTCCCCAAAAAATCTTTGTCCTCCAATTTTCTCCTTCTTCCCTCTCTCTTTCAAAATTTTCTCCTTGCATTCTTCTTCCAGAATTTTCCCCCGGAAGCAAGACCCCCTTCCAAGTCCTTTCCCCTCTTCCTTATCCTCCTCTCTCGAATCCCTCTCCCTCATTCAATTCCTCGAATTTCTCTCCCTCATTCAATTCCCTCACCTACCATAAAATAATAAAATAGTAAAAAAACTCATTGAATTTATTTTAATAATTAATTAAATTTAAATAAACAACTATGATCAATAAATAATCAATTGGGTTGTTACATACAACACCCTTCAAGAAAATTCATCCCGAAGTTAGAGTAATTACAATACAAGGATAAAGATACATGATTCAGACATCCATACTAGATAAACAACATCATCAATTTAAAACACTTATACATACTACTATACATGTACAAGGCATGCATGTGTAGCTAGCACATACAAGACTCGCACATGTACTAATGACAATAATGATCACACCTAAAGTAATTCTTGTATGCGTCCAACACCAATTCTACGAGTGCTAGAAATGGAAAAAAGACTTCACAGTCTGCACAGATGCCTCGAAGCAAGGATTGGGAGCCATACTAATGTAGGATCGGGGAGTGATAGCATATGCGTCAAAAAAGTTGAAGCAACATGAGGAGCTTTACGCTACTCATGACTTAGAGTTGGCAGCTATAATGCTAGCTCTGAAGCTTTGGAGGCATTATCTAGTGGGGCGAAGCTTTGAGCTTAAAATAGACCATGAAAGCTTAAAGCATCTCTTCACTCAGAGGGATCTCAATGCCAGGCAGAGGTGATGGAGTGAATTTATGAGTGAGTACGATTTTGGAATTTCATCCATCAAGGGAAAGGAGAATGTGGTCGCAGATGCCTTGAGCAAGAGACCGCGTGTTGTCTCCTTCGTACCCTTAAAAGTTAATATGAGGGAGCGTGTGTTGGGGAAACTTCTTGTAGATAGTTGGTATTTAAAGGTTA
Source organism: Picea glauca (assembly GCA_000966675.3). Classification (NCBI taxonomy): domain Eukaryota; kingdom Viridiplantae; phylum Streptophyta; class Pinopsida; order Pinales; family Pinaceae; genus Picea; species Picea glauca. Next base: position 243,958 of record JZKD02S2371788.1, read on the forward strand.
CTTCAACCCTCTAGAGTGGGGGGAAATTAGATCCAAAGTATGAAGGATATAGCCTAGAAGTAGATGGATTATTAAGATATCAGGGAAGAATGGGGGAGTGATAGCATATGCGTCAAGAAAGTTGAAGCAACACGAGGAGCTTTACGCTACTCATGATTTAGACTTGGCAACTGTAATGCTAGCTCTGAAGCTTTGGAGGCATTATCTAGTGGGCCGAATCTTTGAGCTTAAAACAGACCATGAAATTTTAAAGCATCTCTTCACTTAGAGGGATCTCAATGCCAGGTAGAGGCAATGGAGTGAATTTATGAGTGACTACAATTTTGGAATTTCGTACATCAAGGGAAAGGAGAATGTGGTCATAGATGCTTGACCAGGAGACCACATGTCTTCTCTTTGGTACCCTTAAAAGTTAATCCGAGGGAGCATGTGTTGGGGAAACTTCTTGGAGATAGTTGGTATTTAAAAGTTACTTCAACCCTTCAGAGTGGGAGGCAATTAGATCCAAAGTACGAAGGATATAGCCTGGAAGTAGATGGATTATTAAGATACCATAGAAGGATGTACATCCCTAAGGGTGGGGATATTCAAAGCATTAAAGAATCATACTCAAGGAAGCCCGTAGAGAACTTTATTGTGCACATCTGGGTGTGACGAAAATGTATGCAGACATGTAGAAGATTTTCTTTTGGGTAGGCATGAAGCATGATGTAGTCCATTTCATCGCCAAGTGCCTAGAATGTCAACAAGTGAAGATTGATCACCACCACCCTACAGGTCTCCTACAACCACATGATGTTCCTATGTCCAAGTGGGAAGTCATTTCTATGGATTTTGTTGTGGGATTGTCACTCACATTGCACAGACACAATGCCATTCTTGTGATAGTTGATAAGTTGACCAAGAGTGCTCATTTTATTCGGTTAGAGACACTTATTATGTCATTGATGTGGCACATGTGTTTATAAGTGAGGTCTTTCGTCTGCATGGTTACCCAAGAAGATCATTTCAGATAGAGACTCATGATTCACATCTAGGTTTTGGACAAGTTTGCAGTCAGCATTGGGAACTCAGTTGAACTTAAGCACAACATATCATCTCGAAACATATGGGAAAACTGAGAGAGTAAATTAGGTTATGGAAGACATGCTTAGGATGTATGTTATGGATAATCAAACCCATTGGGAAAAGTACCTACCTTTGGTAGAGTTCGCCTACAATAACAGTTTTCATAGCTCCATTGGAATTCCACCCTATGAAGCTCTGTATGGAAGGCCTTGCAAGACACCAATGAGTTTGGAAAGGTTAGAAGACCGAGTGACAGTTGGGCTAGAATTGATTCAAGAGATGGAGGAACAAGTGACTCAGATTAGGCAGTGACTAAAGGAAGCACATGATAGACAAAAAAATTATGTTGAATCCTGATGCACATAGGACTGACCGAAGTTATAAAGTGGGAGAACAAGTTTTGGAAGGGGACAAAGTTGTTGCCTAATAAGAGTAACATTTGGTTCAGGAAGGGGACAAAGTTGTTGCCTCAATTTATAGGACCATTCAAAATCCAAGAGAGAATTGGACTCGTTGCCTATCGTCTTGTACTACCACTCCACTTGCATACAACTCATAATGTTTTTCATGTATCTGTTCTCTGTCATTATTTTGTTGACGAATCTCATAAACTGAATTGGAAGGAATTGCAGGTATCAGACGCGGGAACCCACATGGTTGAACCATTATGCGTATTGGACCGTAGGGTTCGACAACTCAGGAATTGTCCGGTAGAACAAGTTAAGGTCCAGTGGGACAAGTATAGCCCAGGATTTGCTACTTGGGAGGATGCAGAGACCTTACAATGAGATCATCCCTCACTTTTTTGACCACCTCGGGAATATGTTTTCCAAAGGTTGGGTGTATGTAATGCCACCTTTTGACTTAGAAAGCTAGAATTACTCAAGGCCTAATCACATTTTATTTTCTATTAACTATGAAACTATTAATGATACACTTGAAATTTTAAGACAAATGGACCTAAGTGAATGTCAATTCTATGAATGTTTATTGTTATTTGAATTATGATGGATATTATGCAATCTATTTCTAACTTGAAAATTTTGACATTTAAAGTTATTGGTACGTGGATACCGAATTGAGGATATGATTAAATGCATTTACATGATGATAATGCATGGATATGTATGAGTTTTTGTTATAGACTAATCTGCAGGTCAATGGGCTATGAAATAGCCAAAGGATAATGCTAATAAAATTTTGATGACATAGACATCAACCGAGAAACAGTATGGTATGAATCTTTGTATGTGAAATTATGTTGGTTCAAATGCATTGCTATGATATGTGGACAAGTGCAGGTTTTCAGGTGGCAAGACTTCCTAAAACTGAATATATGATGACAAAATTCCCAGCAACACAGTGCCACTGTATGGTCCATGGTAGGGTGTTGACCCTAGTTCTATTACGAAGGGTGGAGGCATTTCCCACCATGTATCCTCTAAAACTTGGAGTCATGGGAGGACGGTTTTAGCTCACGCTCCCCTAGACATGCGATGATGATTGTCAGTTTCTTGATGGGGAAGCTTGGTCAAGAGAGTTGACACTTTCTCTTACGGGTTCTATCTGGAGTTAGGTCAATATAGTTGATGCTCCAAGATAGTCCAACAGAGGAAGGATAGGGATGGAAGATGGAAGTAGGTTATGTAGGAAGGATGACTAAAAGTAGTTGAGAGTGTGTGCAATTTTCACCTTATAGCATAATTTCTTGATTACCTCTTTTTGAATATATATATA
>JZKD02S2371788.1:246850-257633 GCA_000966675.3 Picea glauca
TGAGGGATCTTGTGAACATTTTAAATGGTTTACTATCTTTTATGAAATGAATGGTCTTGTTGATTGGATTGGACGCATACAAGAATTGCTTTAGGTGTGATAATTATTGTCATTAGTACATGTGAGAGTCTTGTATGTGCTAGCTACACATGCATGCCTTGTACATGTACACTAGTATGTATAAGTATTTTAAAGTAATGATGTTGTTTATCTGATATGGATGTATGAATCATGTATATTTACCCTTGTATTGTAATTACTCTAACTTTGGGACAAAGTTTCTTGAACGGTGGGTGTATGTAACAACCCAATTGATTATTTATTGATCATAGTTGTTAATTTAAATTTAATTAATTATTAAAATAAATTCAACGAGTCTTTTTACTATTTTATTATATTATGGTAGGTGAGGGAATTAATGAGGGGATAAGGCAGTTGGGGAATTGAATGAGGGAGAGGGATTCAAGAGAAGAGGATAAGGAAGAAGGGAGAGGACTTGGAAGGGGGTCTTGCTTTTGGGGAAAATTTATGGAAGAAGAAGGCAAGGAGGAAATTCTAAATCAGAGAGGGAAGAAGGAGGAAATTGGAGGACACGGATTGTTTTGGGGAACTTTTACAGGGACATTGTTGTTGTTGGGATCTTTGGGCTTGGGGGCCAGGAAACCACAATGATTCCTGGAGCTAGGGAGCTAAAGAGGTTGTTCCTAGTTGGTTGGGAGGTAAATATTCAGTTTGGGCAAGAATAAGAACAAGTGAACAAGGGGCTAAATCAACCAACCTGCAGATCGAGGTATGTAATTTACTAAGTTGATATGTTGTTATTATGTTGTTGTTGTTATTATGTCTATTTACCAGTTTATTTCTAGTATAAAGAAAATCATGAAAGAAAACCTTGAACTAAATTTCAATTATTTCAGTAGGAGATTAGGAGATATTTATTATTTTATTGAGGCTCTGAAATTTCCAAGTTAGAAATAGATTGCATAATATATATCATAATTCAAATAGCAATAAACATTCATAGAATTGACATTCACATAGGTCCATATGACTTAAAATTTCAAGTGTATCATTAATAGTTTCACAATTAATAGAAAATAAAAGATGATTAGGCCTTAAGTAATTCTTGCTATCTAAGTCAAAAGGTGGCATTACATACACCCAACCTTTGGAAAACATATTCCCTAGGTGGTCAAAAAAGTGAGGGATGATCTCGTAATAAGGTCTCTGCATCCTCCCAAGTAGCAGATCCTGGGCTATACTTGTCTCGCTGGACCTTAACTTGGTCTACCAGACAATTCTTGAGTTGTCAGACCCTACGGTCCAATACGTGTAACAGTTCGACCATGAGGGTTCCCACATCCAATACCTGCAATTCCTCCCAATTCATTTTGTGAGATTCGTCAGAAACATAATGACAGAGAACATATACATGAAAAACATTATGAGTTTTATGCAAGTGGGGTGGCAATACGAGACGATAAGCAACGGGTCCAATTCTCTCTTGGATTTTGAACGGTCCTATAAATCGAGGAGACAACTTTGTCCCCTTCTCAAACTGAATGGTACTCTTATTAGGCATAATATGAATGAAAAGTTGATCTCTCACTTTATAACTTCGGTCAATCCTATGTGCATCAGCATAACTTTTTTTTCTATCCTATGCTTCCTTTAGTCGTTGCCTAATCTGAATCACCCGTGCATCCATCTCTTGAATCAATTATGGCCGAATTGACACTTGGTCTACTAACCTTTCCCAACTCAACGGTGTTCTGCAAGGCCTTCCATACAGAGCTTCATAGGGTGGCATTCCAATGAAGCTATGAAAACTGTTATTGTAGGCGAATGCTACCAAAGGTAGGTACTTCTCCCAATGGGTTTGATTATCCATAACATACATCCTAAGCATGTATTCCATAACCTGATTTAATCCCTCGGTTTGCCCATATGTTTTGGGATGATATGATGTGCTTAAGTTCAAATGAGTTCCCAACGCTGACTGCAAACTTGTCCAAAACCTAGATGTGAATCAAGAGACTCTATCTGAAATGATCTTCTTGGGTAACCCATGCAGACGGATGAAATCACTTAGAAACATGCATGCCACATCAGTGACATCATAAGTGTCTCTAACCGGAATAAAATGAGTAGTCTTGGTCAACTTATCAACTATCACAAGAATGGCATTGTGTCTGTGCGATGTGAGTGGAAATCCCACAACAAAATCCATAGAAATGACTTCCCATTTGGACATAGGAACATCATGTGATTGTAGGAGACCTGTCGGGTGGTGGTGGTCAACCTTCACTTGTTGACACTCTAGGCACTTAGCAATGAAATGGGCTACATCATGCTTCATGCCTACCTAGAAGAAAAGCTTCTTCATGTCTGCATACATTTTCTTCACACACTGATGTGCAAAAAAAAGTGCTCTATGGGATTCCTTGAGTATGATGCTTCAAATATCCCCACCCTCAGGGATACATCCTTCCCTGATATCTTAATAATCCATCTGCTTCCAGGCTATATCCTTCATACTTTGGATCTAATTGCTTCCCACTCTGGAGGGTTGAAGTAACTTTTAAATACAAACTATCTCCAAGAAGTTTCCACAACACACGCTCCCTCAAATTAACTTTTAAGGCTACCAAGGAGAAGACACGTGGTTTCCTGCTCAAGGCATCCGTGACCACATTCTCCTTTTCCTTGATGTACAAAACTCCAAAATCGTACTCACTCATAAATTCACTCCATCGCCTCTACCTGGCATTGAGATCCCTCTGAGTGAAGAGATGCTTTAAGCTTTCATGGCTTGTTTTAAGCTCAAAGCTTTGCCCCACTAGATAATGCCTCCAAATATTCAGAGCTAGCATTACAACTACCAACTCTAAATCATGAGTAGCGTAAAGCTCCTCATGTTGCTTCAACGTTCTTGACGCATATGTTATCACTCCCCCATCCTGCATTAGTACGGTCCCCCATCCTTGCTTTGAGGCATCTGTGCAGACTGTGAAGTCTTTTTCCATATCTGGCACTAGTAGAATTGGTGCACTAGTTAGTAACCTCTTAAGCTCGATGAATGCAATATCGCATTCCTCTGTCCATTCATACCTGACCCCCCTGTGTGGTAGGCTAGTGATGGGTTTCTCTATCTTAGAGAAACCTTCCACAAACCTTCGATAATAACCAGCTAGCTCCATGAAGATTCTCACCTCATGAGCATTTTTCGTCACTGGCCATTCCATAATGGCCTTCACCTTTTCTGGGTCCACAGATATTCCTTCACCGGAAATGATATGACCTAAATAGTGAATCTCTTTCTTGAAGAAAGAAAACTTCGACAACTTGCCATACAATTTGTTCTCTCTAAGGCATGACAACACCACTTGCAAGTGTTCCTCATGTTCTCTTTCATTCCTGGAATATATGAGGATATCAACTAGAAATACTTGTACAAAGCAGTCTAAGTACCTTCGGAATACACCATTCATGAGGCTCATAAATATTGTTGGTGCATTATTCAAACCAAAAGGTACTACAACGAACTCGTAATGCCCAAAATGAGTTTGAAAGGCAGTTTTAGGAATATCGCCCTCCTTAATCCTTAACTGGTGATACCCTAATCACAGATCAATTTTTGAGAAAATTGTTGCTCCTTTCATCTGATCAAAGAGATAATCTATATGTGGCATTGGGTACCTATTTTTCACTATAGCATGGTTCAATTCCCTGTAATCTATACACAGTCGTAAGGAACCATCCTTCTTGACAAAAATTATTGGGGCAACCCAAGGTGAGACACTAGGCCTTATTAGCCCTAAGTCAAGTAGTTCCTTCAACTGCATCTGCAAATCACAAAGTTCCAGCACCGCCATCCTATACGGTGTCTTGGAAATTGTCTCTTCACCGGGTTTCATATCAATGGTAAAATCAAGCTCCCTCTCAGGAGGTGACCCTGACAACTCTTTCGGAAAAACATCCTTAAACTCCGACAATACTGGATAGTGATCCATGGAGGGTCCTTTCCCTTCATTGACTACTTCCACTTCATATAATCGAAAACCTTGCCTCATGCAAGGTTTAACCTTCATGGTCGAGATAAAGCGTAGAGACACCTTCCTCCGTACACCGTGGATCTCTATTGACCTTCCTTCATCATGAATAAAAACAACCCTTTTTGCGAAACAATCTACCATAGCTCGATGGGATTCTAACCAGTCCATTCCAATGATTAGGTCATACGTCCCTAGAGCAGTGACATACACCTTCAATCTAGTAGTACACACTCCCAGGTCTACTAGACCATTATCAACGCTAGGTCCTACCGCTTGTTTTTCCCACGAAGCCATCTGAACTTGCTTAAAGTCATCGTGCTCGTAGGCTTCCAACCCACACCTTTCTAATGCACAAGGTGAAATGAAACTATCTGTAGCATGAGAATCAAATAAAATTTTAACATTGACATGATTTAGCATACTTGACGACTCCACCACCGTGGATTGATGTTCTGCCTGGCGATTATTAACCTCTATATAAATCTGGTGGCTATTACTCGCTCTTCCCATCGAGGCCTTTCCTTCTCTATGCGCAAAGCCTGCTTGTGACTTTAGATGATAGTGCTAGTAATGAGGTCCTCCGCACCCCCAACAAGTAACTCGGGGTGGAACTTGGGTGCTTCCATGTGAAGGCCTCTAAAATGTGTTCCTTCCCCTGGAGCCCCTGTGCCTACTTGTTGCTCCCTAAGAAGGTCATGGACCTACCTGCGTCATTGGCGATGAGTGGGATGTTTCACTCACTACCATTGAAATACATGTTGTAATTGGTCTAGGTGCGACTCTATTGCCATGAGGAGGTGGCCTAGAGATTCCTCCTCTTTAGAAGGTCCTTAAGGCCTTCCCCACAAATCCAGGATGTTGTGGAATGGTTGATATCATACCTTAATTTAAGCTCATATGTTCCTCCACGTAACGAGAATTTTCAATTGCTTCAGCTACTGACAATGGTTTCCACATTCGTACCATGTCCCTTATCTTAGAGTTTAACCCATACACAAAACGTTCCACTTGTCGTTGATCAGTATCCATGTACGAGACATATTTTAATAACTCCATGAACCTAATCTCATACTCTTCCACGGTCCTGTTTCCCTAAACTAGAGCATGAAATGCTCCTACATGTTGTTCCTCGTATTAAGCAGCCAAATATTTCCTTCGAAACCTTTCCTAAAAATCTCCCATGAGACGGTGTCTAGGGTAAGGTGCAACTGCCTCACCAGATTACCCCACCAATTCAAGGCATTATCCCTCAATTGAAATATCATTATCTTTTCCTTTGATGTGGAAGCACAGTCTCTTAAGGCAAAACAACGCGTCATTCCTTCTAACCATGCCTCTGCACATTCACTTGCATGTTCCCCAGAAAACTCTGGGAGTTTTATCTTTTGTAGTTCTCTGGTGATGTCCCCTGGTTGAGGCCCTCCCTCTAAGTCCCTCAATGCTTCAGGGTTACCCACTCCAGATGGTGGGGGTTCCACTTCGACATTTATTGATTGGCATCCCTTTAATGTCTCATTAATAACCTCTAAGGAACGCAAAATGAGAGCTAATTCAGGCGATGGTGGTCCTTGCGACAATGCCCCGCGACCTTGATTTCCCCGAGTCCTAACCATCTTGGATAACTGAATCTGCATTAATCCAAATGCTTATGAGGAAAGATTTTAAGGCATTCCACATCTTGCTCAAACTTAATCTTGCAAACATAGGGTTAGGCGTAAGTTCTTTATACTTGTTTGTAAACAGAAATTACGCCTATAAGGTAAGTGGTTAAAGGTCAAGTTCAAAAGCCTCTATGCTTCGTAACTTTGTTCAGGTAAGTTGCTAACTCACTTGCCTTGCCAGCTATGCTAGCACTAGGAGGTGCCCGCCAATTACTGTTACTTACCTCCTTAAGTCCTTAGAGATTTGAAAATGAATTAAAGTGTTTTAAACACAATGTAGATTAATTATTAAAACCCCATAACTTAGATTAATATGTTAACCTAAATTCCACTTTAATCCCCTTAATACTATACTAATGTTAATTAACATATTAGTATTAACCCTTAATATTAATCCTAGCAACATTTTATAATGTATATGCTACTAGCATAATGTAATTTTAAACTATTATTACCTCATTTCACAATACATTACATGTAATGTCCCCAAGTCACACTTTGCAATGTGTAAGATTATTTAGTGTATAATTTTATATAAATTATAAAATTATATATAGAATTTGGTGTATAATTTGATTCCCTAAATATAAATTTGCAATGTGTGAGATTATTTAGTGTATAATTTTAYATAAATTATAAAATTATATATAGAATTTGGTGTATAATTTGATTGGTGTCTAAGTTATAATAATATTAGAATTTTAATATAATTCTATAGTTATAAATTAAATATATATTATATATATTTATAATAAATAAATCAAATAATAAAGAAAAATTTTAATAAAATTTTAATTAAATGAATAAAAATAAAGTAAATTTTTAATAAAATTTTAATTAAATAAAGAAAAATAAAGAAAAATTTTAATAAAATTTTAATTAAATGAATAAAAATAAAACAAGGATAAAATTGAAAAAAAAATAAAAAAAAAAAATCTAGAGGGTGGGCAAAGGTGACCTCTCATGAGGCCCACGTGCCTCCACCTCCTAGTTTTAGGCATGGAGAAAATAAATTTTAATAAACCCTTTCATTGTTCATTCTCATTTTTTCATTTGCCCAGTTAGGGTTTCCGCTCTGCGTGGGGTGAATGAGCATGGCCCCTGGCACCGGAATCTACCAATCAGAGGGCACGGCCATGGTCGGCCTCTTCCTTCACCTTTGCACGTAATGGCCATGTCAGTTACTTAGTTTGGTTTCGAAGAACATGAGGCCAAAGCTCTGTAGTTCGCTTGATAAACCATTTAATGTCAGATTCGACAGAGGCACACACAACCATGACTTATGGTGTGTAGTGGTCGCCCCTTGTGGGCTTCCTTCGTGAGCTCTCCTCCTCTTGGCTCGTGGTTTGGCGCTAGTGGCAGAGACGAGGGGGACGACAGAGGTGTTGGGGGATAAATCAGTTGGACACTCAGTGCAAAAGAAACACCCCTCATGGGTTGTCTTCCTCATGGCTTGGGGGCTGCTGGCGATGCGGGGTGATGGAAGAAGTGCTCGCTGCCTGGAGATCCACACTGTCTATCCCCACACCCTCTCTTTCAACAACCTTGAGCCTCCCGCGCGAGGATTCAAACATCTTGTGAGTCTTTCTTTGAAGCAGCTCCAGACCGCCTTTCCCCAACTTCTCAGCCACCAAAATCGTCGTCTTCACCTGCACATCGGAATCCATGGCCCGCGGGGACAGAATTCTGAAACGGGAAACATTTTTGGAAGGAATTAACAGTTTCTTTTGCAGGGTTTGACCTAGGAACGCAGAGGAAAAGTGAGGGGGAAATTGCAGAGATGATTTGGGAATATACAAGATGCGTAGTAGATGGCCTTTTGGCCCCTTCTAGGCTCTCTCCTTGGAGTTTAATACTTGTGCATTCAAGTGCTACCATGAATCTTGGAGGCTCGACACTTGCGATATGTGCTTGGATCCTTGTTGTATGCTTGGAGATTGGGATCCCTCCTTGGTGCCTCATGTATAATCCCTCCCTTGTAACTTGACCCTCGATGCTTGTAGTGTATGTTTAGCTCTTGGTCTTCGAACGCTTGGATTTTGGGCTCGATGAGTGATAGGCCCAATATTTTTATTTTTTGTTATATTCGTAGTGCACCGCCCCTTGTGGGCTCCCTCCTTGTGGCTTTGTGTTAAGAACTTGGCCTTATGTGTCGGTATTTAGTATTGTTTGTTGGCTGATTTTGCATGCGACTTGGTATATAAATGGTGATTGGGGTCAATAAATAATAACCCCAATAACATTTTTTTATATTATTGCAACCTTTTTTTTTTTTGTGGTATATTATTGCATTTTTTGTTTATGTTATTGCATCTAACCCTTATAATTATTTTTTCCCGTTCTTTTGCAGGTGAGGATATTTACAGGTACAGGGGTTAGAGCAGTGGAACAAGGAACATGTGGACATGGGATCGAAAGAGGTGTGGCAGGGTCTTTTCCTTGGTGCAATCACCCTCTTCTCCAATACTTTTCTGGGTAGTTTCCTTAGGGTTCCAGGGTTATTTCTGGGCTATTTCTGGTTTGATTAAGGGCTGTAAATAAAGGGTAACTGCATGTCCAAGGTTCAGGTTGTGTTTTCCAGGGTTGTAGGTGGGTAAGCCCTAAGTTTCAGTTCTAAAACCGGACTCTAATACCATTTGTAAGGCCTATTTTAGGGCCTTAATAAAATAATAAATAGCTCATAATCTCCTACTGAAATAACTGCAATTTAGTTCAAGGTTTTCATTCATGATTTTCTCTATACCAGGAATAAACTAGTAAATAGAATAATAACAACAACAACATAATAACAACAGATCAACTTAGTAAAATGCATACCTCGACCTGCAGGAAAGTTGATTTAGCCCCTTGCTAACTTGTTCTTATTCTTGCTCAAACTGAATATTTACCTCCCAACCAACTAGCAACAACCTCTCTGACTCCCTAGCTCTAGGAATCCTTGTGGTTTCTTGGACCCGAGCCCAAAGTTCCCAGCGACAGTAGTGTCCTTGTAAAAGTTCCCCCAAACAATCTTTGTCCTCCAATTTCCTCCTTCTTCCCTCTCTCTTTCAGAATTTCCTCCTTGCATTCTTTTTCCAGAATTTTTCCCCAAAAGCAAGACCCCCTTCCAAGTCCTCTCTCCTCTTCCTTATCCTCCTCTCTCAAATCCATCTCCCTCATTCAATTCCCCAACTGCCTTATCCCCTCATTAATTCAATCACCTACCATAATATAATAAAATAGTAAAAAGACTCATTGAATTTATTTTAAGAATTAATTAAATTTAAATAAACAACTATGATCAATAAATATTCAATTGGGTTGTTACAGTGCTGGAACCTATTTCCCTGCCATACTACAAGCCCACTACTCAATTCAAACTTCTACTCTAGGTTTATGTGTTCACGTCTCTTTCAAAATCTTAAATATTCAATTCTTGTGGTTGGAAAATCAGAATTCTTTCAAAATGTTAAATATTCAATTCTTGAGGATAAAAATAGATTTACACCATTTCTTTCTCTTTCAAAAGAATAAGTAATCCCACCTTCTAAGACCTGGAATGTTGACAAGAGAATCAAATCCAAACAACTCCAGTTTAGATTCCCTACTAGTTCGATCAAATACTTCCTTCATTGGAGAAGAAGGTCCTTGCTCTGTTCCATTTGTTTCTCATGATGCATCTGGAATCTTTATCCTCCTGCTAGAAATGGTTGCAACTGCTTTGTATTAGATAAAAAAATGTCCAATATCTAAGGCTAAGATAGAAGTTAATTTGCATACAAATAAACATAAATAGATATAGATACATATGTAGAGAGATTCTCTTTCTTTCAAAAGAATAAGTAATCCCACCTTCTGAGACCCAGAATGTCAACAAGAGAATCAAATCCAAACAACTCCAGTTTAGATTCCCTCCTAGTTCGATCAAATACTTCCTTCATTGGAGAAGAAGGTTCTTGCTTTGTTCCATTTTCTTCTCATGATGCATCTGGAATCTTCATCCTCCTGCTAGAAATGGTTGCAACTGCTTTGTATTAGATAAAAAAATGTCCTATATCTAAGGCTAAGATAGAAGTTAATTTGCATACAGATAAACAAAAATAGATATAGATACATATGTAGAGAAAGGAAGAGAAAGAGAGAGAGATAATAGTATAAGCCTACAAAAAGTAAGAAAATCTGACTAAAGGGCACTTTTGAGAGGCTAATAAATCTTATCTTGCCAAGTAAAATGCAATGAAACTTGGTAATGAGAGACAGTAAATGCAGTGGATTTTATGTGACAAGCATGTTTAACATGCATTCCATGCATCTTTTGGGATCATTGTTTGTTTTCCTTTGTTTTCACAATAAATCTGGATTGAATTAATGATGGTCCATAGACTATCAGACTATAAGTATTTTCTATGTTGCATTTTATCTTCTTGGTCTCCTACTACAAACAATTATTTTTCCAAATTAGAGAATTTGATGTTTTGTATTCAAATTCTGGATGAATTTGGATATCTGGCAATTCAAATATGCATTTAATTATAGATGCATTGTCACTTTGAAGATTAATCAAACTGTTATGGTGCAAAATGACTTTCCACTTACATTCATAGCCTTTCTCTTATGCCTCAGGGATGTCACTGAGCAATTGGGAGAGTCATTTTGTTGATTCTATTGTTTTATCAAGTGTGAGTAGTGACAGGATTACTATAAACAACTAGATGACACAATATATTATGATTTCACTGTAGTGTCCACATGTTAATACTCCTGCTATAGATATTATGGGACTAAAAATGAGTAGGCATGAAAAAAATGTTAATTATTCCTTTCCAATCTTAAATAAACATTTTTACCCCATAGAAAGTGTAGTTGTGATTGCTCTCTACAAATATTGGATTTTGTCCCTGTGAGTTAGGGAGATGCATCCTCACATGCAAGTCTGTAACAAACAGAAATATATAAAACATGTAAATATAAATAATTAATAATTAATTATGAAGAGACATGACATATGAAAGGTCGTGTCTCTTATGAAAGGGCACCCCTACATGGATATATATATATATATATATATATATATATATATATATATAT
>JZKD02S2371788.1:258084-274572 GCA_000966675.3 Picea glauca
AGTGGTATCATAGCTTTGTTTCTGATCTAGCCTTTGGCCTAAAGACTCTTGGTCAAAAATTTTGTTGCGCTTGGCAACATCACTAAGGCTTTTGGCCACTCAAATTTCAGAGTTCGTGGAACTCCAGGTCTTTGACCACGCTCAGGCATTTTGCCATTTAAAAATTAAAAAAAAATCAGAAATTTCAATGAAGATCTAGATCATTCCGCTGCAATATCGTAAAAAAAATACAAGTCTACTGCCAATATTTATAAGCATAGAAAAGCAAAAAATAAAAATAAAAAATAAAAAATAAAAAGGGTTTTGCAAAGTTATGCACTGTCCAAAAATCACGAGGCATTAAAAAGGGCCTATATAGTACATCGTCTAGAGACAAAAAGGAAACTTTGTTGTCATAAATTCAATTATAGAGAGAGAGAAAGACAACAAGAAAACTCTATTGTCATAAATTCAATTATATATATATATATATATATATATATATATATATATATAAGCTTGATATATTGCCACTGTTAAAGGAAACACAATAATTGCAATTCAAATAGCCAGAATTATTAGATCGAATATTAGATAGTAAATCACAAATTCATCTTGCAATGCAAGTAATTTCTACAGTGTGTTGAAGGAAATACAATAATTGCAATTCAAATAGCCAAAATTATTAGATGGAATATTATATAGTAAATCACAAATTCATCCTACAATGCAACTAATTTCTACAGTGTGCATCGGTTGAGCATACATATACATAAAATTGTGTGAGCTAACAATTTTGAAGCAAAACCGGCAGGGCGGCATTGTTCTATAGCCACAGAATGAAATTCTAAGGGCTATCTAGGAATAGCACCACCAAGCCAAGGATCAGAATTAAACCTCAATGGCGATTAAACCTCATTCCACCATTGCCCATAGTACCAAGTGGTATATTTTGGCCGCGGTGACTTATCACAAGTCCACTAGTGCTCAGCCACTAGGGACATGTCCACCTATGCTCAGCCACAGGGACGTCCTACTCAACAGATCAACTCCACTGAGTCCATAGGAGTACCATCTAGAGAACCATATCAAGCCAACTCAACTAAGCCCATAGGAGTACAAGGCAAGAGACCATCTCAAGCCGACTCAACTCAGTCCAGAGGAGTAGAAGGCAGGAGACCATCTCAAGACATCCCAACTCAGTCCAAAGGAGTAGAAAAGAGACCACATGTCATAACTCAGTCTAGAGTCTAACGCACACCCATCAAATGGGCACACATCATCTCAACTCTATCCAGAGGAGAACAACACACCCATCACATGGGCCCTCTCACAAATCGACTTAACTTGGTCTAGAGGAGAACGAATTGGAGGATGTCTCATGAAGTTGCAATCAACAACACTGCCTCTTAGCTAGGGAGGCATTCTCCACCAGGCCAAATCTCTCACTGAAGTACTCGAACTTTGTCCTGGCAAGTGGTTTGGTGAAGACATCTACAACCTACTCATGTGTAGAAAGGTACTGCATGTGTACTGCTTTCCTCTGCACCATATATTTGATAAAATGGTATTTGATCTCAATGTGTTTCGATTTATCGTGAAACATAGGATTCTCTGAGAACTTCACACAGCTCTGGTTATCACAATGGATAATAGTGGAATCCATCTCATGACCAAATAAATCTGCAAGGAGCTTGCAAAGCCACACTACTTCACGGAATGCCACACATAATGCTATGTACTCTGCTTTTGTGGTACTCAAAGCCATAGAGCTCTGTTTCCTACTGCACCAGGAAACCATGGAAAAGCCCAAGGTAAAACAACAATCAGATGTGCTCTTCTGGTCCACTGCGCTCCCTGCCCAATCTACATCGGAATATCCCTACAATCTCATGTCTACACCGGAGGCATATCTCAGGCCATATCCAATTGTGCCTCATAGATATCTCAATACATGCTTCACTGCTATCCAGTGAGTCTCTCTCGGCTGACTCATAAACTGACTAAGTACATTCACTGCATAGCATATATTAGTTCTAGTGTTAACCAGATACATCAATGATCCAATCAACTATCAATAAATATGTGGATCAATCTCACCTGAATCAGTAGAATCCTTGTTCATTTTCTTCAAATCCATCACCATCAGTGTAGGCATGGATTTGCAGTTTGTCATACCAAATTTCTTCAATATCTCCATTGTATATTTTCCTTAACTCAGGGAAATATCAATAGTCCTTTGCCATACTTCTAGTCCCAAGAAGTAGTGCATCATACCCAGATCCTTCATCTCGAATTCATAGGTCAATGCATGCTTGCATTTAGCAATAAGACTTTCTGAACTGGTGAGGAATGAATCATCAACATATAGGACCAAAATCAAGCACTCGTCACCAAGCACGAGGTGCCTGCTTTAGTCCATATAGGGCTTTCTTCAACCTGCACACGTAAGATTTCTGCTCATGTATCACGAATCCATCTGGTTGCTCGATGTAAACTTCTTCCTCAATATCACCATTGAGAAAGGTTGTCTTTACATCCATCTAATTTAGGATGTTGCTAGGGCAATGATCGTACAGATGGAAGTGTATCGAGCTATAGGAGAAAATGTCTCCACATAATCAATTCCCTCCACCTGAGAGAATCCTCTAGCCACAAATCGCGCTTTGTACTTCTCGACACTTCCATCAGTTGCATGCTTGATCTTATAGATCCACTTGGAAGTCACTATAGAGTTCCCTTCCGGTCTCAGAACAATATCCCACACATCATTCTTCATGATGGACTGATACTCTTCTGTCATGGCATCTTGCCATACCTACTAACTTGCTTCTTCTCCATGACAAGAAGGCTCAGTATCAATGATGTGGCTCATAGCTGAAATGTAGTTCAAAAATCTCTGTGGTATCTTGCTCTTTCAAAATGTACCTCGAGGAGTTGCATGTCCCTTTGCCTCTTGTAGAGTCTGTCGAGCCCAGGCAATCCTTTTATGGCCTACTGTAATGTCTCTAGGGACATCAACTAGAACTACGGGATCAATAATTGTCTCCCTCTGAACTGCTGAAGGGGTAGAAGGTATTGTCTTGTTGTCAATCTCCATCTGAGATTCTATGGATCTTCGAAAGACTATCTCGTCCTCAAAGATGACATCTCTGCTCACCTCAATTTGTCTCTGATCAGAGATGTAGATCCAGTATGCCTTCGATGATTTGTTGTACCCCACAAATTTACCCTTTCTGCTTGAAGGGTCTAGCTTGGTCCTCTTCTCCTTGGGTATATGAAAGTATACTGGACACCCAAATATCCTGAAGTGTCCAACCTCAGGCTTCACTCTGGTGAAATCTTCTTCAGGAGTCATGTTCTTCAAAATATGATGAGGACTCCTATTCTGAACATACACTGCTCTCATGGATGCTTCTGCCCACAGAATCATAGGTAGATTCTGATCATGTATCATTGCTTTGGTTGCCTCAATGATGGTTATGTTCTTCCTCTATGCAACCCCATTTTGCTGAGGGTTATAAGGAACGGTGTACTCCCTCTTGATCCCTGCCTCAATACAAAAAATCATTGAAATACATGGAGGTGTACTCTCCTTCATTATTTGATATCAACACCTTGATCCTCCTCCCAGTCAGGTTCTCAACCTGAGATTTAAATTATTGAAATCTCGCAAGGACTCCATCCTTGGTCTTCAAGAAATAAATCCACGTCTTCCGAGAGTGATCATCGATGAAAATCACATAGTACAAATATCCGTTCAAGGAAGAAACAATCATGGGTCCACACACATCTAAATGTATCAAGTCCAATATCCCCTTGGATCTACTATCACTTCTCAAGAAGGACCCCTTGACATTCTTTCCAAGAGCACAACTTCTGCAAACACCATCCTGCTGAACATGTATCTTTGGAAGCATGTTACCATCTTCCATAGAGAAGGAAGGGTTCTATAATGTATATGAGCAAGTCTCTTATGCCATAGATCGCTCAAGCTGATAGTATCATGTAACAGGGCCTGAACAAGTCGTATAGTCAATCTGTACAAGTTGTTTTCTCGAACACCAATTACTCGGGCATAATTCATATGTGATTTCTTCAAAAGAAGAATGCTTCATCTTTTATGTCTTCATTTATCTGATGTGGTTTTGGATCAACATCAGAAATGGAGGCAAGTTGTCTTCCTTTCCTTCTAGTAGGACAATCTCTCGCAATGTGTCCATACTTGTCACATCTGAAACACTGAATCTTTGATTTGTCTTTTCTGTGTTCATGACATGAAGCTGATGAAGTCTTCTTGTCTTTGAATTCTTTGTTGAAACTTCTTCTATTTATTCTTCCTTTCTTTGTATGAAAGGAAAGAAGATGATTGTCTTCATGAGGAGAGTCTTGCACTCCTGTGGCTATAAGTTTGGTTTCTTCATGGGTGCAGTCTGTCCATAGACGATCAAAATTAGGTAGATCTGCTCTACCATTGATACTTTGAAGAAATGGTTCCCAATGTCTTGGAAGAGCATTGAGAGTAGTCAAGACAAGTTCTCTGTCTGATATGGTTTCTCCAATGGCACCCAACTGACCTCTTATCTCTGAAATATTCATGAAGAAGGTAGCAACAGTGTCAGCTTTTGTCATCTTGATATGTTGAAGCTGACTCTTCAATGTAAGAGCTCTGAGGGTGTTGGTACTCTCAAACATATTCTTCAATGCATCATTCATCTCATAAGTTGTCTTCAATTTGGAAATATGAGGTAGGAGATGATCTCTTACTAAATAGATGATTATCTTCCTTGCTTTGACGTCATCTTCCTTCCACTCTTCCTTCTCTTCATCGGTAGTTGTTTCTAGTAGAGTCTTTGCTATCACACTCAATAGGTCATCCTCTTCCAGGGTAATTTGTAGTCTTGATTTCCAGGAACTGAAGTTGCTTGATCCATCAAGCCTATCTTCCACGAAATTTGGTCATCCTCTTCCAGGGTAATATGTAGTCTTGATTTCCAGGAACTGAAGTTGCTTGATCCATCAAGCCTATCTTCCACCAAAGTTTTGTTCCTCATGGTTTGCAGATTCTTCCACAAACCCTTAACAACTAGGCTAGGAAACCTAACGGCTAGGTTAGGCTAGAAACCCTAGGTTTCATTGGACTTATGACTGCCAACAATAAGCCTTGAAAGTTAGAAGAACACTGGTAATCTTGGAAAATCCTTAAATGAGCTGCAGAAACCCTAAAACCGAAATTCTGCAAAAACCCTAGGGCCAAAAACCAAAAATTCTCATAATTGCACTCTGAGATTTTCTAGAGGTGCGTTGAAGGAGGCCGTACTCTTATATGCAAAAATTATCCCAAACATTTCAGTGGAAGGTGCTCAAACTAGCAAAAGAAGGAGGGTCGTACTTTTTCAGAAACCCTAAAGGGCCGTACTTTTTTGCAACAAGGAGGTGACGACTTGCTAGAAAAACTTGTGTAATGGTTCTTCAAGAACTTTGCTCTAATACCATGTTGAATTTTCTATATTATTAGCTCATGCACATGTATTTTATTTCATTTATCATGTACTTGAACCATAAACAATGCAGCAACACCATACACAAGTGTTGCAATAACCAAGATCACAAGAAGAATAACCATGTACAAGAACACAAGAAGTATCCTAGGAAAACTCTTCTCAAACAAGGGAAAAACCCAGCAATCCTTTTCTATATTCTCAAGAGAAGATCCCCCACACCATAGACCTAGCACACAAGAGGGTGCTTACCAAAACCTAGAACCTACCACCCAAGAGAGGTGTGCAATTTAGTCGTACATGCACTTGTTGAAATGCTGAGATGACAAGTGAGAGTGTGTAATCCTCAATGGGGATTCACCTTTATTTATACAAGAACTAACACAACAAAAGGTGTGTCTATTGGCACAATAGTTTCGACCTCAATAACTCAATAATATAATTAATCATTACACAAATTTCAATTATCTTTCACATATGGTGGGGCCGACTTGTACCCTTTACATCACAAATTAGGGTTACAAGTAAATCTTACTCTCAGACAATATATCAAGGATCTCATGCATCCACTAGTATTCAGCCACTAGGGACACGTCCACCTGTGCTCAACCACAAGGACGTCCTACTCAACCGATCAACTCAACTGAGTCCACAGGAGTACCATCGAGAGAACTATCTCAAGCTAACTCAACTAAGTCCATAGGAGTATAAGGCAGGAGACCATCTCAAGCCGACTGAACTCCGTCTAGAGGAGTACAAGGCAGGAAACCATCTCAAGTCATCTAAACTCAGTCCATAGGAATAGACAAGAGACCACATGTCATAACAACTCAGTCCAAAGTATGATGCACACCCATCACATGGGCACACCCAACACATGTGCACACCCAACACATGGCACACATCATCTCAACTTAGTTCAGAGGAGAACGACACACCCATCACATGGGCCCACTCACAAATCGACTCAACTCAGTACAGAGGAGAATGACCTGAAGGATGTATCATGAAGTTGCAATCAACCACAGTTTAATTGCCATTGCACATTTGAATCACCAGATTACGAGTGATATAACACACAGGCTAATAAAAAACGAAAGGGCATGTCTACCTAGGAAGTGAAGCATCAAAATCTTTTCACGTTAACCATCATTATAGGAATCATTCCCAAATTTTAAACTAAAGTAACCACAAATCTTTGCTTGTCGGGTAGACAAAAAATGTTGTTGAAACGGGCACAAGTGTGGTGGCAGCACACCAGCGGAAAAGAAGCGCGTTGTTCAAGTTAAGCATTGAAAAAATTACCGTGGCAACAATTGATAAGGGTTAAGTTGATTAAAGAAGAGACAATTTGCTTTTACAAGTTGATAAGTGGGAAAAAAAATAGAAGTTGTGCTCCAATACAGAAGGATACAAAGGAAAAAAAAAGTTATATGGTGGAGATTATAAATAACTTTAGTGGGTTTTTTTAATAAAGTGTAGTGAAAAAATAAATAAATAAATAATTTTCATAAAGTTATAGAGGTGAGATTATCATTAAGAACAATTAGAGGTAAAAAGTACTTTTAAAAGGGGTCAAGATAATTAAAAGTTATTAAGTTATAAAAGGTGTTTAAAAAAAAAGAAAGAACTTATATCCAGAAGGTGTATCTAAGCTTCAGAAGGTGTATCTAAGCTTCATAACAAGAAATTATTTATCGTAAAATATCAACAGAAGCCAAAATGGATTCTAATAAAACGACAAAAAGAATATTTTTTTATGAAAGTTGTCAAATCGTATGTTACAGTTTTTCTACATTAAAGGGGAGTATTCAAAGAGAGGTTAACATCCTTATCAACTTGGAATATAATGAAAATTACATTAATATTAAATTGGCAAATCAATTATTAATTCCAAAGAAGAAAATTCTAATTTGAAGAACCTTAATCAAAGATTATTGGAACAAATCAGAATGTTGAAAGAAGAAGAATCTAAGAAGGATGATAAGAACAAAGTCAACAAATCAGATAAGGAAGAAAAATTACACCTAAAGGTTCATAATCAAAGTTTACTCACACGGATTCAGAAGTTAAAGAGTGATAAGAAGTCACTGCAAAACAAGTTAGAGCAACTTATCAACAAAGAATCATTGGTTGATAAAGAGACAATGACAGAACCTATGGAGCTAAAGAAGTCTTCAAATGTAAAAATCCCAATTCTGGATAAAGGAATTAATACAGACCCAGTCAACCTTACAACTCAAAAGGATGCAAATCTAGTCAATCTTCCAACTCAAAAGGATGCAAATCCAACTGATGTAAAGAGGTCTTCACATGTCGAAGTAGAAATAAGTTGGGGCTATGAAGAAGACTCAATTTCAAAAGTTGATCAAGAAAAATATATGAGTATATGAAGTAAAGATCAAGTTGCAAGGATGCCTTATAGACATCCTAATCACAAAAGTCGATACTTCAACCAATCAATGTATCAACAGAAAAAAATGACCAATATACTCAAGAATATTACATCCACTACAATGGTAATCAAAGTAGAATCCATCAGGGGAGTCAAAATACATCAAGTTTTCTCCAAGAACCCTATAAACACCTAGCTCCACATAAGATCGAATTAGGGTGGACAAACTCCTTTACAATTCGACAGTTCTTCTCAACGCTTAGAAGATCCTATCATCTCAAGTCTTGAACGATCACTAATTCAAGAATAAGAATCAGGAGGAACAAGACAGAGCAAGAATTAAGTCTCTCCATAAACATGCTTTGAGGACAAAGCATTTCTAAAGGGGAAGGTAATGTAAATATAAATAATTAATAATTAACTATGAAGAGACATGACATATGAAAGGTCATGTCTCTTATGAAAGGGCACCCTTGCAAGGGTGTATATATATGGTCCTCATTGTCATTGTAATAAATCATCTCATTCTTATACATTTTACTCAATATAATATTATCTCATCCTAAATGGATTATCATATTCTATCCTACTTAAATTGGATATTCTTATAATTGTCAAACAAGTTTGTTTGTCACAAAGTCTCTGGTTAAGGGCATCCAAAACAACAATACATTGCACCAAAAATGCATCTATATACCTTGACTTTTGTATCGCTGGTAACTTCACAGATTCAATTCTCAATAAAGGACAAAACTTAAAACACCCTCACAAAAGGGTTCCCTATGGGTTCCCTATCAGGGGATGAAATAGCCCATAAAACATGCATCCTCAATTTTGAATCTTGATTGAGCAGAAAAAAGAAATCAAGGTCCATCTAATAGAGGAGTTAAGGGATGGAAAGATCATTAACACTTATAAAATCCAACTTCATAGAGATTTGATTAACAAAGTTTAATTGTTTGCTTTACCTGTGGGATTAAAGACAACTTCATATAAGCATGCATGATGAGGGAGGTGCTCTGGCATCTGGGACACTCCAAGAAGCATCTGACCCAGCCTGAAACCCTACACAATTATCAGGGTCTCTCTCACTTAGAGAGTGCAGAAATGCATAGGGAAAGGAGGGCTCTTGGACCATACTTATTTTGCCTGGTTACTTTGGTTTGTAAGTTGTCTCACTTCTGCTTTCCTATGGAAGCGTTA
This sequence comes from Picea glauca, assembly GCA_000966675.3. NCBI lineage: Eukaryota > Viridiplantae > Streptophyta > Pinopsida > Pinales > Pinaceae > Picea > Picea glauca. The sequence goes on from JZKD02S2371788.1 coordinate 267,163, forward strand.
TATTTCTCTGAGCATTTTGTAAAGACTTTTGGCCTAGTTTATCATTTCTATGTGCAGTTTATGATTTACTGTGGTTGTCAGCAAATTACCTCTTTTGCTCAGTGATTTGGTAAGGCTGAGGCTCTTTTACAGCTTGAGCTACATTGGCAATGATTTGCGGCTTGCCAGTTACGAAAGATGCTTTGTACTGTTTATATATGGATTTTGGGAAGATAGTAGAGTTTTATGGCAGAACAAGATTTAACCCACTTTTTCAATTCATAATTATGAAAAAAATGTTCATGGGAGTTGTTATTTTTTGTCTTTGATCCAGTGAGTTCATCACCTGCTTTTAGGAAGTTTTGACTATAATGACTATGTTTTGTGACCTATTAAATTTCTCAAGGACTTTGTTCGGTATTTTTTGGCCATGGTAGTCATGGTTCTTTCTCTTTCCGCTACTATCAGAGTTTTGTCTCTCTTGTATTTTTCCTGACTTGTTGAGCTTTAGTGGTTGGTGAGGTTTGGAATTACTGGGGATTCTCTATCATTTGGTTCCATCTCCTTTTCTCTCTAGCATAGAACCTCATTGCATGATTGCTTCATTTCTATGCGCCAATTGGCAATTCTTTTACTTCAGACAGGGTAGGATGTTGGAGATGTGTGCCTGCAGCAATGGAATTTGGAGGTCAAGTAGCTTTTGAGTTGGTGAGATCTATTAACTATTTTTCTTATGTTATTGACTTTTAAAAACAATGGCAGATTGTTGATTTCTGTAAATGTTATTAACCTTGTTTGTTAAAAAACAAGTCATAGATTACAGTTTTGCCCTGCATCTACTTACCCTGCACAGTATGCATCTCTACAACATTATTGATTTACAAGTGAACAACCTGTATGGGTTTGGTCATCTACCTGCAGTCACAGCCCTGCAAGCATACGAGCCAGGAGAATGTCCATAGGTGACATGGGGATGAGGCCATGTGCAAGTCCTACGTGAATTTTGACAAAGTCAATTACCCTTAGTTGTGGTATCCTTGAGGGAAACCTCTTTAAGGCTCTTAGAATAGAAGCTGAAAATAATTTATCCATGGAAAAGTCTTGCAATATGGAAAATAAGCTGGCTTGCATGGGTCTTTTAAGACTCGACAGCTTCAAAGCAAGAAACTCTGATCACATTGATAATGGAATGAATAGAGTTGCTTCAGATTTTATTTGTTGTTGTGTTTTATTTCACATTTTCCAATTGCCATTTAAGATGCATAGTTTTGTATACACTACTCTTTCTTGAGAAGTGGAATCCAGGGCAGCAAATTGGGGCAAGGTTTTGAATCCTATAGTTCAACAGAGAGATGAGGCAAGCCCAAGAAGGGATCATATGGGTAGCTGAGAACATGTGCTCCTACCATGATGTAAGGATGAACCATTAGACCTTCTTTAGTTCCTTTAGCACATCCAGAAGAAGATGCCTAGATAGCTAAAGTGTTACTGCTATATTTTCCACAATGCTCAGTGAGACATGGAGGAGGTGACAACAAGTGGTTCTGTTTCAAAGATATGCAAGATGATAGAGTTCAACAGTGAAGAAAGCTGCAATTTCTTCATTGGACAGGATCAAATCCCTGAGAGATAAATCTGCATATGGGAGATAGGATTGTACCTCAAGTATTTTGTTTCACCAACATAATTTAGTGGGATTTGTTAAATTTGGTAGCATCGGCAGTCATTCTCCAATGAGAGGCCATGTGGGCCACCTTGAGGCTAGCCAGGGAGATTTGGACATTCAACCAGTCTTGTGAGGTATTGACAAAATTCAGGGGGGACGTACAACCTCTGTGAATCAAACCAAAAGTCAGGACGAACAAGATGCTATATGATCTTATGAGTCTAGCCAAGGAAAAGGTAAAAGCTTTGTAAGTCTAAGACAAAAGTCAAGATGTAAGTCTAATGTAAAAGTTAGGGGGAACGTACAACCTCTATGAGCATAGATAGCCTAGTGAAAAAGTCAGGGGGAATGCACAACCTCTGTGAGCATAGACAAACTAGTGCAAAAGTCAGGGCGAATGTACAACCTCTGTGAGCCTAGTCAAGCCTTGTGAGCCATGAGCAAAAGTCAAGGCATCTAGCAAAATTTAGGTTGAACGTAAAATCCCTATGAGCTAGAAACAAATAATCTTCCTTATATTGCAAATGATGTAAATGTATTGATCTAGTTTGTTGGCACGTGTAACATTATCCACCATGAAGAGAAATTCAAATTTCCATGTTAAGAGTCGAGTTGAATGAGTTGTTAAACTCATGTTGTAAAAGGTCAAGTTGAAAGTTGAGTTTGAGTTGTCAAACTCAAGTTGAAAAGGTCGAGTTGCATGCATTCATGCATGTCAAGTTGCATGCATTGCATGCATGCATGCATGTCAAGTGCATGTTGAGTTAGTTCAAATGCACGTCCAGTTGTAGGTCAAGTTGCATGGTGAGTTGGCATGCCATGCATTGCCAAGTCAAGGGTGAGTTGTGTAGATTTTTAATGACAAAATCTGAAATATTTCATTCACACATTTCGTCAAACACTTATCAACCTAGAGATAACTGTCTTAAATTTCAGAAATGCATACCCACATTCAGAAATTTCCTTAAGAAGAAATACACATTGTTAAGAAAAATATGCAGTGAAAGTACATAATGGATAGCAACCCATAACTCACAGAAATTTAGGCAAATGCCAAGGAAAACCCCAATGCGGGGAAACCCAACGATAGAGAGAGATATTATTATTTTTCTTCAAGAAAGTTCAGAATAGCATCAATAACACTTTTCAGCCAAGAGAAATACCTCTTACAGCACAAAATATGTCCCCCACAAATCTGTCTTGAAAACATTGCCATAGTCCGTACGACTGTACAAATTTGCTGAAAGTTGGCACCTCGAAACTTGTGCCACAACAGGCTATTATACCTTGTCTTCTGTACGACCGTCCTCCTTCAAAAAATTCTTCAAGGGCTACCTCGAAAGCCGTGCCCAATCTTGCCTCGATTTTTGTGCCTCATGAATGATGTTGTATGGCCTGTACAGATCCGTACAGTACGACCTGTCCCAACAAATAGCACTGCAGCAAATCAAAACAAAAAATGCCTCCTTGGGATTTGTGCCCTAGCTCTCCTGGGAATCGTGCCCTTCTTGATTCTCACTTTCCTCTCTCAAGCAATCTCTCAACTGAACTCCTCTCGTCTTCTTCGATGTGTTCTTCTCACATCCCTAAGCATGTATATGTACTCTTTTCTTTTCCCAAGAAATCCTAACTTACATAACCAACTCAATCTAATGGCTATCATAAGTCTAATCTGAGGGCTCATATTTAATGCTCCTCATTAATTCAAAATAAGTAATAAATACTCATTAAATAATTTTTGGGTCCCACAACTTAAAATCACTTTAAGTTATAAAGTACATTCACTTTATAAAAGCACTTTATTTAAAAAGTCACTTTACAAATAAAACATATCTAGGAATTATGACTTTATGTCCCCCCCATGACAAAACACAAAAAACATGAATGAGGACATCCCTTGTTACATTTCAACAAGTTGTAATGCAAGAGTCGAGTCAACAAGTCCAGTTCTAATTCGAACTATTTGAAGTCAAGATCAGTTCTAAGTGAAGTCTCTTCTCCAGTTCTAATTTGAGTTGAAGGGTTAAGGCGAGTTGTGAAACACGTGCAAACACCTTACTATTTTGAGTTCTCACTCTCTTCTCTCAAGTGCCTTCTTATACACAGTTCAACCCACATTCCACACATCTTGTTATGCAGTGTAAGGGTGAAAGAGGAGAGGCAGCATAGGTGTCCAAAAGGAAGCAAAAGTTCTCTACTATAGTGTCAATGTATATCAATCCAAAAAGATAGCGAAGGTACCCTACAAATAGTGTTCATATATATCAGCAGAAAAGGCAGCAAAGGAGTGCTAAGGCAGCATATGAATTATGTCGACAGTGTTGGTATCTAATAGTAGAATAGGACAGAAATATCTCTCTGCTTTTACACATCACACAATCAGGTCAAAGTCATCTTGGCAACCTCATTCAAGAGCAGAATTTTGTAGTTGATTTTTGTAAGTGATCATACATTATATTTCGCAATAAAAGTAGATTGTTTGCTGGGGGTTTTCTCCCTGTATATGTGGTGAATATGCATGTTGGTAAATCTATATGGTTATTAGTGTTCAATCTTGATTATGCATTCTGAATTATGTTAAGCTAAGTTCTAAGTGTTGCAGAATTTAAAAGGTTAACCCACAAATCGAAATCAAGCTCATAATTTAACATGGTATCAGAGCTTAGGGTGTGAAACAGTTTATTGAAGTGAAGCAACAAGGTACACACAGATCCAAGCGATCTTGATCAAGTTTCCAGTGTGAATTCCATGGCATCCTCCATTTCTGTCAAAGTCGAGGATAGGCTTGAAGGATCATCCAACTTCAGTGTGTGGAAACTCCGGATATCAAATATCCTGCAGGAGCATGAACTTGAGTAGTATGTAACCTCAGTGATGGAGGAACCCACCACAAATGCAAGTAGAGCATCCTTTAGGAATATTTAGGCAAAGTCCAAGCGAATCATATTTGACTCAGTCAAAGACAGTATAATGCCAATGATGACTTCATAAATGACTACCAAAGAATGTATGGATACCTTGGTAAATCTGTATGAGAAAAAGGCACCAAGTTAGAAGAGGACACTTGAGCACAGGCTTAAGTATTTGAAGATGGAGAAAGGTGAATCAATAGCATCTTTTTGTTCTAGGATAGCCCAGATCAGAAATCAGTTGTTGGTCATAGGTGTCACAGTGGATGATGATGACTTAGTGCATGCCATATTTGATGGTCTTCCTTCTGCATGGGAGACTTTCTTATCTAGAGTTAGTGGGAGAGAGATATGGCCCTTGTTTGAGAGGTTATGGCATGATTGTCTCCAAGAAGAGAATCACACTGCTACTAAGAGCGAGCCAACCAAAGAAGAGCATTCGATATCAACATCAAGATTCAAGGGAAATAAGAAGGTCACTTTCCAGAAAGGTTCTCAGAAGAAGTCAAACACCAAAGGTATGTTCCAAGGCAAGAATATTGATACATATAAGATTAAATGCTTTAGTTGCAATAAGTTGGGTCATTTTGCTAGAGACTGCTGGTATAGGAAGAAAAATACAAGGAAAGGGAAACATTATGCCTCAACTGCTAAGGATGATGAATCCAAAAGAAATCAGAAAAGTCTTAATGAAAGAGAAAATGGAAAAGAATATTACCTGGTTTCTTCTTTATCTAGTACAGTTATCACAAGGTCAGAAACTTCATTAGTAGACAATGGTGCATCAAAGCACATGAAAGGGTACAAGTAGATCCTTTCATATTTCAAGATGAAATCTTTTGTAGATCAAGTTGAGCTTGGGGGTGACAAATGTTACAAGATAGAGGGAGTAGGATCTATCTCCTTCAAATTGGAATCTGGGGTTATGCTTCAAGTTGATGAAGTATTATATGTACCAGGGCTCTAGAAGAATCTATTATCAGTTGCAACCCTTGAGGACGAAGTATATTGGGTGATCTTCAAGAACAGGAAGGCACTTCTGTGGGCTAAAGGTATCCACTTGAGTATAGCGGAACCTATTGGGACTCACAAAGGAGGACTATATGTTGTGACAAGACAATCAGTTCAGGCATTAGCTCATGATGCGACTATCTCTAGCAAGTTGTGGCACATAAGGCTTGGACATCTTCATTACAAAGCACTCCTAGATCTGCAAAATATGGTATGTGTCATGCCCTCTATTTCTTTTAGTAAAAATGAAATTTGTAAAGGATGCATGCTTGGTAAAAATATAAAGAAAGCATTTCCTAGTAGTGATAGTAGAGCTCAAGGCATCTTAGATATGGTTCATTCTGATGTGTGTGGTCCCATGTCATCTCCCTCTCTTAGTGGTTGTTTGTATTATGTCATTTTAATTGATGATTGCTCAAGAAAATTTTGGATCTATTTCCTTAAAACAAAAAGTGACACATTTGATAAGTTCAAAGAGTATAAAGCATTTATTGAAAAATAGACAAGGAAACACATCAGAACCATTCAAACAAACAATGGAGGAGAGTTTGAATCTCTCCAATTTGAGGATTTCTGCAAGGAAGCAGGAATCAAGAGATAGTCGACCGTGCCATATAACCCTCAACAAAATGGTGTTGCTAAGAGGAAAAATAGAACAATATGTGAGGCAGGGAAAGCCATGATGTTTGACCAGGATCTTCCAAATTCCTTATGGGAAGAAGCTACCTCCATTGTCGTATATATTCAGAACAGGTGTCCTCGTGCTATCTTGGAGGACAAGACTCTTGAAGAGGTCTTCTCAAGAACCAAAACTGAAGCAGGACATCTAACGATCTTTGGGTACCAGTATATATTCATGTCCCTATGGAAAAGAGGACAAATATGGAACCCTCGGGCAAGAAAGGGATTTTTGTGGGGTACAGTGAGAACTCCAAGGCTTAAAGGATATATGTACCAGGTTAGAGGCAGATATAGGTAAGCAAGGATGTGAATTACCATGAGGACGTCGCATTTAAGAAATCCAGAGAGCTTCAATAGGATTCAGAAGAAGCTCAACTAGCTTTACCCTCTTCTGAAAATGAAGAGTCAGATGATTAGAGGGAGGAACCTCATGTAGGGCCAAGTGATGAGCTTCTAGAACCTACTAAATAGTCGGAAAGAAATCTTGAAGAATCTCCAACCAAAAGGAAGCTGGGATGGATTAAAGAAACAATTCAAGAAGCAGAAAAGATAGTTTCTCCCAAAGGAACTTTCAAGGAAATTAAACGGCCTCACAGGGTTGGAGGCTATGTTGCACTGATGAGCAACGTTAGTGTTAAATTTAAAGCACCTGGAAAAGCCATTCTCCGGGAGGATGGAAAAGAACCTAGCCAAGATCTAGTGCCCCTAGTGCACTCCTGGGGTTCTTGGTTTGGGACCAAACAGTCAGTGCCATGAAAAAAGACCTTTGTAAAGGCCCCCTAGTAGACGATTGGGGTTCTTGGTGTGGGACCAAGTAGTAAAGACCCTTGAGAGGGCCCCCAGTATATGACTTGGGTTCTTGGTTTAGGATCAAGCTATTAAACTCCCTAGATATGACTAGGGCCCCTAGACATGTTCCAAGGTACCCATGCCTGGGGCATGAGTTGATCCTTGGTCTTGTACCTTGGTGGATAAGACCCCATAAGTGTTCTGGGGCAACTTCGTCTTTGATCAGGTGTTTGTTGGTGTATGACCCTCCTTGAAGGTGGGCATGACCAAATGAGGGATGTATCCCATATGCAGTGATGATAAAGTTAAAAAGGTCACCTTAAAAATTATATGGACATATGTAAACCTCTCCTAAACCCTCCACCCTTGGTCTTG
>JZKD02S2371788.1:309701-326786 GCA_000966675.3 Picea glauca
GATTGCCTAACTACAAATGCATACTAATGCATACTAAAGAAACACACTTTTAACTAACGACATATTAGACCAAGTAGATCTTAACTAACTCCTAAGTGTCTAAATATCCTAACAAGGTGGTTGGATCCAGTAGGATCTCCTTACTGGATGGTTTCTCTAGTTACAACCAAGTTCTGGTCCATCTAGAAGATCAAGAGAAGACAACTTTTACCACACCCTGGGGAACCTTCATGTATGTGAAGATGCCTTTTGGTTTGATCAACGCTAGGGCTACTTTCCAAAGAGCAATGCATATTGCTTTTGTGGATGAGACTGGGAAATATATAGTCATTTATCTGGATGATGTAACTATTTACTCCAAATCCGACTAAGAACATTTGCTCCACCTCAGACGTGTGTTTGAAAAGTGCAGGAAATTTGGGATTTCATTGAATCCTAAGAAAACTCTTTTCAGGTTAGAGGAAGGTAAATTGTTGGGACACATAATCTCAAAAGACATAACTAAAATAGATCCCTGCAGAATAGAAGCTATCCAGAAGGTGGAACACCCTAGGAACATCAAAGAAATACAATCTTTCATTGGCAAAATAAATTTCCTTAGAATATTCATACCAAACTTGGCTGAGCTTCTCAAGAATATTACCAATATGTTGAAAAAGGACACAAAAATCAAATGGAACGTCGAGTCCAAATAGTCATTTGAGCAGGTGAAACATGCTCTCACCCAAGCCCTAGTTCTGATTAGCCCAGACTATATCAAAGACTTTTATCTTTTCTCCTTCACATCTGAGCACACTATAGCAGGGGTATTGTTGCAGAAAAACAATGAAGGGTACGAGAAACCCATAGCTTTTTTCAGCAAAGCTTTAAGAGATGCAGCATTGAATTATAACATTATGGAGAAACAAGCCTTCACCCTGGTAAAGGCTATAAAATATTTTAGGGTCTATATTCTCCACTCTCACACAATTGCATATGTCCCAAACACAGTGGTTAAAGATATCCTAACCCAGGATAATCCAGATGGCAGAAGAGGAAAATGGATTGCGCTTATTCTAGAATACGACATTGAAATAAAACCTACTAAACTGATCAAAGGACAAGGTTTGGCCAAACTAATGGCTGAGTCTAATTTTCATGCTTTAGATATTAACTTTTTGGCTACAGTAGATGGACCGGAAGAGCAGGCGACTCCAAACATAAAAGAGGCATTCTTAAATTCCCCTTGGTACGTAGACCTCATTTTTGTACTCCACAATTTACAAGCTCCTCCAGGTTTGACTAAGACCAAAGCTAGATTTATTAAATTGAAAGCATTGAAATTTTGTATTTTGGAAGGCAATCTCTATTGGAAAGATCCTAGTGGTATCTTGCTTAATTGCTTGTTAAAAGATGAAGCTGACAAAGTTCTTCAAGATTTTCATGCAGGAGACTGTGGTGGGCACCTGAGCTGGAAGACCACAGCTAACAAGGTTCCGAGAGCTGGATTTTACTAGCCTACTATGTTTGATGACGTTCACCAGAAGGTTACTTCTTGCCACAAGTCTCAGATTTTTGAAGGTAAAAGGAATCTTCTGCCACTCCCAGTGAAACCCATCTCTGTTGAATCTCCTTTCCAACAATGGGGACTAGACTTCATTGGTGAAATACATCCTCCCTCTTCGGGCCAACATAAATGGATCCTCAAGGCCACATACTACTTCACCAAGTGGATCAATGTTGTACCATGCAGGCAAGCTACCAACTTTGTCATCATCAAGTTTTTAGAAACTAACATTTTGTCTCGTTTTGGATGCCCCAAAAAAATTATAGCTGACAATGCAACGGATTTTAGATCCAAAAGGCTCATAGATTTTTGTAATCAATATCATATTATTTTGGGACACTCGACGACTTATTATCCACAAGGAAATGGGATAGCTGAGTCTTCTAACAAAAGTCTGGTGAACATTCTCAGAAAGACACTATAGGAAAACAAGAAATCATGGCATAATAAGTTGGTTTTCGGACTCCGAGATGACAGAATAAGCACCAAAAGATCGATTGGTATGTCTCCATACCAGTTGGTGTATGGCACCGAGGCAATTTTTCACCTTTCATTAGGAGTTCCAGTCATGAAACTATTGCAGGAAACACAAGAAGAACCAAACGAAGTCCAATGAAGAATAAATAAAATGATCCACCTAATGCAATCTAGAGAAGAAGTTTACAACAGAACTCAAGTGATCCAGGAAAATATTAAAAAGATTTATGACAAGAGAACCAAAGAGGATAACTTTGAATTGGGTGATCTAGTTTTGAGATGGGACTCCAGAAATGAAGATAAAGGTAAACATGGAAATTTCGATAGCTTGTGGAAGTGTCCTTACACCATTCAGGCCTTCAGAGGAAATAATGCTTTTCTACTTGCTATTAGTGATGGATCAGGCCTGCTAGGGGGACCTATAAATGGCAGGATGTTGAAGCATTACTTGCCACCTCAGTAGAGAGATCACCATTCCATTCCATTGTACATATCATTTCTTTTACAAGTTTTTTTTAGGGTATAGGTGTTTTTGTTCAGGTGTTCGAAGCCCGTGGAGAAGGCCCTAAGACACTGAAAATGTCATCAAAATTTCTGAAATAAATCAAGTCAGATAACAGAAGAAGCTCTAGAAGAAATTTTTCAAGACAACAAGAAACAAGATTATTGGCATCTCACAAGGAGGATACCATCCCCAGGTGGAGCCATTGTTATAACACTATAATTTATAGGATCAATTGTTGATTGTAATTTGGTTCCTTTAGTGTTTTTTACTTGTAGATAGTGCTGCATCTCTAAGAAAACAACTGAAATTTCCACCAACAGAAGATTCACAAGCCAAATAAATAGCTGAAGTAGAAGATGAGAAAGAGGAATGGCCGAAGCAGATCATGCAGCATAATGCACAGATAAAACAAATGGAGGCAGAATTGGAAAGGTTATTGAAAGAGAAGGAGAAATCAACCCCAATGGAAGTTATTCCATTGAATGCAGTTCCCCTGGCTGAAGTCAATACAACAGCTATGCCAACGACCACCACAGTGGAAATTCCATCGGCAACTCCATTGACAGCATTGGAAAAGACTATGGAGCTATCACAGTCCATGGAGGAGATGAATCTACAAGAAACATAGATTAATAGGTTAAAAAGGGACCTTGAAAATCTCCAGTAACTCAAATCTTCTTTCCAAATAAGATACAATGTTGAGAGACAGGCAGCAGAGAAGCTTAAGTAGAAAATATAACAGCTCCAGAAACAAACAGTGGCAGTAAAGACATTAGCTGAGGCTAAGAAAAATATCTGGACAGACATCTCTAATTCCATAAATGATATTTGGCCCATGGTGCAAATCATGTTTGAACAACATGATCTAGTGTTGAAGAGAAGGCAGACCATTGACAAGATAAGAAGAGAACTGGATGAAATGCCCTCGGCAGCCAACGAGATCATCAAGTTTCTGAACTCAAAAACCAAAGAAGAGATGGAAGAGTTGGAAGAACTGAAAGTTGAAGATAGAATAGAGACTATCCTTGAAGTAAAAAGAGTGTTGATTAAAAAGGGATTAATGTTGCAGTTGGAGGAAAAGGATCAAAACATGGACATTGAAGTTTAGAGATTTTTTAACAAGATTGAAGCCTTACAGAAAAAGGGTCTTCCTGATCTACATGTCCTAAATGATAAATTAATGACTTTGTCCGATTACAAGAAAAAGATCACCACCATGGCCAAAGACAGTTCCAAATTTTCATGGATACAGAGCAACATCACGGGCAAAGCGTTCTTGGAGACTCTGCAGCATGACCTCAACATACAACACAAAATCAAATACATCTTCCTCATCAAGCCGACTTTTTCTAAATACACCGAGACGGACGAAGCCTACCGCCGGCTATTGAAAGTTACCATCCCAAGCACACAAAGATGGGATGGGTTGTGCGAATTGATTGAGTAAAGGTAAAGCCTCATCCAACTCAGCATCCAACACAATTAAAGTCATCTAAATGACTCACCAACGATCTTCCCCAAAATTAGCATGAGATATTTGACACATCATCATCAGTTACTACATTTCTGCATCTTGTTCGACACATCATCATCAGTTACTATATTCCTGCATCTTGTTAGCTAGTTAGTTAGACTCAGACTCTATCACGTCCTAATCATTAATGACAGGGTCGTTTGTAACTTTTATTATAAATATTTCCAACTTAGAAGTATTGAGGGTTGTTGATCTTTACTCCCATGCAAGCTCCAGTTGCTGTAATTTTTATCAAGAGGTTATTCCAATAATACAAAAAGAAATTTTACAGGATTCCTGCGTGTCAATTGTTGGTGAAGTTTCCTCTGTTTGCATAAAAGTTTTTCCTTCTCAGTTATCATATTGTCTTTCTAAATATAATCTTTAAAAGAAGTTAAAGTTGCAGAATTTGCCATTGTGTACTCTGTTCTTAATCTTTTATAGATTTAAATGTTTTTCTTCTGATGTTATAACGAAGAAATTCTTAAATGCTTTTTTGTTTTAACTGATATCTCACCTTTTTCAACAATACACCATTTTATTCCTAAAAAATCCATCATTAGCACTATCTCGCCCTGTAAAGTGAATCTTTTAAATGTTGTCTTTAACCTCTATCTTTTTAAAACAGACCCCATAGCCCAATGGAAGTGTAAGTTATATTCATCCATTCCATTCAAAAACAATGCAAACAACTCGATTATATTCTTTCTAACTAGCCTAAAATCTTGAAAATCCAAACAAATCTAAAACTCACAAAGAGATCCCTCTCTGAAGCTGGTAGGGCTAGCTCCCACTTTTGAAGCAGTTGGTTAAGGTTACCTCTGATAGATTTCTTCTTACCTCACGACAACCTCTGGGAATTTACAGAGTGATAACAAATAGTAATCATAAATCAAACCTACTGGTATGTACCAAGCATAGCTGGGAACTTCAGACTAACCTGCACCTTCCCTCAACCGAGAAGCCTATAGAATGTTATCATATTAGCAGGGATTCAGAAATCCAAGATGACTTATAGGAATTGAGAAACCTAGCCATCAAAGAGACATAAGGGAACAAAGAATTCCAAAACACCATACCCAGTCAAACTGATAGTTCCTACAATCACCCATTAAAATTACTCAAAGTCAATATAGGGAGCACAAAGAAACCTAAGATAGCTATGGTAGAAGACTAATGGGATGAGAAAACCAGTCAAGAGATACAAATCCTACTACGGGAATATGAGGATTTGTTCCCAAAGACTTTCTCGGAGTTAAAGGGAATCAAAGGGGTTATGGGAGAAATGAAAATCAAGATGAAACCAAGATCCAAGCCTATGAGGCATAGACCATATCATCTTAAACCTATAGTAAAAGAGAAGGTTAAGAAGGAGATAGATAAAATGTTGGAGGCAGGACTCATTTTCACAGTGGAAGAAGAAGAATGGGTCAGCCCAATAGTTATTCAAAGCAAGAAAGGCACAAAGGATATTAGGGTCTGTGTGGACTATAGAAGCCTTACCTCTACCCTTGTGCACGGCCCTTTCCCAAAACCTTTCACTGATGAGGTACTAGAACAAGTTGCGGGGAAGGAAGCATTCTCATTCACAGATGGATTTTCAGGGTACCACCAGGTCAGGATCATCGAGGAAGACAAGAAGAAGACTACATTTATAATGGAATGGGGATCTTTCGCATACAATGTGATGCCATTTGGCTTAAAGAATGCTCCTACAGTCTTTTCCAGGATTGTAATAACAACCTTTAGAGAATTCATTCACTAGTTTATAGAAGTTTATATGGATGATTGGATGATATATAGTTTTCTCAAGGAACATGTAGCGCTATTATGGCTAATGTTTGATAGATGTAGAGAATTGCATATTTCATTGAATCTCAGGAAGTGTATCTTCGATGTACCACATGGGAATTTGTTGGGCCACATAGTCTATCAAGGAGTATTGGTAGACCCAGCCAAAGTTGTAGTCATTGTGAATATGCCACCAACTATGAGTGCAAAGCAGTCGCACTCCACACTGGGACACACAGGGTACTATTGTAGGTTCATCAGAAGATATGCCAACATTATTGCACCTATGGAAAACCTACTGAAAAAGGCCGAAATGTTCCAATTGACCCTAGAATGTGATAAAGCATTTGAAACACTCAAAGAGAAGCTCAACACAACACCGATTCTAATATTCCCAAACTGGGAAAATAAATTCCACATCCATGTAGATGCTTCAGGAATTTCCTTAGGAGCTATCTTGCGAGCCAGAAGTTGTTGCAAGCTGAGTGAAACTACACAACAACAGAAAGGGAGGGTCTAGCCATGATTTATGCTTTGCAGAAATTTAGACACTACTTGTTAGGTTCTCATTTCAGGTTCTTTACTGATCACTCTACATTGAATATCTAGTTAACAAACCTATGTTGGAAGGGAGGATTTTTAGATGGTTGCTATTATTTCAAGAATTTTCTTTTGAATTTATTGTTAAGCTAGGAAGATGCAACGTAGGACCTGATCATCTGTCCAGATTAGAATTAGGGGAAAGTGGTAGAGCAGTTGACGATCATCTCCCAGATGCAGACTTGTTCCAGGTTGAGGCCATACTAGAGTACCTGGAAGACATAGTAGTCTTCCTAAGTACAGGGGCCTGCCTAGAAACATACTCCGCAACCCAGAAATTCCACATGGTTGTTAGAGCAGCAGACTACCAATTGATCGTGGGACAGTTGTATAAACTGGGACTAGATATTATTCTTATAAGATGTGTCCTAGACCATGAGAGACATGATATACTCTAGGAATGACACAGTGGAGTTGCGAGAGGCCACGTAGGAGGAAATACCACTGCACAAAAAGTTCTACAAGCCAAGATTTGGTGGGAAAAACTCTTTAGAATGCAAAGGTATACAACAGATCATGTGATGTTTGTCAAAGAGTGGGTAAGTTGTCACGACGAGATGAATTACCACTGCAACTAGTTCGAGCTCTGCAAGCATTTGAGGAATGGGCCATTGAATTCATTGAACCAATCAATCCCACAACCAAACATTCAAAGTCTAGGTACATCATCACCGCAACTGACTACCTCACACATTGGGTAGAAGCAACAGTTGTTCAGGATTGTTTGACCGATACCGCTACCAGGTTCATTTTTGGGAATATTATCACTCGATTTGGATGTCATAGGAGCCTAACCAACGATCAAGGAGATAACTTTATTAGTAGCACTATATCCAAGCTTACAACCGAGTTCCTGATCCAACATCACAAAAGAATCCCCGACCACCCGCAGGCCAATGGAATAGTAGAAGCATTCAACAAGATCCTGGAGAGAGGGTTGACAAAAGTATATTGTGCAAATAGGGAAGATTGGGATAACAAAGTTCCAAAAGTACTATGGGATTATAGGACAACCATGAAGAAACCCCACAATTACACGTCATTCCAAATGGTTTATGGGAAAGAAGCAGTGGTACCTGCAGAATTTATCACGCCGAGTTTGTACATTGCATAGATCACCCATATGTCAGACGAAGAATCAGTTGCGCAGAGACTTATGGAGCTACAAGAACTTGAAGAGACGAGATTTCTAGCAGACTTACATCAGTCAGTTGAAAAAGCAAGACAAAAATATTGGCATGACAGGCATATTAAGACTAAGGCATTTGCAAAAGGGGACAAGGTTTTACTCTACGATAGTAGGTACCAGAAGCATCCTGGAAATTTGTGCATGCATTGGTTGGGACCATTTATAATTGCGGAGATCCGACCCTTAGGAGCAGTTAGACTCACGCAACTGGATGGTATGCTGTGACCAAGATAGGTGAATGGTGCTCGCCTGAAACCCTATATATCCTAGAACTGAGCAAAAAGGATTGTAGCTCTAGTCTGAAAGAGCATGTATAATAGTTAATTTTGAGTTTTTTTGATATTGTCGTAAATTCAGTTAATAAAACCGACGTGTGTAGTATTGCACTGCATCATGTAGTTCATTTTCTGTGTAAGTATTGTTTGATACATAACTAATGACTTAATAGTGCAGGATATGAAGCATAAAAGAAACCAATAATGATAGTCATTAAGATGACAGAGACCCCCTTTATGGTCGGAGGGATAACGAATCCAAACACAATCTGAGTCCATGTGCCACATGAACCCAGTCTAGTCATAGCCTTTATTGTTGTTATGGTACCCTGTCTGAGTTTAGTTAAGCCATAAAGCCATGATAAGCAAATATGCCATCAGAATTCGTGTCGAGATTCCCACTCACCAAATGGAAAGGTCTAAAACTGGCCAAGTCCCTATTCCACTGACGTAATTAAATGCCCGAATCACTTGATAGGATTTAACCTGTTAAATCATCCCGTCAGAAAACTCAAAGCCAGTTGTGTCCATACGGTCATGATGAACTGAAGTGGTTGTTAAACTTGCCCGCTAAGCCAAGTATAAGCCTCTAAGAATTCTCCATATAATGCATCACTTTCAAAAGATCTTAGTAATTTTAAAATCCTTAAGAGAAAGAAAGCCTGTACATTTGTGAAACCCGCAGTCGTGACCATAGTCCTTAGCTCACCGCAGAAGTCGTGATAAATCAGAATCCACAATGCCAAGAGCCACAGGAAGCCAAAGCACCATGTGGAAGGATGCAGTACCAGACAAGCCCTGTGACCCCCGAGTCGAGGTCATGGGCGATCTCAAGGGGAAGGTGGAGCATATCAAGCTCCTCGATCTCAAATTAACAGATTCAGTTTTGTTCCCCCAGATGCACATAGACGTCTTCTGGGAGATGGCTCCAGACAAGTTGGGAGGCATGCAATTTATGCCAAAATCAGAGTTCATCAACTTGTTCAACTCGACCATTATGAACCTCAGAGACCTACCAATATTCGACACCACTAGTGAGGTTGCACAGTGCACTAAATTCCTGATCAGCAGAGTGCATGAACGAAGTCTCTGGCTAGCCTAGCGATACCCAATTCATGTTATAGACATCCATCAACTTACTGGATTGTCCCTTGAAGGTGAGAATGTGTTGAAGGGATTTCAAGGTCCTGTTAAGAACAAAAAAAAGAAATGAGAGCTCAGCCTGTATGAAAAATTCAACACAAAGAGGAGGGGACGCACAGCCATAATCGACCCCATACTACCAGAAACAGTCAAGACGAGTTGTTACATCATAGCCAACAAGGTTATGAGATCATACTATAAGGGAAAATGCACGCTCGATGCATTATCAGTCGCCGACTTTTGCTCCAACGACGTTGTGTTCAATTGGTGTAGTTACTTGCTGGAGGAATCACTGGTGGCATGTGAGGAAGCGCAGGAGAAGGGAGGAACCTTCACCTACAGATATTTGTTGGTATCATTTGCAATTCACAAATGGAAACCACCAATGGGAAGGGCATTGACATTACTAGACAGGGCGTGCATGGCGAATATGTTCGAGCCCTAACAATCCAAGTTAGATTCAAAGAGTGTGTTAGCACTAGAAGTCACTCTCTGATTGCAGAGAGAGTAAGCCCAGTACCCATCAATTTGTATGTCACAAATAATTTTAAAGAGTATTTATGTTCTAAGACTTTTGCGATTATTGTTTTGTTCAGAGAGAGCTTCCGGATGATGGACCACACTAGTTTGGTCCGAAACATCGAAGAAAACAAAACCTATGCGATGGATCCGGAAGCTCTCTCTGAACAAAATTTTAAAGAGGTCAAATGGGAAGGAGACTCAAGATGATATCACTTTAACTCGGAAAATTGGACTGGTATGCACAGGAAAGTGAGGTCTTGATAAACTTCAGTTATTAAGTTAGATTAAAGGTGAATAGAAGGAAGACTTGGTGAGGAGAATGTAGAGGTATGCTATGGACATCAGGTCTTCCAACAGCCTAAGGAGGAAAATCTCAAACACAAGATCCTCTTGGATTCAAAGTTTCAGACACTTAAGTATATTTATGCAACATAGTCATAACAACACAATGATCAAACATACATCATGATGCAGCTACAACAACTCGACTAGATCATCCATTTCCGAGCTCTTCAATGTGAGAGGGAAAAAGATAACAAAACGAACTGATTAAAACTAGTCACAATACTGCTAAAATCAAACCTTCATAACAACAACATATGACCCTTGACTAGATTCTCCATGCCTGAGTGTTCTAACACAACTTTTATAGAGAGATGGAAAGAAGCTGACTTATATTAAACATGAAATCTCAAATCCTATTACATAACATATAACCAGAGCTTTCATCAAAGATTTACAATGCGGGAGATTAGCTCAACCATCGACCATTCTCAGTAACTGCCTTCATCGGGATTAGGATGGGGCCTGACACCCATGAATGTTCTTAGACAGTTCCAATGACTTCTGCGAGTCAATTTTGACTCCTCGAGGCCCTGCAAGTCTTCTTCTGTGACCAATACGGGCATTTTCAGAAACTCGAACTTCGGGTGCCAGCTCCTTCTTCATCACTCCTTCATGATTGTGACCTTGGATGGTAACCTGGCGCTTATCCCATATGACACTTCAAGATTTCATGCTTTAGGATATTTCACATTACTTGACTACAGATTTCCTGATGCTTGAATGACGAAATCACTCCTCTCAAATCGACGGTCGGATCTGCTATGTATCTGACAACCGTGATTGCTTCCTTGAATACCCAAGTCACCAATCATGCACTGGGTGCTTACCTTTCTTCTTGGGTCCACCTCCTATGTGACCTCACTATGACCTGGGGCTTATCTTCAAGGCGCTTCAGGACTTCAAGCACTTCAGGCTTCGACCCTTCGGGACTTTTCAATGTTTCTCATTTTAAAAATCCCGAAGTAAAACTCCCAGAGTGACAGATATGTTGATGCATGGCTCTTGTTGATCAACGACTCAAATCTATTTCAGGCCTTCGAGACTTCGGGCCTTCAGCCACTTCGGCAACTTCAACAAATTTGGCACTTTGGTGGCCTTATGCATGCCACGAACTTGGACAACCTGCTACCCTTGACAACTATATGTGATAACACCTATGAAATAGGTTGCAAATTATGGTGTTAACAGAGTGCATCTTTCAATGCTGCAACATTTTCTAAGTGGTACAATGGCCTAATAGATGCAACATAGAGGCTGTGTATTCCGCAGGAACTTCTCAACTGCAATACGAAAAATATTGCCTTCAACATGAACCAACATCATACATTTGTATGGCCTAGGCAAGTTAGAAAGGAAGACTTCCATCCAAGGATGCTACCGTTCTACCTGGACAAAGAGGCCTTCGACAAAGAGGTCATGTCGTGGGCGGTGGTCAAACGCAACCCACGCAAGTCGGGGATGCACTACATCTTACCGATCGAGCTGCTAAAGAAGAAAGACAAAGAAGTAGGGGTAGGACCCAGCGCAAGGTCAGAGCCACAGAATAAAGAAGCTCTGGTGCAATCATACTCTGAGGAGAAAGATGATATGCAGCCATTGGAGCATAAGAAAAGAATGTTTTCCATCCTCTAACGGTTGCCAGCTAATGTCGTTTTTTCAGGTGAGGATGTCAACAACATCCCGAGTGCCATGTTCAGTACCGAACCAGCGGTGAAGAAGCTCAGAACTGGGGTTTCACTGAATAAACCTCTGAACCCCCAAATTATTGCATCAGCCACCCCCCACATCCGCGCAACTGTCAGAGCAAGCCCCATCATCCACATTCATGATGACCTTGAGCCTTGTTGCCGTCCTAATGCACACTTGCAAATGTGAGCTAAGTCCAACTCACTTAGTGTTCCCTCGGAGACACAATGTCTAAGTTCCAAGTCCACACTGTCACCTTGACTGGAACTTCTTCCTTCTAGGCTTACTCCTAGGGAAGCCAAGGGGGGTAGTCCCTAGTTTCTAAGTTAATTTTAAAGTTAATATTCTAGGAGTTAATTTTAATTGATTAAAGGCTAAGGGGAAAACTAGCCTAAGATGACAAGCAGCAATGCAAGTGCAAGTCTAAGTCTAAATGAAAAGCAACCCTTTCCCTAAGTCAACTAAAGACTAGTGCCTAAGGTTGGGCAAAGGGGTCAACTATGTTTTAGGGTGGTTCAATTACAAAAATTATTACAATTAAATCAAACTAAACTACCCCAAACCAGGATTATAACTATACAAAAGAATGACTAGGTGTTACAAAGTTTACAAGATTTACAAATTAGTTACAAAGATACATCAGCTAGATACAATATACACTAATTAGATACAAAGATATACAAATGTAACAAGATGTACAAGAGATGAAAAGATACAAGCAATTTACACCATAAGCCAAGCATGCCCCAAATGGCACTTACTCCATTTGGACTGCCTCCACTGGCAACAATCACACAAAGCACTCAAGGATCAAAAGCAAATGATGCCTCCCCAAGTGGGATACTCAATCACTTACTTGATCCACACCACAAAGATAAATTGATCAATAAGATATTCAAGATAATAATCCAATATTCACACCAGCATGAAATATAAAGACATATAGTTGCAAATACATAGATATAACAATGAAACAATCACAATTTATGTTTGCCTATCGATACATCTACTTCCCCCAAAACATACACAAGTGATCTATGCAACTAAGTGTAATTTCTTAAAAAAATTAAATTCCCACCCCCTAAGCTAGATGTGTGTCCCAAACTTCCTCCTCCCCCAAATAATTGCCCGGTGCTCAAGATAGTAAGGCTAACGAGGCCTTACCCTAGCTTCCAAGGTCAGCCCGCACAGTAAGAAGTAGTCCAGCCACGGGATCTCCCCAACGAAACCACGGGACGGTCCCCCACCACTACCGCCTGGAATGTCCTTCAAACCCATTTTAGATGGTGGAGGGAGATGAAAGAGGCCCCTAAAATGTTGCTAAGAGTTATTAGGACCCTCGGGTGGGTCTTTAGGTGTGTTGGGTGTATTTTAAATGAGTTTTAGGCCTTCAAATTTTATGCTTTTAGCGTATGGCCGTGAGCAAAATGTATGAGAAACAAGTGCTTAAAAAGTGTGATTATACCACCATAAATATGTAAAGAAAGAGGGAAATGATAGCACAATGTTTAAACCATAGAAGTAAACATCACATGAAAGGTACTTGCAAGATATTGAACCATAAAACCATGAACCATTCACATGTAATGATACTAGTAACTGAAATGATAGATAAAACTTAAACACTTTAATGATCTAAACCATAAGCATGTTACCAATGATGTAAGAAATTCTTGCAATAATGTTAAAGTGTGAGAGCTTAAAATGTAAATGAGGCCCTAAGCTAAAGATGCTAAACCATATACATTAATCCCACAAACATTGAATCATATGTGTGCAAGGCGTGTATGTTAAACCATAAGCAAGGCCGTGAGCATCAATGTGTGAATGTTTAACTAATCATAGGCCGTAAGCAATTAGACATCAAAGATGTGAAGCATCAAATCATAAATATGTGATGTGCAAACACTAGGCCGTGAGATCAAGTGTACTAGGCCGTGGGTGTTGATGAAGCTTAAAACGTGAGAAAAATCAAATGAAACGTGAGCTTAAGCATGCATCCAAAATAGATCTAAAACTTAACCATCATCATATCATATGTTATGCTAATTTATGAGAGTGAAATAACTTTAAAATATAAATGAAACTTAGCAAATGAGAGATCTCTAAACCATCATAACTTCATATGCACTAAAAGATTAACCAAATAACTAAAGAGTAAAAAAGATCTAAAGCAATAAAATCACACCTAAGTTATCTAGCCATTCAATATGAAATGTAAAAGCATATGAAATATTATGAAAGAGATAAACTTGTAAATGAGAACTTATCTAGGATATATCAACTATAAGCATTAAGATCACCACAAGTTAATTTCCCTTAAGCCGAAAGCGATTTTGGGGATGACTCCCCCAAGGTGCCACCAAGTGAGGTTAACACTAATAAGATATAATTGCATAGAAAAGTAGGGCATTCAACCTTCATTCTCTAGCGCCGGAGAGCCAGGGAGAGAGAATGTCAGGTAGGTTCCTGGCCGACTGCTCAGGCAAGAACTATCTTAGCATTGTTAACATATATTAGATTTATTTTATGAATAAAATGAAATGGACTTGAAAAGAAACACCACTACAATGGCCAAGGTGGTGGCAAGCCTCCCGATTTTGGCCAAAGAGGGTAGCTTATTGATACAATAAAAAATAAATGAAATAGAAACTAAGCTAATAGTTATATGAACAAAAGAATAGGTAATCTAAGTTAGATGGTATTTTAGGGCCCAAAAGATTTAGAAATATTGCAGAAAACTTAGAAAAGGAAAGAGAGAAGAGGAGAGATGTTACCCAAACCAAGAAGAAGTGTTTGGGGAAGCCTCCTAGGTGTTTGTATGCAGCTTACTCCTCAAAATATGTCAATACCCTGCAAAAAACAGCAAGCAAAAGCTTGCCGGAAATGCTGCAAAAAACACCAAAATATGTCACAGAAATTTTTGTTTATACACAAAAATTTCCAGCAAAGTAAATCAGAAATAAAAGTTCAATATTTTGACCTATCTAAGAGTTATATAGCTACAAAAAATAGTATGGAATGATAGCAATATATCAAATGTAAAAGAAATAGCAAGGAGTTTGTGCAAGTGGTGGTTGAAATCTGCTCTAAAGTCTCTTCCAATCCACAACCTGTGAGACAATCTGCAACTCAAACACAATGTGAATCTATAGCAGCATAGTATGATGATTACTATAGAAATCTGAACTAATTCATGACCATATCTAATCCACAATACATAGATCATCAACAGTAATGTATATTTGACCTACTTCAATAAACTAATTTATCAAAGATACATGCATATAAAATCACAAAATGAGCAAGGAACAAGATCACCTCATGTTATTTGATCACAAGACCAATCTTAATAATCCAAATGTCCTCCAAAGCTTTCTTTATTCATCCAAAATGTGAGAGCCTTGGGTAACTAATTGCTCCAAGAATCTCTAGAGAAAATGAGTGAGTGGAAGGTGGCAAGAGCAAGAAGATGGAAAAAATTTAGTAGCATAACAGTAGCTCAAAGAATGGTAAGGAAAAAGTGAGAGAAAGGCTTCCCTTTATACCCCAAGAGGAAAAGAGAAGGCACTTGGATGGGTGCCAAGTGTTGTTTTGAGAGCTAGAGAGCAAATCTCTAGAAAGGGGGCGCCCCACTTAGGGTTTGGGAGAGAGATTGGTGAGGTGGAGGGTTAGATCTTGTCTTGGGATGAGCTAACATCCTAGAAGGGGTGCACTTGGCATAGGAGAGAGACCCACTTGCTCAAAATAGCAAGTGTGGTTAGGTTTTGTGTGAGTGGAGTGACTCACCAACAAAGGGGGCGCACCATAGAAGAGGGTGTGACCTAGGTTGAGTTTAGTTAGGTTTTGGGTTAGGGATTTAGAAAGGTTAGGGTTTTGGTAAGTCTAGGGGGGCGCACCACATGTGTGGAGTGCCTTTTCCCAGTTTCTAGTCTAGATTTTAGGGATTTGGTAGTTAGTGGGTCGTTTTTCTCTTTAGGGCAAGGTTTAGAAGGTTAAGGGAGTGAGTAAAGAGGTTGAATTAAGTTGGAAAAAGGTTGGGATGGGTTTGGGTAGGTTAGGAGGGTCTAACTTGCCATTTTCCACCTTACACTCACTCATTAACTCAAAATTACAATGATTTTTGACATTTTAATAATGTCATCTCAGCAATTAAAATTGTTGTTTTGCCCTAGACTGACTCTAAGTGGACTAAGACATAGTAAACTTAGTCCGACTGAGCTGAAACTTGGTCTATGGGTGTAGGGGGTGCTATTCCATTTATTTTGAGCACAAATACCCCTATCAAAATCCCAAAGACGAAGTTTTTACAATATAAGCTCAAAAAAAATTAATTAATTAAATTATTAAAAATTTAATTAATTAAAAAAAACCTATCTATACTCGACGAAATTCCACGAAACTTTCTACACTGTCTAGCATGGTCATTTACAATATTCCTAACAAGGTTACCAATAAATGAGACCATCAGAGTGCCTTCCACCACTTTGGAGGAAGGCATGTGGAGGGAAAAACTCAAGGGAAGTCGGCCAGGAGCTTGCCTGGTCGACAACCTGAGGATAAAAAACCCTCGATGAAAGGAACTCCCCCAATGGAAACATCCAAGGTACATGACCTAACTATGATCCATGCAGACTTATTACATTATAAACCCACGCAGGGGTGTGGACATTTCATTTACAAAAATTTTGTGCTGGGGTATTAGATACCCAAGTAGAACCAATAATGTCTTCAACATAGATGAATACTTCATGGCACATGAGTTGACCCCTAGCTGAATAGGCGTTCAACATCTGGCTCCACATGGGGATGTGTGGTCGATCAACTCGAATGAGGCGGAGACCATACGAGAATCCAACACCTACAAAAATGATGCTCACACAATGTGAACACCCAAAGAATTTAACATTAGTATACATTCATACATAATGAATGAAATCAATAATACAAACAACATTTACATAATGAAATCTTTAAAGTACAACAATAAATTTACAATATGAAACTATGATACAAGAAAAATTTCTAAGTACATATTAACATCTACAACATGAATAAATCTATGATACATGAAACAATTCTAAGTATACAACATTATAAATGAAATAATACAAAACTGAAAATACAAGGAGTAGGGTTAGAGATACGTTACAGAGGGTGTCCCTTTGGACACCAAGCTGATCATCATCTGAAGAAGAGTTTGAGTTGTTGCCCATTCCTTGGAATATTGATGGGTTCACCATCCACATGGCTGAGATGAAAAGAATTAGGCCCTGCTATTTCCTTGATCAAATAAGGACCCAACCATAAGCTGTCAAATTTTCCATGTTTCCCTGGTTTCTCTCTGCCTTTATCCCAAAGTAGAACTGTATCCCCAACCATGAAGTCCCTCTGCCTGGCTGACATGTCGAAAGATTTCTTTACTTTACTCTGATTTCTGCAAGTCTGATCATATGCCTTTCTTCTGATTTCATCTAACTCGATGACCTGATT
>JZKD02S2371788.1:335860-351563 GCA_000966675.3 Picea glauca
CACATGTATAGTCTAGAGTTTTGAATATATTAATGTCTTTGTTGTGATTGGTTTGTGTTGTTGTGATTGGATGACGCAAGAGCATCGTAGCAGAGCGAGGATCAACAGAGATAAGAAGAGCTTTCATAAAGTAAGTACATCATCTTTCTTCTCTTGTCCATTCAATACTTTAGAACTAGGGAAAGAGTAGTATTCTGTCACAGTTTGTTCCAGATCCAGGTGGATCTGGGGAGATTGGTCTATGTCCGCACTCACGAATTTATCCTTGAACAGTAGATTTTGTAAGCTTGTCCACCACCACCATGGTCGAATCATGCAGCTTGCTTGTTCTAGGCAATCCTATAATAAAATCCATTGTCACCACTTCCCACTTCCATTCAGGAATGGTTAAAGGTTGCAACAACCCTGCTGGGTGCCTATTCTCAGCTTTCACTTTCTGGCATTCCATACATCTAGCAAAGTACTCGAAGATATCTTTCTTCATACCTTTCCAAAAGTAATGGTTCTTGATCGCTGCCATGGTTTTCTAATATCCAAGGTGTCCTACATAAGGAACATTATGCATTTCATGCAAAATCATATGTTTCAAGTCCTGGACATTTGGAACAAAAATCTTGTTCTTGCGCAACAGTATTCCATCTATCCCCAACTTATAATCATCCACCTTCCAAAGCATCTTACCCTGCTGTAGCATTTCTACCAATTCTCTGTACTGCAGATCTGCATTTGTAGCCTCCAGAATTTTGCTTTTAACATTATTTTGGTACATGCTAATTATTGTAGCATGTAACTCATGCACCTTCCTGCTGAGTGCATCAACCACTTTATTCTCTTTCCCCTTGATATGTTTTATATCAAACTCATATTCGCTTAGAAATTATAACCATGTGCTTTGTCTAACATTTAGATTTGGCTGATAAAATATTTTAGACCATTGTGGTCCATTCTTAGCTCAAACCTCTTTCCCATGAGGTTGTGTCTCCATTTCCTCAAGGCATGCACTATAGCTGCTAATTCCAAATCGTGAGTGGCATAGTTTCTTTCATGATCCTTCAACTTCCTTGATTCGTAACATATGACAAACCCATTTTGACTGAGGACTCCACCAAGTCCTTCATTACATGCATCAGTGCATACGATGAATTCTTCTTTTGGGTTTGCGATCCTTAATATTGGAGCACTTGTCAATAATTGTTTCAAGTGTTGGAAACTTTTCTCACAATATAGTGTCCACTGAAACTTCACTCCCTTTCTTTGCAAAGAAGTGATTGGGTGTGCAATCTTTGAGAATCCTTCAATAAATCTTCTGTAGTAACCTGCAAGACCCATGAATGATCTCACCTTTGTCACATTCTTCGGTGATGACCATTCTCTAATGGTCTCTATCTTCTCAAGATCCACTGCTATCCCATCCTTTGAAATGATATGCTCCAAATAATGAATCTGTTTCTGATAAAATGAGCACTTGCTCAATTTGGCATATAATTGACGTTCCCTTAATACTTGCAACACCATCCTTAAATGATGTTCATTCTCTTCCTCTGACTTGGAATATATAAGAATTTCATCCAAAAAGACAATGACAAACTTGTCCAAATACTCTAGGAAAACACCATTCATTAATCACATGAAAACAGCTGGTGCATTTGACAACCCAAATGGTACGACTATGAACTCATAATGACCATACATTGTCCTAAAGGAAGTCTTGCTAATACATTCTTCTTTAATTCTTACCTAATGGTATCCTGATTTGAGATCTATCTTTGAAAATATCTTTGTATCCTTCAATTGATCAAAGAAGTCATCAATCCTTGGTAGAGGATACTTGTTCTTAACAGTCACTTTATTCAACTGTTTGAAGTCAATGCACAACCTTAGTGTTCCATATTTCTTTCTCACAAACAAGACTGGGGCACCCCAAGGTGACACGCTTGGGCATATATACCCCTTCTTTAGAAGTTCTTCAAGTTTCATTTGCAACTCCTTCAATTCTAGTGTACTCATTCTGTAAGGAGTCTTTGATACTGGTGTTGCTCCAGGCATTAAATTTATAGAGAAATCAATGTCTCTCCTTGGGGGTAGTCTGGGTACCTCCTTGAACACATCCTCAAAATATTCCATGACTGCATAATCTTCCAAATTTGGCACCTTATCTTTAGGTGTCTCTGCCAAATGAGCCACACATATTTGACATCCTTTTCTGTAACATTTCTTTAGCTACAATGCTGAAATTTCTCTAATGGTTACTACCCTGGGAATTCCCTGTACCTTCCTTAATTTCCCTTCCTCATCCAGGCAAGTAAATGCTTTGTTGTGACAATCTAAGAGAGTGTGATGTTGGTTCAACCAATCCATTCCAATTAGACAGTCATAGGAACCTAAAGGCAAGATGTTTAAATCTGCCTTGGTGTTCATTCCATTCATGTCTATGAGGAAAGAATTTCCTACCCTTAGCGTTGAGGTTGAGGATCATGCCAAGACCATCAACATAGGAGGTGGTAGAGACCCGCTCGGAGCATTCAACAGCCAGTGGAATTCCACTGTTGTAACGTTCCCCCGGCCAACCACTGGCCGAAGTGCACCACTCCAAAGCAACCACTCATGCTCTGACACCAGTCAATAACATTCCCAGCCTTAACAGGCCCGGCCATTCTACTCTAGGGAACTCTTTCATTCCCTTACTGTGGAACATATGGTAACATACCCAGTAATCAACTGAACTATGACACCTATATTTACTCTTTAAACTGCATGCAACTAAAACATATTCATACAACATTCTTGCGGAAGCTTTTAACATAAATAACAATTTACTTTATGTAACATACGAATTTTATATTGAAATAACGGTAACTACAGATATGCAACACTTACAGGAAATTACTCATAAACACACAAGCAATTATAATCACATATATGATAAATCATAACATAGGCATGTAAATAAAAAAGCATCATATCATTTTATCATGCAATTGGTACTTATCTTAGAAAGACTGTCACCAACTGTGTATAGACCATCCACGAACGTCCCAGCCATAGACTACAATGTTCATCACTCTCAACAGTGAGTCACCCCCAAGCTGGGACCGAACTCCACCCAGGGTAAAGGGTTCCTATCTAGGCTAAGGCTTAAGGAAAACAGGAAAGACTCTGTCTCAGGTGCTTACTCAACTAACAGCCTACAGCCTCTCATTCCCCACATGTCTATTCCACCCAAGGAAGTGTGCCCCTTCTCTGCTCAACAGTCCCTCGGCTGCCCCACTTCCCTTCCAAGGCTTCAACAACAGGCCAGACTGGAAGTCTCAGAGCGTTGTAGCTGTATTTTAGCACCTTCAGGAATCATTCCCCAACAATTCTCTTGCTCGGAGAATTGCTCACGGGCCTAACAACCCACTTCTTCAATCCCGCTCCAAGCTAACCAGGTACTCCAACCAAAAAGGTCTATGGAAACAGGCTCTGGAATGGTGAAATGGCTATCTCAAGGATAACAGAATGCGTGAGTGAAAATGGTCATGGAAAATCATTGACTGGATAAATGAGTGTGGAAAAGAATCACTGTGAACTCTTTGTGAAAAGTGATGGTGAGAATGATGGTCAGGGTCTGGTCCGAATATTCCCTTGGAAAATTCCCCCCAATTGAGCTAAGTCCCCCCATGATATGAATGCATGTCTTCAACTTGACACTTGTTATATCAGAAGTTACTTTGGTCCACTTGTCCCCAACTTTAGAACTTAGGATAAAATAATTATCCATACTTTACATTTTTAGGAAATATTAATATAATATTCCCTTGACTTTTGACCCTCTCTTTCCCTAACTGGTGAAGTTCAGTCCCCCATCTCTTTTATTGTGGTCGGTCTGCGTGAAGTGATGTATCTTTCCATCCTTGTGAGGTTGGCATCAGTCGAGTCAAATAAGATCTAAGTCTGTAATGTAGTCTGTACCCTTTTTGAGAGTTAGAGCTCTGCGACATGAGTCCAAAATCCAAGAGTCTATAATAAGAACATTATTGTATGGTTCTAAGATTGTAAAGGAAGGGAGATTCTGAAGATAATATAAGGAAGGATCTAAATTTTCAAATTATGCTATGTCATCTTGTTTTTTACTCATGCATTACAATACTTATTTATGGTTTATGTGTTCCTCGTGATGGTTTTGTGTTTAATGGATTTTTTTCAACTTAAGTAGGTTCGATTATTGCACACATGAGTTCAGATTTGGTTGATAGCTAGATATCTTGCGCAAGGTCAGGATGAGTCCTAAAGGTTTTGTGAATCCTCCTATGCCTTTTCCTTACCCTTCCCTATCTAATTGTCTCAGCAACACTTCGGGTGAGACTTCTTCTCTTCAGAGGAGATGAAAATGCCAGCACTCTAGACTACTCGGTACCTTTTGTTGGTAACCTGAGAAG
The DNA here is from genome assembly GCA_000966675.3 of Picea glauca. NCBI lineage: Eukaryota > Viridiplantae > Streptophyta > Pinopsida > Pinales > Pinaceae > Picea > Picea glauca. Next base: position 340,279 of record JZKD02S2371788.1, read on the forward strand.
GACCCTAGTTTGATCAAACTTGCACCAACAGTACCAAAACCCTAGGTACCAAAACCTGCCTTTTAAGGACTTCGCTGACCTATTCTTCTTTCTTCTCCGTGAGGTGATACACATCACCCATTGGTGTCTTGTTCAGCTTGCTGACTTTTCCATGATCCATCTTCCTTGCTGCATTGTATTCCTTGATCTTCTCTTTCAATGACTTGCTTTCCTTTACTTTGCTCCGTCTTTTTTGCTTCTTTAGCTACTTCGACCCTTCCTCGGTGTGTGTGCCTTTCGTGCACTTCATACTTTGTCTTTCTTCTTCCTTGATTTTTCTTTCTTCCTTAATATCTAACCAAGGGCCAACAAGTCACCTTCATCATTTCTCTTTTTCTTATGAGGACATTTGTTAGCAAAATGACCAATACCATCACAATTAAAAAAAATTAAAGGAATCTTACCTCTATACCTACCGTTGGTTCCCTTGTTCAGTCTTCTGACAAAGTTGGACACTTCTTCATCATCTTCTGAGACGTCACTATTGCTTCTATGTTCATTTTCTTATTGCTTTCCCTTTTGCTTTGATATTTTGGATGCTTTTTTTACATCTGGATTTTTCTGTTCAATTCTCATTTCATATGCTGTGAAGATTCCATGTAGTTCATCCATGCTTATTGAGTTTGGATCTGCTCTTTCTTCTAGTGCTGATATCTTAGGGTCAAATCTCATAGGAAGATATCTTAGTACCTTTTGAACAATTACAGATTCTTGAATTTCTTCTCCCAATCCTATGATTGCATTTACTGTTTCATCGATTCATAAGAAGTAAGCTGCAATATTCTCATCTTCCTTCATCTTTAGTTGTTCGAAATGACCTATGTAAGTTTGAAGCTTTGCTGCTTTGAATTTTGTCCCAAATATCTTTAGGAGATTTACAATGTGCAACTTTGGTGAATACCATTTCACCAAGACCATTCAGAAGTGCATTTGTGGCTTTGGAATTATTTTGACTGAGTTTCATTGCTTTGTCATTTGTTGGCGGAATTGTTGGTACTGTGTATCCATCTACAATTGATTTCCAAATTTCAAATCCTTGTGCTTGTATATATGTCTTCATCCTTATGCTCCAAAATACATACTTCTGTCCATCAAACTGTGGTATTCCATTTTTATACAAGTTGTTGCTCTCCATGATCTACCTTTCAGTGGTTAAAGTTATTTCTGAAGAAACCTGCTCTGATACCAATTGTTGGATTACTGAGAGTGGGGGTGAATCAGTAATAGATAAATCTAATCCTTTTTAACCATATAATCCAAGTGTTATATCAATGTAGCATTATCATCCAATAACTACATAGTAAATAAGCAATGAACAAATGAACAATCATACACATACACAATACACCAGTGTTTTATGTTGAAACCCAAAGTGGGAGAAAACCACAGAATGATTTTTCTTATATGTCTTGAAGAATTACATTCATTGGAAGCACCGACTTCCTTTGTTTTCCAATTGCAACTGGAAGGAGGCTCCAACCCCCTAGTTTCTTAGGCTACAACCTGAGGGAAGCTCCAAATCCCCAATTCTCTGGCTACAACCAGAAGGAGGCTACAACCCCCTATGTTCTCTGGCTACAACTAGAAGGTGGCTACAACCACCTGTCCTTGCCCCGTCTAACCACCCTAAAGTAGAAGTAGAATGATGGAACCACTGCCACACTATCACTATGAGATATACCACTGTACAACTGTATCAATCTGTACCATTGACCTACATCCAATGCGTACAACTGCACTGTAATCAATATGTACCTAAACTAAACAAGTATCAAACAAATAAAATAGGTACGCGACCTGTAGTGCTGCAACACATGTATGTATGCACCCTATCTGTTATGCAGCTCGCGTATGTACGCGACCAAACTATTATGCAACCTGCGTATGCCTTTTGAAAACTAGGGTTTTCTTTCTTCTGAGAACTTCTAACCCTGTGTAACTTCTTTCACATAGATCTGTAACCTATCACTGCATCCAGACTGTAACTGTACCCCGTGCATGCATCCTCATACATAACCTTTACCCAAAGCCTATATATCTCTCTCTAGTCATGTGCCATATAGGTGTGTGTAATCATAAACAAGTATAATAAACCTCACATGATCTAGTCATCAAACCTTTTCTGATATTTAGCCTCTCAATACATCAACCACTTCACAAATACAAGCTCTCAACCATGTACCACAAAAACCCTTAGCCATACGCCAAGAAATACAAGATGTGCCTCAACAAGGAGTATCAATGAGAAATATACCAGCACTGTATTTCTGTAGATCTGACTTATGTAGAAGATCCCATACAGGCACTAGTCTCTCTAGGGAGAATCCTCAAATATCCATAACCATTTCATATGCATACATCAAAATCCAAATATTCATAGAAACAAGAAATACGTTTTCAACCAATGGATAGATCTGATGTATCTGAGCACTGTAGACCTTCCTGGGAGGTTGATCTCAGAATCTAGAACCTCTGCATCTTCATCTTCTCAGGTTTCCATGGCTTTACCAACATGTATGCACCCTATACACTGCCAGCCCACATACGCCTTAGTATGTACGCACCCTATACACTGTCTTCCTGCATACACCTCATAAAATAGGGTTTTTTAGTATTCATTGTAATTCTAAGAATTTTTTTGTCAACCCTTCGAACTACCACAGACTTTCGCAACTTCAAATGTATCAATGAGTACTTGTAATAAGCCTCACACAACAAAAGATATTCAATGTGTTCAAGTGTGATTAAATGAGAGAGCCTTGCCTCTTATTTATACTTTCATGTAGCATCCCACTTTCATTATTTTAGGGAGTTCTCCATTAACTTAATTATTTAAATAATTTCTTTTGCCAACACTTTGACTTTTGGGGGCTTCTAGATGACTCGTGAGGGTCCTCCAACTTCACATGGCCATAACTCTCTAGCTGTGAGGATTTATGTGACATTCCACATACCACTGAAAATGGCATGACAAGCACTATCCATCTAGGATAGTTTCACTGATAAATTCATTGACCTTCATCTCATTATTCCACAATTAAGCATGGGTTCTCTAACCATACTTCTAGGATAACTCAATCCACAAAGAATCTTCCCATGAGGGCTTTCACCATAACGGGACCACTTTGGAGTTCATCCATTTCTACTTCTTATCAACCATGACAAGACAATAATGAGTCATCTTTACATCAAGCAAACTTGGGTCCATTACCCAAACCTTTGTGCCACCAGACTTTCTTCAAGGGTTGACATCAATGACAACCAACCTTAATCAACATTAATAGAGTCACAAGGAGCTTAGAAAAGCTACCTTCTTGGGGGTGTAAGTCCTTTTACTTACCAATGCAAGTTTCTCTAAGCTAGGTTTTAAGCTAAGAGGGTGTATGCCCTTATACTTCTCTTAGCAAACCCTTGTCAATGAGATGAAGAATTAAAATGAAGAAAAAATGGTGAAGAATATGGTAGGGGTGTAAGCCCTTATACTTCCCACCTATATCATATCACAAAAAATACTTGACTTGAATCAAAATGATAGAAAAAGAGTAAAAACCATACCAAGATCAAGAGAGATGTTAAGACAATCCACCACAAGAGCTATAAATTAACCTTGTCAAGGCTAGCGCGTCACTTATTCCATTAACCATTCAAAATTTCATCCATACACAAGTGCACAAAAGCTAAATAGCTAAGGGGGCCAAAAATTTCAGACCAATACCTCTTGTGAGAGGAAAGTTATGTTTCAAAATGAGATCTTATGATCTCTATTTATACAAAAATTAGCCAACATGGATTGTCCACAAAATAAGGAGTAAATAACAAGATTAGGGGTCAACAAACCTAAGCTTTCCCCATTAACACAATAATATTAAACAATTCACTTAAAATTTCATCTTTTGCACAAATTAAAGCCTAATTAAGGATGACATCACTCCTTTAGGGGACGTTTTTCCACTTTGAAGGGGTCATTGATGCTGGAGAAGGATGGAAGGGCCTCCCAAGGCCATGTGTCAAGCATCCAGATGATCCTTTCTTGTTGGAAAACCTATTCTCACCAGAACATCCAAGTGTAAGTGAGTGGCACCTCACCACCAAGCCCAAACCCCCAATACCATGATGTCAGGCAAGGAAATGGGATGTTTTTCCCTTCCTCAGAAAATCATTTAGCATGCAATGGGTGGGCTAGGTCATCCAAGCCATCATCAAAGTCATCCAAGTCATCTCTCTCTCACATGACATGCAGGCCCATGGCATCCAACATGTGGGCTTGTAGCCCCATGGACGCCCAAGCTAGGCTTGTTCTCCCAAAACTGTCCACCAGCTAGGTCTTGCAAAAACAAATGGACACACCCTCCAAGGATATCAATTCATAACATCATGATAAGTGCATCCAATCAATAAACAATCCATCTAAGCATGTTCATCAAGGATTACCATATCAAACAATTAACAACTCAAAGACATTATCCGACTTGTCAAGCTTAAGTATGGGAGGGTTGACGAGGTGTCTTGTTGGGTAGATCTTTCCCCAGGTCGAGGAGAGCCTCCGGAGGGTCCCTCTCTAATCCATGTAAAGTGTATGAGGTGGATTGGGTCAAGACTCAATGGGCATAGAGCTCATGACATACTAGGGGTCATAGTGTCTCATTCATGGGTGCCTTTGTAGAGGGTGTGTGGTACCTTCGTCCACAATGCGTTTTTCCAAGCCCATTATTTTCCTTTTATCTTTCTTTCTTTATATTTTATTTCTTAGCACAAGGAGAGATTGAAGGTCACTGCCCTTGTGTGGTGACCATATGGTGGAAATTTCACCCACAAATTCCTAATGGAAATGATAAGGCTAGCTCGTGATGAGACACCCTTTCTCTCAGCCATGCAACTGAGAGCCAATTCCCTTGCGTGGTGACTAGATAATGACAATGTCATACTACTGGACATCCATGAACATGATAGGTCAGCTCTTGATGAGACCTCCTATCCTTTAATCTACCTTTCAGGAATTTATTTGTTAAATTATGGGTCCCCTTTTATTCCTAGATGAGTGTTTTATTTCTCTCTAGGGTGATCCCTGGGTGAAGTATCTGGAAGGTTCACATATGGATTTTATATTTTACCCAACACCAACCCCTCTAGGCCTTTATCCCCTTCTTCCCATAAAATGAGGGAAAACATCTTCTTTGGGTCAATACACCCTAAAATCCCAAGAGATAAGGAAACATAAGGGAATCATGATGGAAAATGGTATGTATGGTCGGGAGCAGTACGATGGCTAATCAAGGGATTTCCCAGCAGCAAACCCATTCCCAAATAATACCACTTACTAGGGCACAATGTCAACCACCAAGGTGAAGCAGGGAAAAAGGAATAATGTCCAAGGACATATCATGAAATCTAGAGCAACCTAAGATACAACATAATCAAATGGCTTAGGTATTGAAATGATGCTTCCCATAATACTGACTTGTACCTCATGGAGCAAGGCCCACTACATTCTGAAATCCAACTGGTGTGGTGGATGCCATATGTAAACCTATGAGAATCTATGGTGGTGAGTGGGTTTTCCATCTGTGCAAAGCGTACTGCTAGTCATGTAGTCTCTCGACACTCCATATCTGCAACCTGAGGGCCTCGAGACACCATCTCCTTAGTTATCCACAAAATGGGGATAACATATGGCTCCTAATTGGGGACATGTTCTCGTCATAGAGTGCATGAGAACCACAACATCTCCTAGTAGACCTGTTCCTACAAGTAAACATCAAACTGTCAAGTGCAATATGGCCTACTCATCCTTGATCTCATATATCAAAACCCACTAAACTAGAAAATAAAATTTTGAGTTTTTTTCAAAACTTTTAAACTAAGCATGAAATAAATATGCAAGTAGAGTAAAATGAAAATGAAATGCATCTAAAATAGTATGAGCAATCAAGATGTAAAGGAAGGGAATCAAAATGACTTACCTACTTACCTGGGGAACAGGCCCTAAAGAAGTCATGAGCCACCCTAGAAATAATGTTTGAGGAGAGATCCATTTACTGGTAGTGGCATCCTCCCCCCATTTTTCGTGGATAAGTAGAAAGAGTCTGGTCCAGACACTTCCTCTTTTTTGTAGGGGCCTCATGAAAGACTGTCAAAGTTTTGATGCATTCCTGGTTTTTTCTCTTCTTTTGTCCCAAAGTAGAAATTGATCCCCTACCTTGAAGTCTCTTTGTCTTTCTTTTCGATCAAAAGTTCCCTTTACCTTTTCCTAATTCCTTTCCATTTGATCGAATACCATTCTTTGAGTCTCATCCAATTCTACAAGTTGATCGATTCGTGCCTGCAATGCTTCCTTATCTGTACTGAATTGTTGGGCTATTTGTAGTGCTAGAATTTGGACATTTATAGGCAAGCGAGCCTCAAATCCACAAAGCAACTCAAAAGGAGTATTTCCAGTAGAAGTCTTGGTGGTTGTGTGGTCGGCCCACAAAGCATACTTGATCTTGCTGTCCTAACTCTTTTTGTTCTCCCCAACAGTCTTTTTTACAATGTTCATGATGTTTTTGTTGTTGGATTCTTCCAATCCATTTCCTTGAGGATAGTAATTTGAAGAGTTTGATAAAATAAACCCATACTTGAAAAAAAACTCATTGAGCGCCATTGAGCTAAAGGCTTTGGTGTTGTCGATGGTTATCTTAGCTGGGACACCAAATATAGTAACAATATTTTCCTCAAGGAAATTCATCATGACTTCTTTCATTGCTTTCTTGGTTGGGATAGCTCCCACCCATCTAGTGAAGTAATTAGTGGTAGTCAAAATCCATCGATACCCGTTACTAGAATTGTCTTTGAATTCACTGATGAAATCCGATCCCCATTTTTGAAAGGGTTCTTCTAAAATGATCAGTTTAATGGGAAGGGTAGGGAGGTGTTGCTTACTAGTAAAAAAATGACATGGCTGACAAGCTCTAACATATCGATGTGTGTCAGAAACAATAGTAGGCCAATAATACCCTTCTCTTAAAATCTTATGGGTTGTGGTGCGTGCTACAAAATGGCCTCCACAATGTCCCGTGTGGAGTTTTGTGACTAACTTATCAAATTCTTCTTTATCAACACATCTAAGAATCACCCCATCTGGATTTCTCCAACCGAGACCCTCTTCTGTTAGGAAATACTTCATGGATTTGAGTCTTAGGGCCCTTCTTTTATGTTCCACCAAATGATCAGGGTATGTGAGGCTCTTTAAGTAATAAATGATGTCAGAATACCATTCATTGTTTTCAATCTCACTTACGATGATGTTGACTTTCTCCCTTAGTCCTACCTCAATGGCCTCTTGATTTATTTTTGCCATCATTTTTTCCAGCCCTTGTCATTTAATTATCTTAGTTGGCTTGATTTCCAAATCATATTCTTGTATTTGTGACACCCATTTTCCCCTTGATCCAAGGCAATATTGTTGTGATAAGACATCCTTCACAATGGGGTAGGGGACAAAGGCCTTGATCTTGTTGTATCCCACATAGGTTCGAAAATGTTTGAGAGACTTGACTAGAGCATAATCTTGTTTTTCCGTGATGGTGTAGTTCAGTTCTGAGTCCCTAAGATTCTTTCTCATGAAATCTATTGGTTGTTCATCCCCTTGATCATTATTTTGTAACAACACACCTACGATGATATCCTTTGAAGCAAAGGAGAAAATGATGAAGTCCTTGGAGAAGTTCAGGCTAACCAAGACAGGTGTGACAGTTATTTCCTCCTTAATATCTTCAAAAGATATCCTACCTTCACTTTCCCACTGAAAATGGGCGTCCTTTTTTAGTAACGTGTTAAGGGGTTTAACAATTTTGGAAAAGTTTAGGACAAATCTCCTGATAAAGTTAATTTGGCCGAAGAAGGATTTCAAGGCTTTCTTATCTTTAGGGAGAGGGATTTTCTTGATAGATTCAACCCTAGCAGGATCTATTGTGATTCCATATTTAGAAATGATGTGTCCCAGTAACTTACCCTTGTCAACACCAAAAAATGATTTCTTAGGGTTGAGAGAGATACAAAATTCCCTACATCTTTGGAAGAAAGTTCTTAAATGATGAATATGTTGTTCTCTCATTTTAGAAATGGCAGTTAGATCATCTTGATATATCTCTATGAGCTTTCCAATTACATCTCTGAAGGCATAATCCATGGCTCGTTGAAAATTAGACCCTGCGTTGGTGAGTCCGAAAGGCATTCATTAATACTTATAGGTTCCCCAAGGGGTGGTAAAAGAAGTATTGAGTTGATAATCCTCCTTTACCAAGACTTTGTTATACCCCGAGAAACCATCAAGCATGAACATCATCTCTGCACCAGTTACCCTTTGCAAAATATATTCCATGTTTGGTAAGGGATAGTTGTCTTTGAGCGAAGCTTGGTTTAAGTTTCTGAAATATACACATATTCTTATTTCACCGGTATTCTTCCTTACAATGACTGGATTAGACACCAATGATGAGTATCTAATTGGTTCAATTATTCCTTTTTCAACCATCTTGTGTAACTCTTTCTATACTTGTGGGGCAGCCTTTGGGTTCATTTGTTTGAGATTTTGTCTTAAAGGTTTTGTGCCATCAATGAGGGGGATGGCGTGTTGTATAGCATCCTCCCGGTAGGCATTTATATCTTCATAATACCAATCGAAAACATCCTTGAACTCTCTTATCAATGTAGTGAAATTTTCCCTCTTATCAACCATTGTTCCTTTACCAAATTTGATCAACTTCGGGGATTCTTCGATTCCAATGTTGCATTCAATAATATCGTCATTGATTTTAATTGAAGGTTTCCCTTTATACATATCATTTTGGTCAAAGAGGTTTTCTAACAGAATGATTAATTTGGGTAGGGACCCGTCTATTACATCGATGATCTCAATTTTCTCTTTCTCAACCAACAAGTTTATTTGGGCTTTAGAGAATTCTCCCTCATTTTGTAGAAAATGAATAATTTGATTGTCGTTCTCAAAAAATTTCCAATGTTCCAAGTTGTCAGGTAAAAAAGGTCTGAAGTTGACTTCTACCTTGTATAAATCGATTTCTTTGGAAAGTTGTAAGTTTGAAGCGGAGACAACAAGACTATCTTCCAAGTGACTTTCTTCCCTAGGGATGGCCTCAATGGAAAAGTTGTCAAATATCTTTATGGCATCCCAGACAACATCTCTATATTGGTTTAACCTTGGGTTCTGTGCAACAAACTTCTTGTTGACTTGTGAAACAATTAGATATGAGTCCCCTTTTACATGGCGGTTCTTGATGTTCATCTCGATGGCCAGGTTGATGCCTAGGATAAGGGCTTCATACTCAACAATGTTATTCATGCAGTCAAATTATAGTTTGTATGAGAAAAGGGTGGTCTCATTATCTAGTGACCTCAGGACTATTCCTGCACCTGAGCCCACATTTGAGTGTGCACCATCAAAATCTAAGCCCCAATACCCTTCTTTTTTTTCTTCATCTATGAAGGAGGAATCTACCATAATAAACATGTTGTATATTCCTTCTTTGAGAACCTGATGGTTTTTTTTGTCACAACTCATGGTATTTTCAGTTTTGGTACTGTCTTGGGGAGACACTTTCTCTTTGAATTTGTTCTTTTCACTTGCGTTTCCCAGAGGTTCTACAAAGATCTGTCGAAATTATTGTGAGAATTTCCCTTCGGCCAACTCCGTGGCTCATTTATTTTCTAATTCAAAAATATCATTTTGTGGGTGAGGTGTTTTTTCTAGAGTTCTCTCCCTCTTTTCTTCTAAGAGGTTGATCATGGGACACACTGCCCTATTAGCTTCTTTCTCTTGTCCCTCTTGTAGGTAAATTCTGACATCTGCAGGAAGTTTTGGCAAAACAAAGCCATCAATCTGATTAATCTAAAGAGCCTTTTGGGGTCTTTTTGTCCTTGTACAAAAGAAGTAGCCAAGTTTTCTTCTATTTCATGGTCTCTTTCCTAAGCTTCAAAAAGAGTGGTAGGGTGTTCCCTTACCAGTCCCCCATATGGATCTTTCATATTTTAAATATATAACTTAAGAATGGAAGCTGGAGGAGGTTTCAAATATTGGGGAAAAATATTATGAGGGTGTTAAACCTATTGTTGAAATCCCTTATGTCTTCCCATGTTCCTCTCTTGCAGTTGTGAAGCTGATTACATAAGGATTGGTAATCTCTCTTTTTCTCTAATCTTTTGGTAAAAGTCTCTTGAAAGAAGTTCCAGTTTGTGATTGTTCCTGGGGGAATGTTTTCAAACCACTCCTTGCCCTTCCCAATGAAAGTGTAAGAGAAACATTTCATCAGGATATCCTCGTGTTGGTCACAGGATTCTAAACTATGCAAGAAGAGATACAAGTGATATTTCAGTTTAGTAAGGTCCTCTCATGAAAAGGTGTGCATCCACTCTTTGAATTCCTTTGGGAGTTTATGCGAGGATCCAGGGATATTCGTTATGTCCAAAGGTTTGTGTGCCTCTTTGTTTTGCAGGCTCTAGGTAGTGCTTGGTGAGGTGGGTATAGGTGAAGCCAGAGGTGTGGAAATAGCAGGTGAGGATGGAGGGTTAGGAGAGGTAGAGGAGAAATTATGAGGGACGAGGGAATTTGGGGGACTAGGCCCTTTGGGTGGTGCTTTGCAACCCCTAGAGGTTTTGTTGGTTGTACATTTCTTTGGTGGCATGTGGAGTCTCCAGACAAGCCCTTTCTTAGGAAAGGTGTTTTGTCGATAAGGTGGAAAGGGAATGTCCCTTAGGTGGAGTTGCTAGGTAAGCTAAGAAAATGACTTTTGGGATAGATTACCAAAGTGTTGTTAGGGTTCAAAAGAGGATTAAAAATCCTCCTTGGAAACAACGCCAAAATTTTATGGCACAAGTCATAGGTTGGGAAAATCCCGACCCAACCAAGGAAACAAGTACTAAAACTATGGGAATACTACACCTAATCTCACCTTGATGTAGGTCCCACACTTCAAGGGTGACTAGGTCACTCTAGGGAGGTGATCCTGGTGACCCTAGGGGGATTGATACAGAGATGGAAGGAAGTGGAAACGGATCCCCTATAGGTCAATTCTAAATGGACGTAAGGGTATGGAAATATGCCTTATAAGTCAAGTAAAGGCTGCCCCACAAGTATAGTGTTTTGCTAGATGATTGTACCTTCCCGAGACACAAGAAAACATAGCTTGTAAGAGTATATGTTATTTGGATCAACAAGTTAAGATTGTCATCCCTAATTTGCAGCATTAAAATAT
>JZKD02S2371788.1:351618-362739 GCA_000966675.3 Picea glauca
AAATAAATTATACTATAATCTTTCCAATAAGTGCTAGATATCAAATAGAAAATGCAAGAGAAAAACTAGCTAAACTCAAGATGAAAATCCCAAATTCTAACACAAAAGATAAGGTTGTTGTAAACAGTTGTCTGCAGAAAATTATATCAGCCTTATGGCTGTAACATTCAATGTATTACAGAGAAAAAATCAGCCACTAGAATTCCTTCAAACTTTTCCAAAAAGTGCACTAGGACTAGGAGAGTATGTGTGCAAACTTTGAGCCAAAACTAATGGTTGATAAGAGAGTTGTTCAAGCAAGTATGTTAGGGTTTCTGCAGCCCTAATGGATGAAGATGCAAATTTGAAAAAATATAAATAAGTAGCCCTTGGATGAGGATGACCTAATGGCTATCAAGTGCCCAAGGCACAAGGAAAACAATCCACTTTTGCAAGAAGTAAAAATACTGAAATTCAGATTTCCCAATGCAATAATTTATATCTCCAATGCATTAGAAATATGACTAGTGCCTTTACTATTGGGTTAATGGAGTCATAAGGAGCTTAGAGAAGCTACCTCCTTGTGGGTGTAAGTCCTTTTACTTCCCAAGACAAGTTTCTCTAAGCTAGGGTTTAAGCTAAGAGGGTGTATGCCCTTACACTTCTCTTAGCAAACCCTTGTCAATGAGATGAAGCAATAAAATGAAGAAAAAATGGTGAAGACTATGGTGGGGGTGTATTCCCTTATACTTCCCACCTAACTCCTAGCACAAACAATACTTGACTTGAATAAAATGATAGAAAAAGAGTAAAAAACATACCAAGATCAAGAGAGATGCTAAGACAATCCACCACAAGAGCCAAAAATTAACCTTCCAAGGCTAGCACATCACTTCTTCCATTAACCATTCAACATTTCAGTCATACACAAGTGCACAAGAGATAAATATCTAAGGGGGGCAAAATTTTCAGACCAATACCTATTGTGAGAGGAAAGTTATGTTTCAAAATGAGATCTTATGATTTATATTTATACAAAAAATAGCCAACATGTCTTGTCCACAAAATAAGGAGTAAAACCAAAGATTAGGCGTCAAAAACCCTATTCTTTCCCCATTAACACAATAATATTAAACAATTCACTTAAAATTTCATCTTTTGCACAAATTAAACCTTAATTAAGGATGACGTCACCCCTTTAGGGGACGTTTTTCCACTTTGAAGGGGTCGTTGGTGCCGGAGAAGGATGGAAGGGCCTCCCAAGGCCATGTGTCAAGAATCTAGATGATCCTTTCTTTGTGAAAACCCTCTTCTACATCCAAGTGTAAGTGAGTGGCACCTCACCAACAAGCCCAAACCCCCAATACCATGACGTCATGCAAAGAAATGGGACATTTTTCCCTTCATGGGAAAATCGTTTAGCATGCAATGGGTGGGATAGGTCATCAAAGTCATCATTAAGGCCATCCAAGTCATATCTCTCTCACATGGCATGCGGGCCCATGGCATCCAACCGGTGGGCTTGTAGCCCCATGGAATCCCAAGCTAGGCTTATTCTCCCAAAATTGTCCACCAGCTAGGTCTTGCAAAAACAAATGGACACACCCTCCAAGGATCTCAAGTCATAACATCATGATAAGTAGATCCAATCAATAAACAAGCCATCAAAGCATGTGCATCAAATATTACCATATCAAACAATTAACAACTCAAAGAAACTATGCGACTTGTCAAGATTAAGTATGAGAGGGTTGACGAGGTGTCCTGTTGGGTAGATCTTTCCCTAGGTCAAGGAGAGCCTCTAGTAGGTCCCTCTCTAAGCCATGTAAAGTGCATGAGGTGGATGGGGTCAAGACTCAAAGGGAATTGGGATCATTTCATACTAGGGGTCATAGTGTCTAATTCATGGGTGCCTTTGTAGAGGGTGTATGGTACCTTCATCCACAATGCATTTTTTCCAAGCCCATTATTTTCCTTTTATATTTCTTTCTTTATATTTTATTTTTTAGCACAATGAGAGATTGAAGGTCACTACCCTGGCATGGTGACCATATGGTGGCAATGTCACACAAAAATGACTAATGGAAATGATAAGGATGACTCGTGATGAGACCCCCTTTCTCTCAGCCATGCAGCTGAGAGCCATTGCCCTGGCATGGTGACCAAATAATGACAATTTCATACCACTAGACATCCATGGATGTGATAGGTCGTCTCATGATGAGACCTCCTATCCTTTAATCTACCTTTCAGGAATTTCTTTGTTATATTATGCATCCCCTTTTATTCATAGATGAGTGTTTTATTTATCTCTAGGGTGATCCCTGGGCAAAGCATCTAGAAGGTTGACATATGGATTTTATGTTTTACTCAACACCAATCCCTTTGGGCCTTTAGCCCCTTCTTCCCATAAAATGAGGGACAACCCCTTCTTTGGGTCAATACACCCTAAAATCCCAAGAGATAAGGAAACAAAGGGGAATCATGATGGAAAATGGTAAGTATGGTTGGGAATGGTATGATGGCTAATCAAGGGATTTCCTAGTAGCAAACCCATTCCCAAAGAAGACCACTTACTAGGGAACAATGTCAACCACCAAGATGAAGCAGGGAAAAAGGCATAATTTCCAGGCACATGTCATGAAATATAGAACAATCTAAGATACAACATAATTAAATGGCTTAGGTATTGAAATGATGCTTACCATAATACTGACTTGTACCTCATGGAGCAAGGCCCACTTCCTTCTGGAATCCAAATGGTGTGGTGGATGCCATCTGTAAACCTGTGACCATCTGTGGTGGTGAGTAGGTTTTCCATTTGTGTAAAGCATAATGTTGGTCATGTAGTCTCTTTGCACTCCATATCTACAACTTGAGGGCCTTGAGACACCATCTCCTTAGTTATCCACAAAATGGGGATAACATTATGCATTGGTATGCAATGGTATTGGAAATGGTATTTATTATCCATTGGTATGCAATGGTATGCAACGGTATTGGCAATGGTATTTATTATGCATTGGTATGCAATGGTATTGACAATGGTATGCAATGGTGTTGGGAATGATATGAATTGGTATGCAATGGTATTGGCATTGGTATGCAATGGTATTGGAAATGGTATTTATTATGCATTGGTATGCAATGGTATTGGTATGCAACGTTATGCAATGGTATTGGCAATGGTATTTATTATGCATTGGTATGCAATGGTACGCAATGGTATGCAATGGTATTGGTATTGGTATGCAATGGTATTGGTATCCAATGATATTGGAAATGGTATTTATTATGCATTGGTATGCAATGGTATTGACAATGGTATGCAATGGTATTGACAATGGTATGCATTGGTATAAAATGGTATTGGTATGTAATGGCATTGGTATGCAATGGTATTGGCAATGGTATTTATTATGCATTGGTATGAAATGGTATGCATTGGTATTGACCGTATGCAATGGTGTGCATTGATATGCAATGGTATGGTATGTTATGGCATGCAATGGTATGCATCAGTATGCAATGGTATTTATTATGCATTGGTATGCAATGGTGTGCAATGGTATTGGCAATGGTATGCAATGGTATTGGCAACAATATGCAATGGTATTTATTATGCATTGGTATGCAATGGTATTGGCAATGGTATGCATTGGTATGCAATGGTATTTGTATTGGTATGCAATGGTATTGGAAATGGTATGCAATTATGCATTGGTATGCAATGGTATTGACAATGGTATTGGTATTGGAAATGGTATTTATTATGCATTGGTATGCAATGGTATTTATTATTCATTGGTATGCAATTGTATGCAATGGTATTGGTATGAAATGGTATTGACAATGATATTTATTATGCATTGGTACGAAATGGTATACAATGGTATACAATGGTACTAACAATGGTATACAATGGTACTAACAATGGTATGCATTGGTATGCAATGGTATTGGCATTGGAAATGCAATGCAATGGTATTGGTATTGGTATTGGAAATGCGATGGTATTGGTATTGGAAATGATATTGGTATTGGTATTGGTATTGGTATTGGTATTGGCAATGGTATCGGAAATGGTATTGGTATCAGTATTGGTAATACATAAGGGTATTGGCATTGCATATTGGTATTGGTATTGGTATTGGCAATGCATATTGGTATTGGTATTGGTATTGGAAATGCAATGGTATTGGTATTGGTATTGTCAATGCAATGGTATTGGTATTGGTATTGGCAATGGTATCGGAAATGGTATTGGTATCAGTATTGGTAATGCATAAGGGTATTGGCATTGCATATTGGTATTGGTATTGGTATTGGCAATGCATATTGGTATTGGTATTGGTATTGGAAATGCAATGGTATTGGTATTGGTATTGTCAATGCAATGGTATTGGTATTGGTATTGGCAATGGTATTGGTATTGGTATTGGTATTGGTATTGACAATGCAATGGTATTGGTATTGGTATTGGTATTGGTATGCAATGGTATTTGTATTGGTATGCAATGGTATGCAATGGTATTTGTATTGGTATGCAATGGTATGCAATGGTATTGGAAATGGTATTTATTCATCATTGTTATGCAATGGTATTGTCATTGGTATGCATTGGTATTGGCATTGGCATTGGCATTGGTATTGGTATTGGTATTGGCAATGCATATTGGTATTGGTATTGGCAATGCAATGGTATTGGCATTGGTATTGGTAGTGGTATTAGCAATATAATGGTATTGGTATTGGCAATGCAATGGTATTGGCATTGGTATGCAATGGTATTGACATTGGTATCCAACGTTATTGAAAATGCAATAGTATTGGTATTTGCAATGCAATGCAATGGTATTGGTATTGGTATTGGCAATGCAATGGATAAAACCCACAATCTAATGGTGTTCAAGTAGAAATTAGTAAGTAAACTCATTATCATTGTGGTTGTTTTTATTGCGATCATTAATTTTCTTTGTAATTTATTTGTCAAATTAACAAAATGGCCTTTTGAGTTTGAAATAAACATGTTGACATGTAATAGGTATAGATGAAAGTGTTATATTCAACAAGTTCATTATGTACCACATGGACTTTATGAACAAATGGATTGATCTGTATGATAAAAAGAGAGAAGAAATGTTAGAAGAAAGGAGACAATTTAAGAGATCGAACCCAAAGAATACCCCATTTCCTACTGATCTGCAAGGGGAATGGGGCAAACATTGCACACTAGAATGGGTTATTGAAAAAATTCAAAATGAAATAGAAGATGCAAGTATAAATTCAAACATAAAAAAAGATGAAATAAACATGTCTGTGGATGACATTGTAGATGAAATTGGTGGGTGACATTGGTGATGGGCATGTTGGAATATGTTCCATGAAATTTCAAGAGAGTTTCAACAAAAAATGCCAAAAATAGCACTGACGTTTTCAAAAAATTGGAGAAAAATACACTAAAACAATCTTTGGAAGAAAAAAATGGAGCAAATAACAGGGATTTGTTGTAGTGTGTGCATCAAAGGAGTTTGTGGTAACTCCTCTAATGCGCATCGGAGGAGTTTTCATTAACTCACCCGAAAACCCAAAATTGAGATGTAAATTTTTCTAAGTGTCTAAAATTGAGAGGAACAAATTTGAATGAAATGTGAAGCTTGAAGAACATGCTTGTAAAGGGAGAAGGAACCATCAAGAATATACAGGTCGAAGGGTTTTCAAAGCCAAAGAATAAAGGGGCTCAATTTGCTTAGAGGGATTTTGCAATTAGATTACAAGAAAATGGAGGGTTGTATTGCATGTCACAACAACTCCATTGCCCATAGGATAGGCTTTGGTATTATAGGTCAGCTTACAAGCTTTTCTTGATCAATTTACATGGCCTTTCTCCTTCCACACAGTTAAAGGGGTCTATTTTGGTACAATGCTTCATATTTATTCAGATCATCATTGGTACATATTACAAAATTCTCACATAGAATCATTTCATTTTTATAGACAAAGAGATTCATATGGTTCTCGACATCCCACAGGGGGATCCCTTGAGTCACCATTTTTAACCCCTAGATTTTCACCCTTGAAAATCTTGAGGGTTAAGTGTCAACATGCATTATTTTGGCTGGCATTCTGAGATTCTCTAATATTTTATCACTTGTGTTGAGTTAGAGGTTGGTTCCCATCAGAGACAAGTACATGATCGATACATGTTTTTTGTTTTTGTTTCAAAGTTAGACCTAGCTCGATTTCCCATGCATTTGAGAGAGTTGTCTATATACAGCAGGTGTCCGTAATTTTTAGGAGACAATGTTTGAGAGACTCGGTTGATAGTATGCTTGGGCAGGTTTGAGAATACAGTGTTGATTCTTGAGACATTATGGGTCTTTTGGACCTTTTTCGAGTGACATGCATGATATTTCTATTTTTAGCAGGTGGAGCACCATGGCTCACATGCCAATTTTGATTGCAAATTTGGAATCTTCTTGTAAAACTGAATCCAATGAGTATGATATCATTGACATGCAAGGAGATTCTATTTTTAGCAGTGTCTATTTTTAAATGTTTGACACATGACTATGTTCTCCAAGTCATCCCCGATGTTTTTGACAGTTTCCTAAAATTTAGGAGTTAGACCCTATTTTTAGCAGTTTGTATAAATAGCAGGGGTGATCGGCTCCAAAGGTGACAAGTGGCAGGGTCAGTTTCCAAAATTTGGAAGTGATTCAGTGTGACATGTGGCATTGGTGTTGCATTAATTAAAGAGGGGTGCACTTCCCGATTTAAAGTGTTAAATGAGTTAATTAAAATTTGTAGGGCGTATGGATGAGGTGGCAAGCCAACTTGAGAAATATTGGGCTAATTAAGGCTTAATCACCATTAATGCCCCTTCAATCGCCATAAATACCACTTTTCATGCATTAAAATCCATTAAAATTTAAATTATTCATTGATGAACATTAAATCCCTATGGCACATGCATTCCTATTTTAACTAGGAACATCTCCTTTATCCATCTCCCTAACTCTCTACCTACTAATTTCCCCTTTCCACTCTAATACCTCACTCACATTTATCCTAACTCCACTCTCACTCACCTTTCTCACCTTCATTAATTAAAGCATCACCTTTTCCTAAAACTAACCCACCTATGCATGTCACTTTATATAAACAAGTGCTCCATGGCAGCGCAGTCCCTGCTAGATTGGAAGGGGAGTAAATGCATGGGTTGCAAGTAGCAATACATGTGGTATTCATGTAGAATTTAGTATTCCCGAATTAGTTTTATTTGAAATTTATCAAAAATTATTAATGTTTGGTACATGAACGAAGGTTCCTAGGATCTAAGTTTGATAGTACATGAAATATTTAATACATAACCAATGAAACCCAACAATTACGGAGTGGCGGGTTGGCGGAGTCGCAGGTTCACATTTTTCATTTTTTATGGCCAGCCTGTCCCATGAAATACATTTTGCACCCAACACTTCCGTCATATACATTTTGCACCCAATAATTCCGTCATATACATGAGACAGTAATTTATAGAATATTATAACATTGTACCAAGATTTATAATAATTTGTATAATGCTATAAAACTTGATACATTTTGCACCGAACAATTATGGAGTTGTGGGTTGGTGGAGTCACGGGTTCACACTTTTCATGTCCAGCGTGTTCCGTGATATACATTTTGCACCAAACACTTTCGTCATATACATTTTGCACCCAAAAATTATGTCATATACATGAGACTGAGTAATTTATAGAATATTATAACATTGTATGAATATTTATAGTAATTTATATAATTTTATAACATGTTTTACTTAATGAATAGTATAAAATTTTATTTAAATTTTATTCAATATTTTTTTTTTTATAAGATTGTATAAAAGTCTGTCAAAATGAAGGACTATAGAGAATTTTCATGGTTTCAAGCTGTAAATACTGAGCTTCCCTGAGGGGAAACCAGCTTAGCCAGCCGAACCGCTTCATAATTGAAGTCTAGACTGTTACTGATGCAAAAAGAGTTCAAAATTCTGGCCCCTAAGGGTGGCCATTACAACTGTGGAAATTGTAGACAACATAACTATAATAACCATGGACAAATGCATGAAAGGTCGCCATGCACATGACAAAAAAACAGACTAAAACAACAGACAGATCACTAGTATGGTCTGTAGTGCAGTGGCACGACCATGCAGAAGATACCAAATGTCGTGTCCCCAAGAGGAGGCGGCTCTTCCTTGACTGGTGTCCAGTCCAGTTGCATGGAATCCTCTGCTTGTGATGGCATGTTCTCTTCCTTCTGGACGTCCTCCAACCATGATGGAAGCCTCTGCTCCTCGCGATTTGCCTCTGCGTTGACCAAATTTTCCAGTTCCAACACTGGTGCCGAGGTTACTATTGGTTGGGCTGCCTCTGCTGGGAGGTGATGAGCACCCTGTAATGTGGATAGAAACTACAGGAGTTGAGAGGCTTTGAGACGCAGGTCGAATACCAGGCTCTACACCAGTGCAAGGCTTGTTTGCCACTCGCATTCTGGGTTAGCATTGGAACCAACTTAAGATTGGGGTTGTTGTCATGAATTTTGACTGGCTTTCGGACCATCCATCTGAAATTGGACATTATGAGGCTGGTCCTGAAGCGACTGGGTGGCCGGAGAGTTGGGAGGAGCCAAAGGGCTTGGGCGTGAAACAGATGTTGAATTGCCTAAAGGTCCTGGGTTTTAGTCCAATGAGGTCCCTGAGCAGTCCAACCCTTCCATTCTGTTGGCAAGGGACGCAACAAGGGGCAGGAGAGAAGCGATAATTTGAGTTGATTGTGCCAAGGAGGAGGACAAGGTGGCCGAAGAGGAGGAGGATAATAGGGAGGGAGCATGCGAGGGATAGAGGACTAGGTGGGGTCGGTTTGGCTGGCAGGCTGATCCACGTTTCGACTTCCCTCGTAGCCGAGGCATCTCCAGGACAGCGGGAGAGTGAAAATGTGCCAGGAACAAAGAAGGAGAGGACAAAAGCAGAGCAGGGAAAGGTTGGGCAGGAGGCTAAGCTCTGAGAAGAAAAACCAGGAAAGAATGAGCCATTTGGAGGCGCTGGAGCAATTGAAATAGGCCGGGGAGCTAGTGAGGTTCCATAAATGGTCGCACGTGCAAAGTAAATGCCCAGCGAGGGTGTTGGTCTGTCGAAAGGATGTGAAGGCAGAGTAGGGCGCACTGAGAGTAATGGCACCCTGCCTCGAGCAAGATGAAATTAAATTCATGAGGCAGGTGGGAGGGAGTGGCACGCGGTCGTCACGTGCCCGACACCATGGAGGATCATTCCTAGTTGCTCCGCTCGACGCGTGTGCTCTACTAGCACCCCATCCGCAATAAAGGGATTAAATGCGACAGAGTACAAACATGTGGGAAGGAAGTTGAAGTACATGGGTATGTGGGCAAAAACTGAAAAAAATAGTGGTAATGTCTGTTACATAGGTTTGTTGACAAAAAACACAAAAAAAATTAGCATTCCTGACTTAATTTTCTTTAAAAGAAGGGATTGTGGACACAATAGAAATTGAAATTTATGAAATGAAAGGTTCCTGGACAACATAATTTATACATACAAAATATGTAATTTTACAAAGCAGAGCCCTCATTCAATACTTAGCCAATTTTTGGATGGTGGGTTCTCGAGATGTCGGGCTGAAAATTGGGGTTTTGTTCTTCCGTGCCCTACAAAAAGCACCGATAGTTTCGTGATATACAAACTGACAATCAGACTTGCAGACTATTAGAATTTTAAGGGCATCGTGTCCAAAAAAATTAGCATTGGGACTCTACTGTTCCATGGCCTACAAAGAATACCCAGAGTTCCATGATATACAAATTGACAAGTGGAGTTCAGACTATTTGAATTGTAAAAAATAGTGGTAATGTCTATTACATAGGTTTGTTGACAAAAAACACAAAAACAATTAGCATTCCTGACTTAGTTTTCTTTAAAAGAAGGGATCGTGGACACAATAGAAATTGAAATTTATGAAATGAAAGGTTCCTGGACAACATAATCTATACATACAGAATATGTAATTTTACAAAGCAGAGCCCTCATTCCATACTTAGCCAATTTTTGGATGGTGGGTTCTCGGGATGTCGGGCTGAAAATTGGTCTTTTGTTCTTCCGTGCCCTACAAAAAACACCGATAGTTCCACAATATACAAACTGACAATCAGACTATTAGAATTTTAAGGGCATCTTGTCCAAAAAATTTATCATTCCCGAAATAGTATTCTTTACATATGTTTTACATACGCTAGTGGACAAAAAACACAAAAAAATAGTAGTAACGTCTGTTACATAGGTTCGTGGAGAAGAGCACAAAAAAAACTAGCATTCTTGAAATAGCTTCTTAAAACAAGGGTTCTTGGACATAAGAAATTGAAATTTATGAAATTAAAGGTTCGTGGACAACATAAATTATACATACCAAACATGCAATTTTATAAAGCAGATATTTACTTTTATACATATGAAATATGTACTTTTATAGAGTATGGGGATGACATTTTATAGAGCATGCACGAAGCCCTGAATTCATACTTAGCCAATTTTTGCATCACGGGTTCTTGGGATGAAAATGGGCCTCTGCGGTTCTGTGGCCTACAAAGAATACCCAGAGTTCCGCGATATACAAATTGACAAGCAGAGTTTGGACTATTTGAATTGTAAAAAATAGTGGTAATGTCTGTTACATAGGTTTGTTGACAAAGAACACAAAAAAAATTATCATTCCTAACTTAGTTTTTTTTAAAAGAAGGGATCGTGGACACAATAGAAATTGAAATTTATGAAATGAAAGGTTCCTGGACAACACAATTTATACAAACAAAATATGTAATTTTACAAAGCGGAGCCCTCATTCCATACTTAGCCAGTTTTTGGATGGCGGGTTCTCGGGATGTTGGGCTGTGTTAAGCCCTAATATTGGCTCATTACCACTTAATTGGGGCATATTATATTAGTAATGTTATTTTATTTATGTCGGCTTATGCCATTAGTTGTAATTTAGATTAGTAATGTTATTTTATTTATGTCGGCTTTAAGCCATTAAACCTCCTAGTCTCCTATATATACCAAGGAGACATTTTCATTTTGAATCATCT
>JZKD02S2371788.1:366817-397733 GCA_000966675.3 Picea glauca
AAAAGGAGGTTGCCCCCTCGAAGAGGCTTATTATCTGATATTATCTCTTTTTCAAGGCGTTGAGTACTTTTCTAGAGGTTTTTGTATGCTATATTGATGTTTGGTTCTTAACAGGCTGAAAATTGGGCTTCTGTTCTTCCGCGCCCTACAAAAAGCACCAATAGTTCCGTGATATACAAACTGACAATCAGACTTGCGGACTATTAGAATTTTAAGGGCATCGTGTCCAAAAAATTTAGCATTCCCGAAATAGTATTCTTTACATATGTTTTACATACACTCGTGGAAAAAAAACACAAAAAACTAGTAGTAACGTCTGTTACATAGGTTCGTGGAGAAGAGCACAAAAAAACTAGCATTCCCGAAATAGCTTTTCTTAAAACAAGGGTTCCTAGACACAAGAAATTGAAATTTATGAAATTAAAGGTTCCTGGACAGCATAAATTATATATACCAAAGATGCAATTTTATAAAGAAGATATTTACTTTTATACATACGAAATATGTACTTTTATAGAGTATGGGGATGACATTTTATAGAGCATGCACGGAGCCCTGAATCCATAGTTAGCCAGTTTTTGCATCGTGGGTTCTCAGGCTGAAAAGTGTGCCTCTGTTGTTTTGTGGCCTACAAAGAATACCTAAAGTTCCACGATATACAAATTAACAAGCAGAGTTCGGACTATTTGAATTATAACGGCCTCTGTGGAAAGCAGTAAGAAGGACAGGTGGTAAAGATAAATTAGTGAACACAATTTTATGACATTTATATAGAAAAAATAATAAAACGTCTTACATATTCCTATAAATTTAAAGAAACATATGTGTGTGTGTGTGTGTGTGTGTGTGAAATATGATATGTGAAATTTGAGTGAGTGATTTACCGCATATGTAATTTTGAAAATGACTAGGCAGGGAAAAACATGCATAATTTATACATACAAAATATGTAATTTTACAAAGTAGATATTTATTTTTATACATATGAAATATGTACTTTTGTACAGTATGGGGATGAGATTTTAAAGAGCATGCACGAAGCCCTCATACCATACTTTTCCAGTTTTTGGATGGCGGGTTCTCAGGATGTGGGGCTGAAAATTGGGCTTTTGTTGTTCTGTGTCCTACAAAAAGCATTGATAGTTCTGTGATATACAAATTTACAATCGGACTTGGGCACTATTTGAATTTTAAGGGCCTCATGTCAAAAAAATTTAGCATTCCCATAGTTTTTTTTACATACGGTCGCAGACAAGAAAACACAAAAAAAATAGTGGCAACGCCTGTTACATAGTTTCGTGGAGAAAAGCACAAAAAAACCAGCATTGTCGAATTAGCTTTCCTTAAAACAAGGGCTCCTGGAGAGAAGAAATTGAAATTTATGAAATTAAAGGTCCCTGGACAACATAAATTACACATAGCAAAGATGTAATTTTAAAAATCAGATATTTACTTTTATACATACGAAATATGTACTTTTATAAACTATGGGGATGAGATTTGATAGAGCATGGACAGAGCCCTGAATCCATAGTTAGTCAGTTGTTGCATCACGGGTTCTGGGGCTAGCAAGCTGAAAAATGGGCCTATTTTGTTCCGTGGCCTACAGAGAACACCCAGAGTTCAGCGATATACAAATTGACAAGCGGACTTTGAACTATTTGAATTGTAACAGCCTCTATCGCAAATAGTGTAAAGGACAGGTGGCAAAGATAAAGTTGTGAACACAAATTTATGACATTTATATGTGTGTGTGTGTGTGTGTGTGAAATTTGAGTGTGATTTATCGCATATGTAATTTTGAAAATGACCAGACAGGGAAAAATATGCATCAGAAAGGAAGAGAATTGAAATAAAATAAGCAGAATGTCTTCACATTCAGCATAGCTGAAGATAAAAATGTAGCAACACATAAACATATGAGGAGACAAAAGAATAGTTTTATTCTAAATATATGAAAAAAATAATACTTTGTTACATATTCCTGGAAATTTAAATGTGTTTGTCATATAGACTGGGATTGGGGCTCCCGCGGACCATAAGAGAAATATGTACAAGAAATAGGACTGGAAAGAAGAAGTGGGACACAGTAGAGTGTGATACCTGAAAAGTAGAAATGGTAAGATATCAGACATTGGTTATATATTTATATTCAGAAAAGGTAGAATAAATGGATTGATAAAGAAAGGACTATGACTAGACACTTACAGGCATGGTACATATAAGTAATTTTGGTATTTGCTTGCTTATGCGTATTCTTGTTGATTTTCGTGGCCGACCTGCTCGAATAAATGGACTGATAAACAGAGGATGTATAAGAATGTTCCAAGAAGGAATTTTGCTATTTTCTTGTTGATGCATTTTCCTGTTGGATTTTGTCGGGGACCCACTTCAAGTTCTCTTCAATATAGCTTCTCAAGAGGGCGACGTTGATGTCATTCCGGATTTTAATGATGAAAAGTTCATTTTCTAATTCAGTTATATCAATAGAAAAATTACACAAAAACTGATGAATGTCTCCATTTTGCACCGAATAGCGAACTAGCAAGTTGTCCACATCTTCCTCATGATATTCAAGAATCCTGTAAAAATTTTCTAGAGACAAGGCCTTAAAATTATCAAGTTGTTTATCGAAATCTTGCTTGGTTAACGCCAATGAGTTGACGATTAAGCTGGGGTCCTGGAAGTCATTTTTCCTTCCGACTAAGTCTATTTTGGCCATTTTTGTGACTAATGTTTCTTTCTTTGATATTGTTTGCTCACATGACTAGACGATGAGATACATGTTCTTCACCTTTTCTTTCCAGCATGCTTCTAATTGAATGAGTCATTTTTTGGATAGGAGACCATGTTGTCTTCTTGTCATTTCAGGCATGTTGTTGACATGAAAGGCAAAACAGATGACCATGTGAAAATAGAAAGTTTCTTCATTTTTTAAATCCGTCCGCGGAAATTGGAGAAAGTTATGTGCCATGCTTCCCACCGAATCCATATTTTGTGATGTTTCCCAGGCCTTAGTAATCAGTTCCATTCTTCTATTGATATTTTTCTCCATGTATCCTTTACAAGATGCTAGGAATCTAGAGGAGCCTTTTAGATTTGTTGCAGGGGGGCAGGGAGTCAAAGGTTTGGCTATTGCCAAAGGATTGCCAAGCAATGGCATAGGAAACAAAGCTTCCTCTAATTCCTTAATCCGATCCTTTAGTTTGGCATTCTCGGCCTCAATGACTCGAGCAAAGTCAGGAAGAGCATCTCTAGTTGCCATGTGAAGTTGAGAGATTTTCGATGCCTACATATTGGAAAGGTCGAGTTCTAAATGATGTTTTCTTTTCTTATTTTTGACATCTTTTTTTTTAATAAATAATTTTTTTGATTCGCTTTCAAAAACAACACTCTGGAATACGAAGGATTCATCTTCATAAAAAAATTTGGTATCAACTATGTCCATTGGGTAGCCATGTTGAATTGGGTCTCCGGGCTAATCAAGGTTGCAGAATATGTTATCCAGATCAACGTCAAGATCCATGTTTTCACCCTAAATTTAGGGTTGGTCCACCTCCCCTGCAATTCTTTTTCCCTTTTCCTGCACCAAAAGCTTGTGAGAACTATCAAATTTATGATGGACTATTAATTTCTGGACCTCAGGGATGAAGATGTTCAGTGCAACCGTCCAGAAATACTATGGAACTACCGCCAGTAGTTTACTTTGTACTTCACATCCTTGGCCAACAACTTTCTTCCTTGTAACTAGCCTTTTCTTATTCGGAACCACATGCAGGAGAGAACTTGCTCTATTACTATGTGCATTGTTTTGAAAAACAAATTTGTTATGTGACAGGAGAAGCAACCGCTTGAATGTAGCATCTCCCATCGGACTATTTTATGATAATTGAATCGTTCTATGATATCAGTGCCACGTGCATCTCCATAGAAGAGTGTTGGAAAGTTAATTTCCTCAGTGAATTTGTCCTTGAATATTCCAAGTGGACGCTGCCCCTAAGCAGGTGAAATTTCAACAATCTTGTCTTGCAAATCATGAATGCACTATGAATCAATGAATCCATGCACCAATGTCTCAACAGGAGTTTCATTCTCTGATTCATCACTTGTATCAAATTCACTAGGATTTTCGAAAGTGTCTGCAGAGTTGCCATCCTCTTCTGCAAGAACACTATTCCAGTTGTCATTTATACAAATGTTATGTGCTTTGTACAGGGTCCTCGAACACAATTCCTTTAATGCTTTCATAACAACATGCACACACACTTTTCCTGTCTGATAGACATTTTTGTATCTCGAGCGTCTTTTTAGAGCCACGATAATTGTCACTGTATTGTTAATGATTATGGCAAGGCTCTTTGCACAACATCTAGTTGAACAGGCACATTAATAATTGATCCTGTTAAGGCCATCTGGGGTCATTTATAGCCCCAAGGTCTGATTTAAGCAAATGCAATTCAGAGAGAGACAAGTCTCTCCTCAAGTTCCGTAAGCGCACTTACATCTGGTAGTGGTGCATTACATCTTATTTGGTTAAGGGTTGCAAACCATGGCAGTTTTCCATTTTCAAGTGACCGTTTGCATGGAAGACAAATTTTGCCACTGGAAAATGATTTATCGTGCGTTGTCAACTGGAGGTATTCTGCTTGCAAAGCAGCCGTAAAAGACTTGTTGTTCTTTGAGAAATTCAATTGCTCACAAATTGCACATGCAATGGAAGGAGTATCTTTAATTTGTTTTGTGTACGTCTGTCTTGCATTTTTCTTTTGCAGGGAAGTATGGGTAGAAAATGTTTCCTGGTTTTCATTGTGAGTAGTCCATGGTGTTGCTACTAGCACACGAAATGTGGTGGTTGCATGACCATTCTGGGATATGTGACCGCACATGTTTCTATTGTTTTGTGCACGGACAAGTTTCTTTAGATTGTGATATGTGGCTTTCTCTCTAATAGGAAGTGTGGCAATGTATTTCTTTCTCTCGCGCATGAAATTTTTCAAGTTATGGTAAGTTACTCTACGTTTCTTGCCCAAGGGGACGATGAGCTGATGGAAATTGGGATGAATTTCACTCTGACCCAGGTGGTGATAACCTAGTCTACATTTTTTGTTCAAGGCCTATGTGGCCTCATCACAACTGGGACGAATTTGATGCATAGTATTTTTCAAGTTGTGATAACTTACTCTACAGTTTTTGTTTAAGCCCTATATGGGCTCATCACAACTGTGATGAATTTCATGCATCATTTTCTTATTCAAGCCCTCTATGGCCATATCACACCCAACAAGAGTTTCATTCTCACTAAAAAGCATGTTGCACGTATGCAGATTCGATGCGGTTTGGGTGGCACGGACATCCAACCCTGAACCACCAATATGTCGAAGAAAAGGTTCATAATGGATAGGTGTTGTATCTATTTTCAACGAGAGGATGTCAAATGTTCGATTGTAATTTGAATCAGTAAAACAGGAATGGATAGTGCCATCTGGTAGTGCCGACCAGACTTGGATATTTACTCTGAATATCATAGACAACCACTGGAAATAGAATATGCAACCCTCCACATTCCCTTTTTCATATGGAAGCACCATGTTTACAAGGTATTCTTGCCAAGTTCCAACTGCCAACATATTTTCCAGGAGATATGGCAAAAGGTGTTGATGTAAGCACCTAAAAGCCTATTGGCTGCTGCCTACAATTGCATTGCAAAAGGCCTGTACAGTGTAAAGCCGCAACGATTGCACATCAAACTCTGTCGCTACCAAACAACAAATTGCATTAAACAGACTATCTCCATAGTTAGACACAACATTTGTTGCCAGCTGTAAACCATGGCAATCTATGTGATGCATAATATGTTCCCACTATGATTCAAGGTCTTTGCAAAAGAGGGACAAGTAAATATGAGGTAATTCAACATTGCATATGGGCATTTTTCTGTACAGGAGTGGTTCATAATGACCATTGAGAGCATTGGCATCATGGAACAAGATGCAATATGGATTGTCAGAGGCAACTTTGTTGAATAGTAGATATCTTCTTTTTCTTGTCAATGACCATATTCCAACCGATATATTGAGCTAGTTAGATAGCCACAGTATACAAAATGTGTCTCCCCAATGTCCCCTCTCATGTGCAGGCAGAGATGGAGATGCAGACAACTGCATCTTTGAAAAATATGTAGCGACATCATGTATTCCGTGCAACTGCCAAAGAAAATCAGATTTTAGTTCGTATTCATAGGAGTTCAATGCCTCTGCGTCGCCATTTTTTAAATAGGCCAAGAAATAATCTATCAATCCATTGCGCAGCTTAGTCGATGAATACTGGAAATGCAACAGAACCTGCAATGTATCGAAAAGGCAATCCCCTGCAGTATACGAGAATGCATCCAATCTAAAGAGGCCATTGCTATGCAAAGCCACGTCAATGCTGCCATGTATAATGGAGTGTGTATCTATTTCGTACGAATCAACATCTATTACTTCTTCCATCTTCTCAACTCTGCTTTTGAAGCTATTTGATAGATACTTTCACTTTGTTTGAAAATAGAGAAAAGGGGGAAAAAAAATAATAGCACCACCCCCCAAAAAAGGAAAGCAAAATAGGAAAACTACAAGCCCGAAACTAGGTACCAAACAGAAGAAACAACGCAAATAAATAACACCATAAATTAACTGGGCAGAAAGACAACCTGTGGGCACAGTTTTCCAACCGATAGAATAAAAGCATTCCTTGCATCTACACTCCGACTGATGGTTCCCTCTTCTAATAGCTTCGAACTACTTTTCGAGAACCCCTTTGCATTGCAATTTTCCAAATTTCTATGAACGTCGCAGCCGGCATATGAAGATGCATGGTTTCCAGGAACATAAATTAAGAGCACAAAAAAAGATGGTCTGCAACAGAATTTTGAGGCAGGGACCCCCACCATTGAAAAACAACAACATGGAAACTTACCTGTCAACGAGGGATGACAAGAGGTCAGCCACAAAAACTGAAAACCGCAATAACAGGTCCAACAACTTGCAAAGTTGAAGAACAATAAACCAGTGAACAACCAGGAAGATGTTCAACTGGAGTTGTAGGACCTCAACTTTGCAAAGTTGAATCAAACAAGAACAACAATCATGGAACCAAGCATCGAACAAGCATCGACCACTAAAGCAGTGATGTCGAGCATAAAAAAAATGGAAAAAAACTATATCCCAATGCATTTACACAATAAACATTTAACATGTCAGGACCGCCTAAGGGCCTTGCCCTATACAAACATTTAAGAAAAAATGCAACGTGGCAGACCTATTCTCTCGAAGTCCGCAAAAAAAAACAAAAATCACACATACTAATATGGTAGACAATGTATTTTAGCTAGCTAGAATTGCTAAAGGAAACATTCGAACAAATGCTAGCATTAATCCACCTTCGACCATTGCATAAGAAAATATATGATTCTAAAAGATCATATACGATGAAATACTTTGGATATGCCAACATATATAAAATTGGGAATAGCAAATCCGGAAAAAAGACCTCCAATCCGTTGTCCAATCACATCTTGACAAACATGGTACTTTTTATTATATAAAAATCGACGGAAGATGTCTGACTACCATCAAAAAAATGGAACGAAATTGTATTCCAACGTACTTGTGCAATAAACATTTAAGACTGCCAGAATTGTTAGGTAAACACTTAAGACTGTCAGGATCGTCTAAGGGCCTAGCCCTATACAAACATTTAAGAAAAAATGTAGTGTGGCAAGGCTCTTCTCTCAAAGCACACAACAATAAAGCAAAAATCAGACATACTAATATGGTAGACAATGTATTCAAGCTAGCAGAAAATGCTTAAGGAAACATTCGAACCAATGCTAGCATTAATCCACCTTCGACCAATGCATAAGAAAATATATGATTCGAAAATATCATATACGATTCAAATGCTTTGGACATGCCAACAAATATAACATTGGGAATAGCGAAGCCGATAATAAGACCGCCAATCTGTTGTCCAATTAGATCTTGACAAACATGGTACTTTCTATTATATAAAAATCAATGTTTTCACTTCCCTTGTTCCAACAATAGATAATATGCAAATATTTGTGGTCAATGCACAATTTAATACAGGTCAACGATTTATCGATCACTATAGTTCCTCTTTGCCTACGACAGGGACTAATAAAGTGTGTCCCCTTAAATTTTTAATTAAAGTATGTACCCCCTTTAATCCTCCTCATGTAGACATATGCACTCCCTTAAAACATACCCATCCCATTTTTTTAAATGCATGTTCAATATAATATTCATTCCTTAATTAAAAAAGAGTGCATGTTGTATTCCTTTTTGGACCATGCACCAACTCCCTCGTGTCATCCTTTACTCCACTTATACTTCCCTAAGTTATTTACGTCACACATCTCCCTTACATGAATTTCTCCCTATCCACCTTGTAGACGTACTATCCCGTTCATGCATTTTATTTTATCCACCTCATCCTCCCACATCCTTTTCTCACATCACCATCTCTTACACTCGAGCATGGGTCCCTTACTCCACTCCTACATCTCCCTTACTCCTCTCTCCTTCCACGTAATCCACCTAAAATACATGCGCATTATTCCCTCTTTCACGTCAACTCCATGGGTGATCCCACTCGCCGTCCTTCATGCGCTAACTCTGTCACCTCACTGTATCATGCACTTAACTCCTTCATCCATCCTTCCATGTGCTAGTTTTGTTCCTATTCTCTTACAGTCCCATGCACATGCTTCAAGTAAGCTAGTGCACAAACCCTCTATTTCTCCTTACTTAAGGCCCCTCCTACTTGGTCTTTACTCTCCTACATGGAGAGTTGATTCATACTCCCACTCTAATATTCCCCATGTGCATGTCTTTCCTTATTCATCACTCATATTCTTCTAACTCATGTAGATATCTTCCCTCTCTCCTATTCCTATGCACCCTCTTCAATTGTTTGGAAAAGTGTGCCCTTGATACTATATATTAGAGTTCGAGCTACATTCTTATGGTTGTATTTTTGTGGCAACAACACATACTAATATTCTTCTCTCTCTGTCTCTCTCATTCCTTAGTCTAGCTACTTTCTCTTGAGCAAGGATATTCAATGTACTGGTTGTGGACTTATTGATTGCAGTGCAATCAACCCTTTGACAATCTTATAATAAAGAAGTTTTGTGTTTGTTTCCAAACCTTCCTTCTTGTTGGTGTTTGTTTAATTTTTTCAAAATGACTAAGTAGTTCATACTATTCATCGTGGTTTTAATCAATCTTTTGAGTAATTTCTCTTCCTCTTTCTTCTATCTTTCTTGTGCTAACCCTACGGGATCCCTCAAGCAACAAAATTATATTCCCCCACACATATTGCACAATTTTAACACATTGTATAAGACATAATATATGTTGTTTTTTGTCACTTTTTTCAGAAAATCAGACTTTAAGATAGCAACAAAGTACTCTAGGGACTCCCCCCTGAGGTTGTCAAGCACTAGCCCAAACAAAGAGGGGTCTAGCTCCTGACAATTTGGGGATTTTCTCTTTTAATTAGCCATTTCTTCATCACTGAAATTTTTGTTATATCAACTCAATTGGAGGGTGAAAAAGTGTGCTAACACCTAGGCTCCATTCTTTGCCAAAAATAATGAGATGAGTCATCAACTGAAAATAGAACAGAATCATGCAACCATTTTTTTAGCTCTCTGCCAAATTTACCAAAGGAGGTGGCTAGGGTTTCCTTGAAAAATGGGGCACCTAGAGTTTCACTAGAATAATGATGCACTTATGGTTTCCTTGATAATGACATTGCTGTGTGTCACACTTGAACCAATAATATGACATCCTCACCTACCAATAATAGACATGCTAAAAACAAGCATGTTAAAAGCAATAACTCGACCCCTAAAAAATAGGAAAGATAAAAAGTGAAGGGAAATAGTAGGAGAACATTGTCAAATATAGCATGCCTAAAAATAGGCACTACTAAAAATAGTATCATCTTTCATGTAAATGAATTCAGGCTCATCGGATTCGATTTTTTGCAAGGAATCCAAATATACACTCAAAATTGTCATACGATCCCTAAAACCGTAACTGCTAAAAATAATAGTATCTCGCATGTCACCCAAAAAAATCTTGTTGGCATCATGAACTCACAAGGATCTCAAATAGGTAATCACCTCTTATCTGTGGACCTTCAAACTTGGGCTCCTAGAAAATAGGAAAATTGCTAAAAATAACAATCTTCCCCAAAATTGATGAATATGCCTTTGGAATGAACTATGATCCTTGGAAAACAAGTCTTTGATATTTGTGAAAGATTTATTTGACTACCAACTTGATGAAAGCTAGTTGTCTCTTAACTCTCAAATTGCACAGGAAAATATAGGGGTTAAAAATCGTTACTCAAGGGGATGATATCCCTCCTATGGGATGTCTAGAATCTCAAAATCTTTGCACTTTGCGCCTGTAAATAAATGATCTCTGTGAAATCCAATTTCTAGACCACTATGCCTATCTGTTGGGAAATGGAGACAAATGCTAGGTGCCTTGGGTGATTTTCTGAAATGAGGACTCCCCATACATGCCCATCTGTAACTGCAACCTGCAACCCACCTATCATGTACACTCCTCCCATTGAAAAATGATATGAAGTCAAAAAATGGGAGAAATCCACCTGGTCATATTCCAATAAGGAAAACACCTGCCAGGTGAAAAGGAACCCATCAATGAGGCTAATGGGCCCTAAGGTACTCTAGCTTCTAGATAACTTAGATAATGTGTCAAAGTCAATGAGGAATAAGCTACTAAGAGGAACGTTGGATTAGGAATTGAATGACCCAGGAAAGATGAATTGATGCAACAACTGAAGAAACAAAACCATAATATGACTCAATACTCCCCCTATTTTCTCTTCAACACTACCCACCTACCAGATTCAATACTCACATAGTGGAAAGAATGTCACGCTCATCTAGGTTTGACTTAGACATGAGCATCCAAGCAATGTTGAGTGTGCTAATGACATAATACTCAAGAGATTGAATTCAGCAAATAACAAACTATAAACTAACACTAAATGAAAACAAGGAAATATCATACTTTCCCCCATGTGAGGTGTTTATTATTCAAGAAAAATAGACTATATGCTAACATACACTAAATATAAACAATAATGTTGCAAACTAGGACATGGAAACATCTAAAATAAAGGGAAATATGCCAAGTTAAACAACGTACCAATTGGCCTAAGAATGAAAATACCAATATAATGGAAATATAAAAACGACACAATGAAAATAAAGACAAATTTGCCACATAACAATAGATATAAAGGATGATAACTACTTGCAAAAATCCAAACAATTAACCTCTTTTTATTTTTATTTTTAACCAGAGTTGAAAAGCTCTTATTTTGGAGGTTTATCAAAGTTTCAATGATCAATCAATGTACTCAAATGACCAATGTAACCATGCAACCAAGTGATCAGTGATACAGGAAAGATCAACATAGTCAATTCTTGAGTGCAACCAATCATGAAGTCTCCTAAGATGGAAAGATGCATTCAGGTGCTTGCTACTTAAGAAATCAATGAACACTGTTGATTGAAACTTGAACGTGGTACCTCACTAGTGATCAATAAGAAAATAGAAGAACAAAAAATATTCAAATATACCTCTAGAAACACATCTATCATCGTTACTCAGTTGGCTAATGTGTAATTCTAATATCCAAGTCATGATCAATGAGATGATCTGCTTGAAGAAAAAATATGAATGTGGGATCATGGGAAATTTGTAAGGAAGATCAACTTATGGTTGAAGGTCGAACTAAAATTTGCTCACTTTGTTGCAATGGTATCTGATCATATTGTTGTCAAATCACCACTAGGATATGAAAGGATAAAGTTCTCTTGACGATTCAATTATGCATGGCTGATTTGTTGCTCTTCCTTTTGAATTTTACCATCATTAATGGAATAAATCAATGAACCCACTTGTAAATTCGACTCTTCATCTTCATGGAACTTTGCATGTGGCCCAAGTGGTGCAATGGTTCATGATCATTGAAGAAAAAACTTGAACTATGAAAAAATGATGGATCATGGTGCTCTGGGGTAACCAATGGTTGAATCTCATTATGTGGTGGAATCTTCCATGGTTGGTCATTGGGGCCCTGTTTCTTCTTGCATAAGTCTTGGTGATCTCAGCCACCATATTTTTCTCTTTAACCTATGCATCTTTGATCTCAGAAGTAGATAATCTCCCCCCTGGGATAACCATACAAGTGGGTACCATAACACTCATTCAAGATTCTAATTGCCTCGCCCTCAAAGAAAAAACCTTTGGCCGATTATTGTCTTCACAGTTGGACAATTGAAATACCGGTGAGATGTTGTCCTTGCCAGTGAAATATAACATGTTCAAACTATCTGCAGGCTAGTCGAGAAAATATTTAGGATGGATCAGAGGAAACATATAGGCTGCTTGGACAAACACTACACAATCTTCTTCACTATGTGGAAACTTGCAAGTCCTACAATAATGACTAGAAGAAAGATGGTCAACAAAATTATTACCAGTCATGGGCACAGGAACTGTGGAAGCTTAGACCTTATTTTCCCATTAGAAAGGTATTCTAGGAGAGGGATATCTTGGTTGAATTTCTTTCTAATTACTAGGGGAATCATGTTGATTTTGTAATTTTTTCTCTAATCAGATAGTCTTATTGGTTAACTCTTGTAATTGTAACATCCCAAGTTTTAATCTCCACAAATTATAATACAATTGTGTAATTGTGATTAGGCTGGTGAGTTGTATTGAATTAATATGGCCAAGGGCCAAGCAATGTAATATTTAAAACATAATGATAAACAAAAAGTGACAATGAGTGCAAAGGGGACATGGATAGAGATGGGGGTTGAGTAATCCACAATAGGGAAGGGATATAGAAAAAGGAGGGTTTTATCCATGAGTTTAATTCCCAAAATTATTTTCCCTATTTTTAATGCTTTGAGTGAACCTTCTACTTTTCCTTGAGTGTGGAAGAGCCCAATCATTAAATATTTGTAAGAGGGTGGGTGTGAGAGGTCATATCCCTTAGTTATTGAGAGTTGAACTAAAATACAATCATCTTGGGGAAAAGCGTGGGTCAAGAAAACAACAAGGAGGAGGAAATTTGTATGGGTAGACAACAGCTTTGGATAGTCACCTTTTTGCATGAACAACAAGTAGAGGAGTGTTGGAGCTAGAGCAACGTTGAAGGGATAATTATGGAGTAGAAGACCAAAGAACCAGGTTCTTAGGCTTGAAGAGTGAGCTCCTATGTGAGTTGCACTGCAATAACAAGGTTGTTGCTGTTTATTTTCTTGGTAATATACCTGGCAATGAGTTCCATTGGTTTCCTAGTAGTGATATTCATGGTCACCTATGCCAAAGAGACCTTGATAAATGAAGGGGACACCTAATGGATTGAGAGCAATGAAGGGGTACATTCCTTGGGTTGGGTAGGTGTATGGAAGAGATTTGGTGGAAATCAGGATAGCCATAGGAAGAGTCGCTGGGTTGTGGGATTTTGTTGAGTTATGAGTGGATAGTGAGAGGCACCCTCTTTTGTGGACTCCTAGCCCCATATCAGGGGTGACTTGCTATTGAGATCTGAAACAACAAGTCTATGGTTGGGTGGAATGCCCATCCCAAGCAACTGGTTGCACAACTATTTATAAAGATAAGTGTTTTATTTGTTTTTTGTGTTGCAGTATGAGTTTTAATTGTTGTGCTTTATCTCTATTTATGAGAATGTTTTATATGTTGCCGAGATGAATTTATTAGCTGCATTCATTTTTATTTAGAATGTGATGGATAAATTTAATTAATGGTATCATAAAATGGTTAAATATATGTATTTTCTTGTGGTTGATATGCTACAGGATATGTTAGCAGAAGATTATTTATTTTTATGTGTATTTTGCAAGCAATGTTCCTCGGTTAAGCTGGGGGATGTATAGATTGGTATCAAAGCTCTAAGTTACAACACTCAGGCTGTATGGGCCAGAGAATTAGTGTAGAGTAAGAGTGGTAGGTTAAATTATGCAACTATTTGACATAATGTCACCTCAAAATCTCGAGTTTTGACTTTCTCAGAGTTGGTCAGGGAGGGCCATGGCAGATCTTAGCAGAGAAAATCACAGTTTTGGGAAAAATTGGTAGGTCAATTCACTCAAGGAATTCAGGTTTTTGCAGCAGACAATGTTTCCTGTGTAAATATGAAGAGAATTGGAAGCATGACATAGAGGAACCTTGAGGATAGTGACATCATGGTGACAAGCGTAGATGGTTGCGTGGCAGGGTTCGATTGGCACATATCGATGGCTTGCAGGACTCTTGACTTCATTTTGCAGGAAAGGCCAATGGTCATATAGTTTCAACCCCACATAGAATATGGATTGTACAACCTAAGTGATCAAGAGATCCTAGCCATCAAATATATCGGAAGACCACTCACGGAAGGATCCCACAAGTCTTGTAGACTGTGGGTCGTGAAAAGACCAATAAGGTTGGAAATTGTCATTTCGATGGGAGAAGTCTGCGAGTATGAGACCACGAGGATTAGGGTCATCCATCATGTCAAGAGTAGATCTTTGTCATTAATTGGAATTCAGGTTGCGAGAGAAATGTCACATGAGAAAGGCTCTGTAGGGAAAAGGTCGTGGAAGGAAAGTTCGTGGGAAAAGTATAGTAGGAGAAACGCCCCAGGAGGAAATCCCATGAAGGTAAGGCTATGAAGCTCAACTCGATAGGCTTATGGGCCATGGAAAAATATTAAGGTAGGCTAACTTGCCATCTTATGTAAGAGATATCAACCACAATAACTACCATGCAGCTTTGAATCCGATGTGATCAGGAGATGTTGGATTAAACGATCCTCAATTGTCAGATTTTT
Source organism: Picea glauca (assembly GCA_000966675.3). NCBI lineage: Eukaryota > Viridiplantae > Streptophyta > Pinopsida > Pinales > Pinaceae > Picea > Picea glauca. Next base: position 381,776 of record JZKD02S2371788.1, read on the forward strand.
CGGAGTCTTGTAGTGAGGGTAAAGGAAATGAAATTTGGGAGGCCACGGAGATCTGGACCATTGATCAATGTGATTATTGACGCATGACCCATTGTATGAGTATATTGTCTTGGGAGGGCTAGAGACGGAAAAGTATTCCACGTCAATAAGATGAATCAAATGCCACATCAGATGACACGTCAACAAAATGTGTCAGTGGTGTCATTTCAATTGTTGAGTCGACATGCCACATCATATCCACATCAAAAAAGGGTAGCTAAATAAGGGATTTCCATGTGGCAGTTGGGTACATGAGAGACTTGCAGTGACTAATGGTAAAGGTAAGATCCAAGGGTAAATCTTAACCATCCAATCGGGTGTCAATATTGGATCATGACCATCCATGGAAATTGATGGTTGGGAAGGAATGTTTGGAAGTGTTTTGGGAAGTGGCAGGCCCAATAGCTTCGCAGGATGTGGGAGGATTCATGAGCATGTGAAGTGTCACCCCTGTGGGAAAGGTCAAGAGCGCGATCTTGATGGTGTTGCGGGTTGCGAGCCATGGGAGGATGGGTCCACATTGATGCCAGTGGGTCAATGATGTCATTTGAGGGATATGTTAGTTGGTACACGTGGAGGCCACATAGACTTGATAACATCATCATAAGAAAATTCCCAATAATTTCAAAGGGGAATAAATTTCTGCTCAGAGCTCAGAATTGAGCAAAAAAATAGTTGATGGAAATCTCCTGGAGAAAGGAATCCACTCATTCACCCAAAAAAATGATCCGAGTAGTGGAATTCACAGTCAATTCCAAAGAAGAGGACTGATATCCTTAAAGAGAAAAATGCTTGTTGCATTCTGTTTTTCTTGCAGATTTTAGAGTTTTATAAGGGAAGTTGGTTCATGTAGGAGTGTTACAGTATTGGACAATGCCCAAAGATCTTCCAGCCTTGAGGAATAATTCAGAGGGCTGGATGTCAACATGGAAAAGTGTAGAAGAAGAGTCCAATGGAAGAAGAAGTAGGGTGGATCCAGTGGAGCCAGTTGATCTATCAAGAGCCTGCAGAAAGAAGGGCAAGGATATATATCAGATGATGAGAGAAATTTCTTAGAAGCATTTAGAGAAACGTTTTCCCAACATTAGTAATTTTCAAAGCCATAATATGACAAGAAGGTGAAGGAGTTCTTTGAACTCAAATTGGAAAGCATGGCCATGGGGATAATAAGAGAAGAATTTGGAATTTATGAGGTATGTGGACCTCATTAAGTTTGGAAAGGTCATGATTTATAAGATCCTTGAGTGGGTTGTCACTATTCTATAGGAGAACAAATAGATTTGATGAGCCCAAGAATTTTTTTTTAGAAGAAGCTATAAGGAAGGCTAGGTAATTGTATGATTAGAGCTAAAGGAAGTCTAGAGGACAATTGGGCATATCGATTGTGGATGTCATTTAAGGAAGGCCTTTGCATGTGTAGATTGGTACCCCTGGAGGTGAAAGCATAAATCATGAAGCTATTAGGTGCTAAATTTCATTTGCATGCATCAGGGAGTTAATGAGGACTCCATAGCCTTGAATTTAAAAATGTAGTGAAGGAAACAAGGTTTGCTACAAGATAAAGGAAAGAAATCCACCAGTAAATCAGAGTTTGTAGTGGAATCAGTGTACAAGTACAAATAATTCAAGGGAAATAATAATAAAGGTTATTCATTGAAGTTCCAAAAAATAAATACAACATCCCCTTGGGAGAAGATTGGTCCTAAGAGGATAGGAGAGAGCTTCACAGGAATTGCTAAATGTAGTAAAGAAAGTCTTTTTAATTTAGCAAGTTCAATGGAAAGATAATGGAAATAGATTCCATAATGTTGATGGTTAAGATGGTTTGGAAATTCTCTAGTGTTAGGACCGTGATGGAATTATATAAAGTACATCATCCCAGGATGATGGAAAGTACTAACAAGGTAAATTTGGGGCATGTTTTCCTGAGTGGAAGCAACTTCCCATAAGACAGATTGGCTAAAAATGTAAGTCAACCAAGTTGGATTTGGTTAGAGGGTGTTTAACAAGAAGAATAGGGCAACAAGGATCATCGGGAATTCAATATCAGTCATCTACAACAACATAAATAAGTAATTAAAGTTGAAAAAAAAATGGACTAAAGTGCATAAGGAAAGGAGCAACATACCTTTAAATATGCATGGAAGTCTCATGCTAATAATGGTGGAAAACCACAAGGAAGACTGATGTTAAGTGTACATTAATATTCATGCATGTACAACTTATGAAGGTGAATAGATGAAAAGATAACTTGTTGTTCACTCGTGAGTGGAAATCATTTATGCAAATGGTAGAGGTGAAACAAGGAATTTCATGTTGAGATAGCCCCATGAGGAGGGACTTTGTTAATAGTTCCCTATCAAAAGGATAGAGCCATGGATTTGATGTTTGTTGAGAACTAAACAATGGACTGTAGAGGTCCATATATTTATGCCAAAGAATCCTTTGTAACATTTAAAACCATGCATGTGTGGAAGACACAACAATGAGATGTCAACTATTTTGAATTCTATATGGTCAATGTGAAAGATGCACTTTGGTGGAAATCAAAGTCATGAGACATCCCTAATGTTTTAACATATTGTTTGCATCTAAGGGAGGAGAGCTCTTTGAATGAGAAGAGGTTGAGATGAACTCGATTGGACTACTAAGGGGAAAATAAGCAACCAATAGGAGAAGAATGCATAAGAAGATCCTGGAAAGAACTCAGCCATTCTGAGAATTCTAGACTATGCAGAAGAATTAAAGGAAAGATTAGAGATTTTGAGAATAATTGTGTAATTGTGATTAGGCTGGTGAGCCGTATTGATTTAATATGGACAAGGGCCAAGCAATGTAATATGTAAAATAAAAGGATAAATAAAACGTGATGCTAGATGCAAAGGGGACATGGACAGATATGGGGTTGAGTAATCCACAAGAGGGGAGGATTCTAGAAAAAGGGGGGGGTTATCCATGAGTTTAATTCCCAAAATCCTCTTCCCTGTTTTGAATGCTTTGAGTGAACCTTCTAATTTCCCTTGAGTGTGGAAGATTCCAATCACTTAATGTCTATAATAGGGTGGGTGTGAGAGTTCACATCCATTAGTTATTGAGAGATAAATTGAAGTACAATTAGCTTGGGGAAAAGTGTGGGTCAAGCAAACAACAAGGATTGGGAAATTTGTATGGGAAGACAATAATTTTGGACAATCATGTTTTTGCATGAACAACAAGTAGATGAGCACTAGAGCTAGAGAAATGTTAGAGGGTGAATTATGGATTTTTTTTGGAGTGGAATACTGAAGAACCAACTTGTCTCGCCTGAAGAGTGAACTCTTATGTGAGTTGCACTATAGTAGAAAGGTCACTATTGTTTATTTTCCTAGTAATATTCCTAGCAACAATTTCCCTTGGTTTCTCGGTAGTGAGATTACTAATCACTTGTGCTAGAGATATCGTAATAAACTAATGGGATGCTCGATGGAATGAGAGCAGTGAAGGGGTACTTTCCTTGGGTTGGGCAGGTGTGTGGAAGAGAGTTCATGGAAATCGAGATAATTGTAGGAAGAGCCAGTGGGTTGTGGGATTTTATTGAGATGTGAATGGATAGTGAGAGGCACCCTATTTTATGGATTCCTAGCCCCATCTTGGGGGTGACTTATTGTTGAGATCTGGAATAGAAATTCTATAGTTGGGTGGAACATCCGTCCCAAGCAGCTGGTTGCACAATTGTTTAGAAAAATAAGTGTTTTATCTATTTTTTGTGTTACAATATGAGTTTTAATTGTTGTGCATTAACTCTATGTGTGAGAATGCTTTACATGTTGTTGTGATGAATATATTAATTAGATTCATGTTTATTTATAATGTTGTTGATGCATTTAATTAATGATATCAGAAAATGGTTAAATCTGTGTGTTTTCCTGTAGATGGTAAGCTACACAATATGTTAGTAGAAAATTCTTTATTTTTATGTGTATACCACAAGTAATGTTCTTTTGTTAAGTTGGGGTATGTTAATCAACAAGATGTGACAGTACCTCATTTTTCTCATGAATAGCTTCCTTATTCACCTCCTGAGATGTTTTTTCCTAGGGATCAAACAACCTGGAATGACTTGGTTGACCCTTCTTAGATGTGATGATATTTCTCTCCAATTCGATAACAACAACTTGGGATTCCTCTAGATTATGAAGATGTTTATTCCCAAGCAAGAGACCAAATGATTCATCATATGCCTTGAAATAACAACGCAATGTAAACTCATCATTGGGACGTACATTGTGGGGAATATTAAAATAAAGTTTAGAAAAATGGTTATTGAATTCATATAAAGATTCATTGTCCTCTTTATACATAGAAGAAAGTTTAGATATTAATAAATAATTGGCCTATGTGTGGCTCCTTTTTTCTGTGAACTTGGGTCTAAATGTATACCAACCATTAATGGAAGCAAAAAGAAGGAATTTGCACCATGTTTGTGCATCCCCCTCAAGGGTTTGCATGAACATATTCATCACCACGTTCTCATATTAACTTCCAAATAATCCAAAAATTTCAGAAAATCAGTCGAGTCGTCCTCAACTGATATTGAGTTGTTCCCTACAAACTTCGGTAATTGTTTTTGATATTCACTTGTAGTCAAGTCATGAGGTTGATTAGGAATTGCAACAAAAATTAATGGGGCATAATCAATCATAGTAAACCTTATGGGATTTCCAACTCTAGCCATAGTATTAACCTGAGATGAAAACAAGCATAACTCCTACCATAGTATTAACCTAAGATGAAAACAAGCACAACTCCTACCATAGTATTAACCTGATACGAAAACATGTGTGATCTGAAATAAGAAGGTGGCGAAGTTACACACATTAGAGAGCTTGTTGAAAAAGTAGAAGTGGTACAGGATGAACTTACCAAACCAAATTAGGTGGAACTCCTAGTATAAATCTAGTCTTGTTTTAGAAAACATGTTCTAGTTTTCTCAGGCTTGCAACTATGCCTTGGGTGTGATCGAATCTTGAATATTTCCTCTTGTTATCTAATATGATCCAATCCTACAACAATGAAGTCACCAAGTGAGTTAAAAAAAAAATATTGATTAAACAAAAAATAACCACTATCCTTGAAATATTCGAGGATTGATGATGTCCCAAGAAACAATGCCAATTTGATATCACTCAAATCTACACTAGGAAAACCTATGTAAAAACTTTGAGTATTTAGCCCAAGGTAACCACTAATTACTACTCTGTTTGGATTAGTGTTTTTCTAGTCACAAGGGGGCATCCCTAATGTTCATGCATTTTCAATCACTTATAAAATTCTATGTTGTTAGTATGGAATATCAACACATAAAATACTTGTCCCTGGTATGTGTGCAAGCAACCAAAGACATAAGAATGTTTATACTTAAATAATGTGACAGAATTCCAATTCGTAACAACTAAATATGAAAGAAGGAAAATGAATGTGTGCTTTAAGTGATTGATAAAATCAAAGTATATTTACTTAGTCCACCCACAACCCACTGCACAAAATAAGAATATTGAACCAACATATTCAAAAAGATGTGAAGAAACTACATAGTCAAACTCTATCACTGTATTAGTCAAAAGATTTTCTACATCATAGAGACAAAATACAAGTCTATTTGCAATAATATTCTCTCCAAAAAGTGTAGGAAGCAAGAAAACAAAAGAAGATGGAAGAGACAAGGATATTGGATGCTCACTTAATAAACTCTTCCTAAACAATGCCACTCACCTTGCTTATAACTCTCCCAATTCCCAGAAAAAGTGTCCTTCTCAACAAAAATAAAATTGTTGTAATGTGGTTGTTTTAAATGAAGAAAGATGTTATAATAACTACATAACAACCACAAAAATAACCATTAAAGAGGTGCTCAAACTTCTCCATAAATAACTCACTCATGTGATCCCCCTAAATTCCCCATGTGATGTTGACTTAACACAAGATAAGTGAACTTTCCCCTAAATAAAATTTCCAAAATAAACTCCATGTCCAATAACAAATTTTCCTTATGCACACTAACCCATGAAGTCACCTTCTCTAAAAATAATCATCTCTCAGTTTCCAAAGATAACAAGAAGGAATCAATTCACCTAGGTGCCCTTCTTTTCCAAAAATAATTGATAACTCATCCATTAAAAATAAAATTGAATCATGAAACCAATTTTTTAACTCACTGTCAAAATTACCAAAGGAGGTACCTAGGGTTTCAAATGAATAATTATGTTCCTAGGGCTTCCTTGAGAGTGATATTATGCAATGTGTCAAACTGGAACCAAGAACATGACACCCTCACCTGTCAATAATAACATTGCTAAAAATAGCACCCCGACCCCTAAAAAATATGAAAGAGGAAAAGTGAAGGGAACTGCTAGGAGAACACCGCCAAATATAACGTACCTAAAAAAAGGAATTGCTAAAAATAGTATCATATTACATGTCAATGAATTTAGGCCCACTGGATTCAATTTTCTGCAAGGAATCCAAATATACGCTTAGAATCATCATACGATCCCTCAAATCGTAACTGCTAAAAATACAATTTTTTCATGTCACCCAAAAAAAATCTCATTGACATCTGAGATCACAAGGATCCCAAATATGTAATCACCTCTGACCTATGGACCCCCAAACTCAAGTTCCTATTGTTACACATCAAAATTCCTCACTTTGACAACGTTGCATTTTCATTGTCACAAGTGTCATAAGTGTCACACTTTTTGTCGCAAGTGTCATAAGTGTCACATCTCCAAGGACACCATGAAAAAACTTGCTACAACCCATAAAACATGTTAGAAGAAGAAGCCCCATCATCTGACAGTCGGAACAAGTTTTTTTACTAGGCAATTACTCATCTTGGTAACTTTTTGGAAGATCAACACTCCCCTTCTCATACACAGGGAGCGCTAGCGCTCCTTTTCCAACTCAAGGGTAGCGTTGCAATGCTCTGTTGCCCATTTTAAGACAGCACTGAGTTGGTTGAGTAAATCTTGGAAGAAATCCCACTTTCCTATAAAGACAACTATGGATGGATTGGGTTAGGTTGGCTCGAATCTAACTCCAGGGCTGCATCTAAGGAAGATATCACAACTATTGGATCCATATCCTCAACTAATTCCAAATATACCCAAAGTAGTTGAGCCTCTCAAATCCTATAAATGGAGGTATTCCCATGGTGAAAAGGGGGAGAAAATAAACAAAGCATTGCTATTTTGATTGTGGATCTTTCAAGAAAGGGTTGGACGAGGAGGACTTGGAGAGGATGCTGCAACATCATCTGAAGATTGTAAGTTTCCTTTTGAACTTCTCATCTAATATACTTGGCCTATTTCCTTCAAGTATGTGGTTTCATGTGCTTGTCTATGTTTAATTTGATTTGCATAGATGAATTTTCTTTGCCTAATCCATTAGAGTAGAAGGAAGTCGCTAGTTTCTTGTTTTTCATTGCAAGTATTGATTTGTGCCAAAAGTTGGATCAAGCTTGCGGATAGAAGAAGCTAGGAAAAATGTCCTAAACAAAGTACATCCTACTTTACATTCTCCTCTCTTTTTCGATAAGAAAAATGAGCTTATAGGAATGGTAGTGTCCAAATGATTGTTTATGTCTTGGTATAGGGGTCAGTAATCCAAGGGAAAGTTCACCTGTCCGCATGGGAATATTTTCATAACAGAAATTGGTGACTCCACTGGGGAATGAACTTTCAGTTTGTTATTCCCTTGGTTCGTTTGATACTTTTTCCTATCCTTAGATCTCATCAACTGATTTGATCTGAATTTTGTATCTCTTTTGTCTTTGTTAGTTGTCTCACAGAGCCTCTTACTGAATTTTCTTGAGTTACTAAGCTTTTTGAGTTTTTCTCAAATTTTCCTCAGAAATAGCACTCCCCTACAGCTCAAGTCAGAGTGTTGTTCCTTGATCATCGCTCCCCCAATGCCTTCTAGGGAGCGTTGCAGTGCTCTGGTGTCTTGGTTACCAGAGTGTCGATTTTCCCTTCTTTGGAAAATTTTAGGGTTTCTTGTTTGTTGGGTATAGTCTTTGGATTTTATTCTCTAACTCAGAACTTATTCTGTCTGATCTCGTCCTCTGTTTGACTAAAACTTGTTGTCTCTCATTCTTTTTAGTCTTTATTGAGTTTGTGTTGTCTTTCTTGATTGCAAAATCAACCTTTCTCTATCAATTTTGGTTCCTTTTTTCCACCCTTCTCGATTATCTGATTGATTAGAGGATTTCACAGGGAAGATCATCGATCACAGGTCTATTGATTTCTTTATATTTGATCCCTTACTCAATTCTTGAAGACTATAAAGTATGACTTTTTATTTCTTAGTGTTTTTCTTTGAGTGAACAGTTTGGTATTTTTTTTATTTCGGTCTCTTGTTTACTGCCGAGAGTGTCTTTGTTTGTGTTCTCTTTTGCTTCTTACTTTTTCCAATCATCATAGTGAAGCTTTTTTATTATTAGCGAAAGAACAAAGCATTAGACGAACATTCTAGTTTGCATCCACAATCAAACAAAGAAGTATTTATATGCATTGGTTTTGGATATTAAAAAGTTTTCTTTATAATTTGGCAATTGTCTGAATTCTTGTTTGGGAACAAATTAGCATAAAATTTTCATTCTTGAGTGTTTGTTAGTGACGAAAGAAAATAAAATTTTCTCCTTCCCGTAGCTAGGAGTTCATTGAAAATAAAATTTGCATATCATTATTTTTACCTTCTTGTGGAGTTGAGTCTCAAACATCATCGGTTTCACTATTATTCACCCTTGCATAACAAACAACCACAAAAATAAACGATAATTAAAATTGAACCAATAAACTTTTACTTTTTAAGATCTTTACACCAACAATAGACTAGGACTAGAGATTTGGAATAGGCTATAAGAATAACTCTCCAAAGTATTCAAGACAAACTCAGAATCTTGTGATAGGGAGAGCAAATCCAACCTTCGTATACGCATAGCTGGGATCCCTCTCTCACACAGGGGTTAAACACGAGGTTGTGTGCGAGAGAGAAACAAATATTATCCCTCCGAGGCTTAACCAATCATAGTGGTACAATCGTATATTGGGGGTTCTTCTTGAGAATCAACCGTTTTCATTTGGTCTCGGAGCTTCATGAATTCTGAATCCGTTCGGGGTCCTCTGGAGTTTACTAGTCCATTCATCCTCAGTTCTCTTGAAGAATTTTGGACTTGATATCCTGCCCATACGTTCGAACCCAACTATCAACTGTACCCGATCAGAGGCTCACTACGAGTTGGTATCTTTAGTGGCCAAAATATTTAGGGTCCTTACACAAGGTGATAGTGAAGGGAAGTCTCCACTGTCACTGGAACAGATGTTGGTTAAACTCAATCGGGTTCCTTGGATGGTAACACACGGATAAAATCATGAGGGAACTTGCACCAAGGCTTAAGTATATTAAGCAGGCTACCAACGTAATTGATCGACCCACTTAAATCCTAGACCCTTCCCACTTTGTTCACGCAATGTTGGATTTCATCACCAACTAGTGCGTTCATTGAGATAAGTTATTGTTTTGCTTGTTGGTTTTCTAGATTTTTTAGCGAATGTTGTTTGTTTACTTTAGTTTTCCTTAAAATTGGTACTGTGGCTGATAAAGGTCTTCATAGATCACGTAGGATGTAAGGATTTCCTTCAGAAGGATACAAACCTACACCTCCTAACTCACATGAAGGCACTTACCATGAAGAGGTCGAAAAATATTCAGACATTGGGAGTGTCGCTACTCCTTTGATCGAAAATCCTGAGGGAGATTTAGTAGTAGTTCAGGAAGGTCCTACCACTCCTGCAAACTTGGCTTTGAAAATCCCTCATTATCCACTCCTTATCTTAGTAGACTCCTTAGGAAAAATCGTAGTTGAAGATCATCCTAGGCTACCGTCAAGGCTATATGATCAACTAGACATGGAACCATGACAATGAAATTTCAATGAAGAATACACTACCCCTGTACGCTCTACTGAAATGGTAGATCCACAACAAACTCTTATTCGTCCTATATGGAGAACTCCATTAGGCCAAGATATTTATGAAAAAATTAATTTTGGTCGACCACTCTTTGACGCTCCACATACATCTTCCACCATCGGCGTGGATGTAGGACCATCAGGTCAACCCGTTGACCATCCTGTCAGACAAATGATCAATATTGATACCACTTCAGGACAAGTACTGAGTGAAACAATAGTTGTGTTACCTAGTCATTTGCAAAGTACTGTGACAGTTACACCTACCATCCCTCTTCAAGCTACAACCTCATATATGCCACAAAATCCCATTGGGACACCTTCACATCAAAGAATGCAAAAAAATGCCATACAACAAAACCCGACTATGGGACACATCCCTATTGGGGGGCAATCCTTTGTTAGTGGAAAAATCCCTATTGGGGAGAAACCCTCTTTCAGTGGAAAAATACCTATTGGGGGGAAACCCTCATTTAGTGGAAAAATCCCTACTGGAGGGTAACCTTCTTTCAATGGACAAATCCCAACTGGAGGCAACCCCATTTTACTAGACAAATCCCAGTTGTTACCCAACCTATGACAGGGGGAAATTTTCAACCTCCATTTACCGTAAACCCACAACAGTCTTGGGGACCACTCTAGGGAGGAATTTTTCATCAACCACATTAGGGAGGATCCTCAAATCCAAACCTGCAGAGAGGACCCCTAAATCCCAATCCTTCTGGATTATATTCTGGACAACCCTTCCTAGGGGTCCCGAATCTCACTTGGGGTCCTCAAGGCCAATCATCCTTTCCTCCTCAGGGTCAACTTAGTTACCCTCCTCAGTGAAAACTTAGCTACTCGACTCAAGGTCAAGCTAACTATCCTCTCTTGGGTTACACTAGTTATAATGCCCAATGCCAAATGGGTTTTCCTTCTCCTTTTATGCAAATTCCTCAACAAATGAATCCAACTTTCGCTGGTCAAAATTCACAACAATAGCATATGCGAGGACCTGCTAGATAAAACTACCCACAACAACCAGTTTACGGTCCTACTGGTGTTCCTATGCCACACCAGTATCATTCTCAATCCAATCGACAATTATCGTTCTTAGCCACTTTAGATCTACTAGATTTATCGATATTAACAAATGATCCCATATTACACTCCCCTTTTTGGCCAGTCATTCCAGCCAAATTACCTTCTGATATTCCAAAATTTGATGACAAACCTAGAGAAGACCCTAATAATCACGTCATGACGTTTCATCTGTGGTGTTCATCAAACTCACTAATGGATGACTCTATCTGTTTACGTCTTTTTCAGTGTACACTTACGGGTTCAACGGTTAAACGATACATTGAGTTGCAATGCATAACTTTTCAAGATTTTAATTCACTTTCCATGGCTTTCCTCACCCACTTCCAATTTCCCATCAGATATAAAACCAACACGAAAATATTGACCTCCCTTTGTCAGACTAACTCCGTACATATTTATGATCATATTCATGAATGGAGACGAGAACGACGGTTGATCAAAGCAACCATTCCCGACTTGGTTCATCAAAGCAACAAAATCTCTATTACCTCTCATTCCTCGCGATGTAGCCATGTGTGGTTTATTCATAGAAGAGGAATCCATTGCGCGTGGCCAGTATTTGGATTTGGTTTATTCCCAATCTGGTACTTTGTATGAATTGATCCCAAACGCTCCCTACACATCAACCAATCCATCAAAACCATCCTCCACTGCTCATTTGGATGGAGTTATCAGTTCCGTTAAAACCTAGTCTAGTTCACAACCGACTGGCACAACTAATAATTCAATAACTGCCTCGACTACTGTGCAGACTCCACTCTCATCAAAATCCACCCGTACTCAAGTATATGAAGTGAATGAAGTCCAATCAGCTTCACCACAACAATCAGGGGGGGAAAGGAAAAATAAGAATAAACCAAAGAAAAATAATAATCAAACTAAAAAATCAAAAAATACAAGCACAACCACCTGCTAATTAAAAGAAACCACAACACAAATTGAAATTTCCATGTCTCATAAGTGTTGAAGATCACTACACAAGAGACCGTCCCCATTGAGAAGAAGTTGCTAAACTGTTTAAAGGAAATTCTCAACCTGTTGTATTAACACATCCTTTTATACAACAACAGTCATTGGTTGCACACAATCCTACACCTCAGCAAGGAGGCAACCCAGGTCATCCTCCTAATGAGGATGCTTCATCATGTGCACACATTTATATGTTCAATGGTGTAGATTTTACCACTCGCACTATGACATACGACACACCACCAGGTAAACCTGGTAAGGAAAATGTAACTAGTGGAACTGCACCTGGTCCACCTTCCACTTCAGTTACTCCTCCATCTGGATCTCTCCATATTGAGAAACCAAATTTTGACTCTATCTTACGTCCACCCAAGAGCACAATCAGAAAGTTGACATTTAATCCTAATTCTCGTGCTGCCCAAAACTACAACATTTTTGAAGATTTGGCCCAAGCACCTTGTGCCATGTTGGCTCTCAAAGTTATACAACACTACTCTAGCCAATGTAGAACTCTCTTGGTAGCCATCGAAGCTATATATCCTGAGTCATCCAATAATATCACATTCAATCTGGATAATTTTAATTCAAGACTCTCTCACCAACTTTCTTTCCAAATTGATATCGTTGTCCATAATCAACATATTCATCACACGATCTTGGATGAGGGAGAATAAACATGTTTCATGTCCTTAGCTTTATGGAAAGGCCTTAAATCACATGGTCTTAATCTATCTCCCACCATGTTAAAAGAATTTCATGAAAGAGGTTTATGACCTCATGGATTGTTACAATCCTTAGCCATTCAACTGGGGGGAAAAAGTGTTTACGTCGATGTAGAAGTAGTCGATGCTCCCCTTGATTTTAAATTGGTGCTAGGAAGAAGTTGGCTCTATGATATCACTGTTGTTGATTCATCAGTCTTTCTATGTGTCCAATTTCCTCATCAAGGTAAAATTGTGACCATCGATCAGTTAGATTATTGCACCCCTGATGCTTGCACTCAAACAACCAACAATATTCCATTTTTGGGGGACTCAAAGATTACTTATGAAAGTGTAGGGGTAGGTTTATTGAAAGATTCATCGCTCATGGGAACTTTCCCCACACCTCTTCCTCCAACCACGCAACATATCACAACAGTTAATATGATTCCGGTACATCAATCCCTCGAATCATATTATCCATGGATTGAACCTAGTCCCTTATAATTTGATTCACTAGGTGACACTATGCCACTTAGTCTCATAGAGGCCGAATACAACGCTATTCAGTCTGCCTCTCCTTCACCTGACGACCAACATCTACTGGCGTCTACTTCTTATTTGCGACCCTCTTAGTTAGATTCCCTATCCTCCACTTTTGATTACATCCTACGAATTTTTCCCTCCGATGAATCCATTATGGAAATGCTTAGTATCGAGGAGGAACCATGGGATGACAACCACCATCATTCATCCTTTCTTCCCAGTTTGGATGAGATTGAGAAAGATATTTCATCTATCTTTCCCACCGATATTGTCGACACTCCCCAATCTATGATACTCACTCGAGATACAATCTCTGAGGGGAATTTGGGAAACATCTCTCAAAAAATTAGTGTTGGCATATCCACAAAAGACGGTATTATGGAAAACATACAACTAGGTGCCAATTTTTCAACTGAAGAGATTGAAACTTACACTGACTTGTTTAAAGAATTCTGTGACATCTTCGCTTGGAGCTATGAAAAAATGCCAATGATAGATCCTTCAATCCTTGTGCATGAAGTCAAAACTTACCCTGGAGTCAAACCTGTGAGATAGAAACTTTGCTCGGTTCATCCCAAGAAAATTGCAGTAATAAGGCAGAAGTAGAAAATTTATTAAAGTCTGGTTTTATTTATCTCATACCTCTGACCGAATGGGTTTCCAACATCGTTTTGGTTGCCAATAAACAAGGGAAAATTCGTGTTTTTTTCGATTATAGGGATCTAAATAAGTCTCATTTGAAGGACAATTACCCTACGCCCTTTATCGATAATTGCGTTGGAAGTGTCATTTTCTCTTTTATGGATGGATTTTCTGGATATAACCAGAACGATATTTTACCTACTAATCAACACAAAACATCCTTCATCTTCCCATGGGGGACTTTTGCCTATTGGAAATTACCTTTTGGCCTTAAAAATGTTGGAGCCACGTTTCAATGGGCTATTTCGTATGCGTTCCATGACATCAAACATATCGTTGAACCCTATCTCGATGACTTGCCAACTCACTCGGATCATCAACAAGATCATACTGGTCATCTAAGGGAAATATTTCTTAAATGTAGTTTTTACAACATACGTTTGAACCCCCATAAATGCATTTTTGTTGTTGAATTAGAGAGACTCCTCAACTTTGTAGTATCCAAAGATGGGATTAGGGTGGATCCCTTAAAATTCAAATCCATTCTCTCTTTACCCCCTCCCAACAATCTTACCCAATTGCAAAGTTTGCAAGGGAAGGCAAACTTTCTCTGTCCTTTTATATGCAATTATGCCAAAATTACTAAAGGATTCACGAGGTTGCTCCAGAAAGATGCCCCTTTCATCTGGGATGCAATTTCTCAATGCTCATTTGATGATCTCAAGCATGCTTTAACGAATACACCACTTTTGCATCCACCCAGCTATGCGAAAGATTACATCCTTTATTTGGTTGCCTCTGCTTCCATTATTGCTATGGTGTTAGTACAATAGGATGATGAGGTGTTGAACATGTGATCTACTATTTATGTAATAGCCTTTCAAGTCCTGAACTTCGTTATTCACATGTTGAAAAGTTGTCTTTGGCAGCAATTATTTCTGTCCAAAGGTTTCGCCACTATATTTTGCTTCACACTATCACGGTCATTGCAGACTTGAACCCCATGTACCACATATTGACTTGTCAAGTACTTGGTGGAAAATGTTCGAAATGGATTGTCATTCTCCAAGAATTTGATCTTGAGTTTTCCAAATCCAAAGCTAAGAAATCGTTGGTTTTTGTGGAATTAATTTGCGATCTTCCCCATATTGATGAGAATATTGAGCCCCATGATTCCCTTCCCGATGAATCATTGTTCCTCATTAGTACATCTGATCCGTCGTATAGAGACATTCTTCTCTATCTCCAGACCCAACCCTTCTAGCCAGGAATTTCACGTGATGAATGATGTCACATTAGACACCATTCAAAGAACTACCTTATCATTGGCAACACTTTGTATTGCCGAGGTATTGAAACTGTTCTCCGACATTGCTTAACCCATGAAGAGGTTGAACAAGTTTTAAATGACTATCACCTTGGAGCTTATGGCGATCATCTTTCTGGGATGGCTACAACCCAAAATATCTTATGTGCCGGTTATTTTTGGCCTTCCAGTTTCAAACACTAGTACATATTGTAAAAATTTCGACGTTTTATTTGCAGCGTTATGGACAAAATTGTCCATATTGTTGCAAAATAGAGGAAATTTAAGATAAAAAAATTCATATTTCCCGATAACATCGGTCTTGCCACATTGACGTCTCTCTTTCCACGTTAATGTCTCTCTTGCCACGTTTTCCACCAGAACGTCTCTCTTGCCACGTTTGTGACATATACATCGTTCTTGCCACATTTGTGAAGATTGATGTCGCAATTGTGACATTTTGGAAACTAGGTTTTCCCCTCCAACGGTCACCTTAGTATGTTGACCAAGTCAAAATACTAACGGTCACTTAGGTTTTTTTTACATTGGAATTGCGACGTTACAAAATCTATAAATATGTTGCATTTGACGGATGTTGCGACAAGTTTTCTATAATAACGACGCTTTGGGGTCATAGTAGTTAGTGGTTAGAATGTTTTA
>JZKD02S2371789.1:9173-30222 GCA_000966675.3 Picea glauca
TCCTATATATACCAAGGGGACATTTTCATTTTGAATCATCTTGTAATTGTACATTTATGTGGGCATAAGGAGGTTTCCCCCTTGAAGAGGCTTATTATCTGAGTGTCTCTCTTTTTCAAGACGCTGAGTACTTATTCTGAGATTTTTCTATGCTATATTGATATTTAGTTCTTAACACAAAGGGAGAGATAAAGAACAAAAGTAGGAGAGAAATATCAGAAGCATGAATACAAGGAGAGAAAGATTGTAAAAATAAGGTATGTTGTCAGGGGGAGTTTCCCTTTTTCTTTGATGTCAAAGGATGAGAGAAATATCATAAGCATGAAGATAAGGGGAGAAAGAATGAAGATAGGGGGAGCAATGGTCACAAGGGGAGCATGAGTGTTTCCATCAATGCCAAAGGGGGAGATTGTTAGAAAATTGGTTGTCATTTATGTCAAATCTGGAAGAAGTCTAAAATCCTCTAGGAGTAATGGGTGTATTTGAAGAAGTATCCAAAGTGGTCCCTTTATGGCATAGCTTTAAGCATGGCCCTCATGAGAGGATGCTTTGAATAAGTCTACAAGAATCCATGGAGGTGTGGTCATCAAGCATGAACGTGTTTGAGGAAAATAGGATGAGGGACATTGCAAATACATGCAAAACCCCCATAGATGGATATTCCTCATCATGCCATTTCCAATAGTAGTTGGCACGCCACATGGTTCCTCACAATCGAGAATTTATACTCTCTTAAACTTAAAGCTCTAAAGTATGGTCAAGAAGCCCCGAATATAAGGTCAAATAATTTACAAGCCGGCCCCAAAATTAATTAAAGAAGAAAATTTGTTGCAACAAGAAGTTACAGCTTGGCCCTAAAGTCAAATAAAGGAGGAACTTGGAAAGCTATAAATACACATCAAGAACCTATCATTTGTTCATCCAACCAAGTGTGTGTTTTTGGTATGGAGCTACCATAATTGGGTCTGCACTTTTTCTAGGAGGATTGGTGATCAAATATGGTCTAGGAGAAAGGAGGTTGAGGAGAGCAAGTTGTACGGAGGTGACTTTACTAGATTTCTAATGTTATCCATGGGTTGCAGTGGAGAAAAACATGGATGTATGCGGGTCACAATGAATCAAAGTTCGTATGTCCATGGGTTGATAGTGTATGAGTCACATATCTATGTAAAATATTTGAAGAAGGTGTCATTCTCTTAATGATGAATATTGAGGATGGTATGTTGTTTTGTGATATTATGCATCAGGTTCTTACATGATAAACGATATGGTTTTATATATGTCTTGAATTTTATATCTTGATTTTATGGTATATGCTTGAGGCATATATTGAAGTCTTTGGCACATCGCTAGAGACATATGTTGGTGGTTTTTGGCATATGATTTGAGGTATATGTTGCTGATGTTGGGAATATGTTTGAGATATGGTCTTGGTGATGATTTATGTGAGTGGATATGGAATTTTTTATGATGATGTTGATGATGAGGTATCAGTATCAATGACAGTAACAGTGAAAATAATAGTGACAGGTTGATGATGATGTATTAGTATCATTGATAGTAATAGTGAGAGATTTATTATAAGTGACAGTAATAGTGACAAATTGATTATCAGTGACATTGATAGGTTGATTATCAATGACAGTGACAGTTTGAGTATCAATGATAATTATGTTTAGGGAAAGGTATGGATTACCTTGCTCAATCATTTTCAAATCTTGCTTGGATAGGACAAGATAGTCAGGAATGTCACCTGGGGTTTTATAGCCTCAAAATACTATCCCAATCCATAAGTATTAATTATTAGGATTGAAACTAATTTATTTATGGAAATAATGTTGCAATATAAAATAAAATTTATACAATTTTATGTGATGAACACAGATTTTACAATAAAGTAAGCATGGAGATCAAAAAGAAAAAAGTAACCAAGTCATAAATACACATATATGAGACAGAATAACAATCTGGTTTTATTTCATTATGATATATCAAAAGTTTTTTCTCTTTACAAAACCCCTATGAGGGCATGGACCAAAGTATGATTTAGATATTCCCGATGAACACCATAAAAAAGACTCTGACAATAAAGTAAAACTGAAATTTATAATCTGGATCAACTTGCCACAAACTACTGCCATTTCGACTCTACAAGATATCCTTTATCATCCATGAAACTTAATTCACAAACACACAAGAATACATAGACTATCAAGGATGGATCAACACCTCTAAAACAAGCGTCTGAAAATTTTGGTTCAGTCTTGAACCTTGCTGTCTATAATAAGACCCTACTGTCAAAAAGAGAATTAGGCTTTGAATAAACTAAAAAATCAATGAAAACTGAAACTATCTCATGCAACCAAAGAGAAAACCTTCATCTTTATTTCTCCTTCTATTCTCCCTTTGTCTCTTCTTTTCATTCAGCTTTTATTCTTTCCAAATAAGTTATAGTTCAACTACCTTATTTAGTTAAGTTGATTTAACTTAACTGATTAGTTTAGGAGAAATAAATAATAATAATACAGTTAAGGGTATTTAGTTAATAATAACTAGGTAGGTGGGACCCCTTGTGACTGCCATCATTTTCTTCTTCCAAATCATAAAATATAACACAAAAAGGATAATCATTATAACTACATGCCACCCTTGTAGCTCCCTCAAATATATTTCAAACTGGATATTTAAATATCAGAAATAATTTATATCATATCCAAAAAAGAATATATATGTCCACATTATCCACAAAATATCAAAACATAATTTGTTGTCCAAAAATACTGAAACCCACTAAACATTGTCTTCATTAACTGAAATCATAAAAACACATAATCTAAAAACCATATTTGCCACTTTGTGAGGTAATTTTTCCTCTTTCAATGTTATTTCCCTTAGATTTCTTGGAAGTAGCTCATGGATGATTAGACCCTTGGGGATGTATCTCATTGATCACATGGGAACAAACATCCTTGAAATTCATGTGGGAAGACACATATTTTGAGGAATCATCGGAGGGAGAAGAAGGGGAGGTAGTTGCTTTTCCTTTATCTTGCACAAGTTGTGGAATATCGATTTTCAGTCTCTTACTAGCATGTGAAGATTGAACTGGCAAAACAACAAGGACAATATGGACATTGGGATTGATAGGTGGTGGCAGACATAATGACATAGTGGGCCAACCACGATGGTGAGAGGCAGGTGGGTTGACGATCTCTTTCCATCCATCATTTGTAGGGACTTTAGGCTGCAAGGACACATGTGGAAGAACGAGAATGCTAGGGATGTTCTGAGAAGGATGAAAAGGGGGTATTTCTGGTCGAGGATACACTATTTCATGGACAATCTAATTAAAGAACCTAGCTTGGAAAATCTGGTTCAATTCTTGAGGATCAACATCAAAATTGATGGAAAATCTGGGCCTTCTATGGCCTTGATTATAATTTCCCTTGCCTCTATTATTTCTGCCATTGCTGCCCCTACTGAAAAATCTCATCCTATAGAAGCAGTTCATCAATAATGAATCTCTTAATAAACCATACATGACACTCTTCTTACATGAATAAAAAATTGGCTCAAAAATTGACACGAGGTGCATGCAAATCCATCCATCATTAACCATTCATTAATTGCCATGTGAACAGGGGTTGCTAGGGTTCATGGGTAATATGGAGGGAGTGTAATTAGAAAAAAGTGGTATAATGATAGGGGATTAATACATGAATGTTGTTCAGCAATTAATCAAACAATATACTATGTAATAAAATATCAGTCACCAACCCTTGCTATGTCTCTTTTACACAGAGTTTTCCTTTTAAATTTATTTCACAGAACAGGGATGCAATAAGTGAAATTGGGATTATGGGGGGAATGTACTGAGCAAAAAATGATAGAATGACAAGGAATCGATATGGGTACTTTTCAATTGAAAATAAATCAACACATGCAATAAAAACATATCTTTGCCCAGACCTTCAAAATTTAATAGTGTTCCATTTTCCAAAAATAATTTGAACTAGTACTTTATTTGAAATTTTTTCTTGTTGGCTTCCAAACTATTTTATAAAATAATCTATATGCCCAGAATTATTTAATCACAACAACCATTATATCCACATAATCATTATATGATAGTCATAATGAACAACATTGCAATCTCTATAAGAAACCATAATATCCTTTGAGCCACGACCATAAAATCAACTCCAATGATTCATTCGTTAAAACCAATAGGATCACGCATAGTGTTTACAACAATTCATATCCATAATTTATTTAAACATTTTCCAATGCAATCAATTTGGACGTTATAACTCTTATTTTGGCATCACACATTTCACACACAAGTGTCACTTTTATATAATCAACATAACGATTGAACCAAAATAACATTCAATACTTTGATCCTAAGATTCAAATAAATAAGTGGGCACAAGTCTCTTCCAGAATTACAAACAAAGGACCTAACTAAAATCGTGCCCAAGTAACCGAGCATGCTCGGTGCTCCCATCAACCATTGAACTGGAGTAAATATGATATTAATGTAATATTTAGGGTTTAAGAAAGCAAGTGGAAGGCAAGAATGGTGGTTCGACCAAAGGGTTTGGTATTTGAATAGCACAAACAATTCATTTTGTAGGTGATCTATCATAACTTACCACAGAACAATAACTTGCAATAATGCTCTCAACTGTAAGGGTTTTGAAACAACAAACTGTAACTTCCAACATACAACATAAATGAATCCAACCCCTTTAACAATACTACAAAATGAGCGACCAAGTATAAAAATTTTCTCGACCAAAAAGCATGAATAATGTTTTCATCAACTTCTGGGTGGCGTTATATTCATACTACACAATATTTTCCATGCAACTGTATTGGTAAGGTCATAGCAAGGTAGCTAACAACTCATGGTTTTTCCCAGAGAAGGCACCAAATAATTTGATCTTTCATCAATTCACATTGAAACCCACAGGGTCGAAATACGGTGTGTGTACACTAGCCACAGAGACCAGTAATATCAAGATAAAGGTGGGGTATTCACAAATCCCAAAGCTTTGGCAGACTATGATATCCAATTTCAACAGAGAGGCCAACATGAATACAAAGACATGGCAAAGCAGGCTTCATTGCATTTTTTATTCAACCAACCCATGCGAAGGATTACACACAGCAAGAAGACTGTAACCATTTTGTTTTCAAAATTTCAATAGTCCATAACAACCACCATGAGAAACCAAGGATGCAAACACCAATACATAGTTCAAAAATATCATAACATCTTGAGAATCACACATACCATGAGAAACCTGAGCCAAAATTTGATTCAAAAGGAAGAGTAAATCTCATTAATGGAAAAGTAAGAAAACCCATACCTGGAAAAGTCTACACGAGGAGAAAAATAAGACTATATACTTCCTTCACGACGGAGCAAGGTGGAGCAACAACAACTACCAGAGCCAAAACAATGCAAGAATGACTAGGGTGACGGGATCGAGGGGAGTTTGAGGGATTTGTAGTAAATGCACATCGCTTCTCCCTTTCAACTTCATTGAATTTTTAGTACTATCCAAGCCCATTCACCATAGCACTATATCATTAATCAACCAAAAAAACATTTTCCATATCACTTTTGCAAAGTGCACCACCCCTTGGTAATATCAAACTTATTCAAATGTCAACTTTCTAGGACAAAAAATCAATATGAAACTCAAACAATGTGCATAACCATAGTAGCAAGGGTCAAGAGCACCCAAACTCTTGTCACAAAAATACACAACATTAGAACCTAAGTATAATTCTTTTATCCAAAAGGGAAACATTATTATATTCTATGAGAGATCATCAAATCCATTTAGTGCCATGTTTTAATCATCCAACCAACACATATCACCATAACATTTTAAACCATGATCTGGAACATATGAACTGTAGAATACTGTGTTGTTGCCATCACATAAGCAAAAAAAATATAAGCGTTGCTTATCCACCATAGTGCCATAAGTCTAACAAGGGGGTCCCACCTACTAGTTTATTGTTAATATAGTTAAATAATAAATCTTGGAAATCATTTTTGAGCATAATATTCATCATTGCGCTTTTAAGCGTCAACAAGTGATAGGTTGATTATCAATGTTAGTGATCGGTTGATTATCAGTGACATTTTATGTTAGAAAAACAGGACTGTGGAGCAATAAAATAAAACAAATGTGGAAACAAAACACAGAAGATACACAATACAATAGAGACACAAATTTGCGTGGTTCACCCAATGTGGGCTACGTCCACCAGAGAAATTCCCAAGTCCTTCCTTTATTATTATCCAACATATGAAGGGATACAACCTACAACAAATCTATTGTAACTTCCTCTTATTTCTCTCACAATCTCCTCTCGCAGAATACAATACTCGCCATAATGCATAGCCGCAATACATTTCCCTCATAATAGAGGGTTTCCTTCTAGGGAAAAAAACCCTAACATAATTTCTACCATTAGATCTGTGACCTTATAATGAATGGTCCATATTTACGATGAAATTACAATATACATTTACAAGGCAATTTTTCCTTCAGGGGCTTCGCCCCCGAATCCTCCAGCCAAGGGGATAGCCCCCCCGAACCCTGTAAAGGGGGTAGCCCCCCTCTGCACTCCCCTACGTGGAAGAGTGTACATACTTCTGGGGTGTAAAGTCTTCATGGGGTATAAACACGGTTGAAAAACACAAGACCTCTAAATTAGGAAGATAATCAGGCTCCACAACCAACAATCTCCCACTTGGACACTAATCTCAACAACTCCACCACTTTTGTATATGTTGGACTCTGAACCTTAATGGACCTTGCAAATTTCTCATCTTCATATTCATTCTTGAAGATCGACTGAAATTGAGCAGTAACTCAATTTCTCTCTAGTTACTCCCTTTGTTAACATGTCTGCAGGATTCTGGCTAGTGTGTATCTTTTCCAACTTCAAATGTCCATGTTCCAAGGTGGATCATATGAAGTGGTACCTCAACTGTATATGCTTAGTCTTCGAATGGAAGGTTGATTTCTTTGCAAGATGAATTGCACTCTCACTGTGACAATACAACTTGTTATTCTCTTGCTTCTTTCCCAATTCCTCCATAAACCTTTGTAACCAAATCATCTCTTTACTAGCATATGTATCAAAAACATACTCTGCCTCTATTGTTGAAAGTGCAACAACCTTTTGCGGTTTCAAAATCCAACTTAGTGTTGTTCCACCTATAGTAAAAACATACCCTTTGGTGCTCCTCTTGCTATCTTTATCACCTGCCATATCTGAATCAACATATCCCTATAGAAAAGTGTTTGAACCTCCAAAACATAATGCATGAGTAGCAGTACCTCTCAAATACCTAGGAATCCACTTTACTACCTCCCAATGTTCTTTACCTGGATTGTTCATATACCTACTCACAACTCCCACTGCATGTACAATATCTAGTCTTGTGCAAACCATTGCATACATCAAGCTACCAACTGTTGATGAATAAGGGGCCATGGACATGTATTCTATCTCCTCCTATGTTTTGGGACACATTTTCTTAGTTACTTTGAAACGGCTGGCCAAAGGTGTACTAATTGGTTTTGCATTCTACATTCGAAACCTCTCCAACACCTTCTCTGTGTACTCACCCTGAGACAATGTCAATTTACGATTTTTTCTGTCTCTTGTTATTTGCATGCCAAGGATTTTCTTTGCAGAATCCAAATCCTTCATCGCAAATGAATTGGCTAATTTCTTCTTGAGCATATTTATATCCTTCATATTAGACCCTACAACAAGCATGTCATCTACATACAATACCAAGATAATATAGCTTCCATTTTCTATCCTTTTAAAATAAGCACAGTGATTGGAATGGCATCTACTATAACCCTGTTATGTCATAAACCTGTCAAACTTCAAATACCACTACCTTGGATCTTTCTTTAGGCCATACAAGCTCTTCTTCAACCTGCATACCAAATTCTCCTTCCCTTTGACCTCATACCCCTATGGCTGTTGCATATAAATCTCTTCCTCCAAATCCCCATGGAGNTTTATCTTGCACAAGTTGTGGAATATCGATTTTCAGTCTCTTACTAGCATGTGAAGATTGAACTGGCAAAACAACAAGGACAATCTGGACATTGGGATTGATAGGTGGTGGCAGACATAATGACATAGTGGGCCAACCACGATGCTGAGAGGCAGGTGGGTTGACGATCTCTTTCCATCCATCATTTGTAGGGACTTTAGGCTACAAGGACACATGTGGAAGAACGAGAATGCTAGGGATGTTCTGAGAAGGATGGAAAGGGGGTATTTCTGGTCGAGGATACACTATTTCATGGCCAATCTAATTAAAGAACCTAGCTTGGAAAATCTGGTTCAATTCTTGAGGATCAACATCAAAATTGATGGAAAGTCTGGGCCTTCTATGGCCTCGATTATAATTTCCCTTGCCTCTATTATTTCTGCCATTGTTGCCCCTACTGAAAAATCTCATCCTGTAGCAGCAATTCATCAATAATGAATCTCTTAATAAACCATACATGACACTCTTATTACATGAATAAAAAATTGGCTCAAAAATTGACACGAGGTGCATGCAAATCCATCCATCATTAACCATTCATTAATTGCCATGTGAACAGGGGTTGCTAGGGTTCATGGGTAATATGGAGGGAGTGTAATTAGAAAAAAGTGGTATAATGATAGGGGATTAATACATGAATGTTGTTCAGCAATTAATCAAACAATATACTATGTAATAAAATATCAGTCACCAACCCTTGCTATGTCTCTTTTACACAGAGTTTTCCTTTTAAATTTATTTCACAGAACAGGGATGCAATAAGTGAAATTGGGATTATGGGGGGAATGTACTGAGCAAAAAATGATAGAATGACAAGGAATCGATATGGGTACTTTTCAATTGAAAATAAATCAACACATGCAATAAAAACATATCTTTGCCCAGACCTTCAAAATTTAATAGTGTTCCATTTTCCAAAAATAATTTGAACTAGTACTTTATTTGAAATTTTTTCTTGTTGGCTTCCAAACTATTTTATAAAATAATCTATATGCCCAGAATTATTTAATCACAACAACCATTATATCCACATAATCATTATATGATAGTCATAATGAACAACATTGCAATCTCTATAAGAAACCATAATATCCTTTGAGCCACGACCATAAAATCAACTCCAATGATTCATTCGTTAAAACCAATAGGATCACGCATAGTGTTTACAACAATTCATATCCATAATTTATTTAAACATTTTCCAATGCAATCAATTTGGACGTTATAACTCTTATTTTGGCATCACACATTTCACACACAAGTGTCACTTTTATATAATCAACATAACGATTGAACCAAAATAACATTCAATACTTTGATCCTAAGATTCAAATAAATAAGTGGGCACAAGTCTCTTCCAGAATTACAAACAAAGGACCTAACTAAAATCGTGCCCAAGTAACCGAGCATGCTCGGTGCTCCCATCAACCATTGAACTGGAGTAAATATGATATTAATGTAATATTTAGGGTTTAAGAAAGCAAGTGGAAGGCAAGAATGGTGGTTCGACCAAAGGGTTTGGTATTTGAATAGCACAAACAATTCATTTTGTAGGTGATCTATCATAACTTACCACAGAACAATAACTTGCAATAATGCTCTCAACTGTAAGGGTTTTGAAACAACAAACTGTAACTTCCAACATACAACATAAATGAATCCAACCCCTTTAACAATACTACAAAATGAGCGACCAAGTATAAAAATTTTCTCGACCAAAAAGCATGAATAATGTTTTCATCAACTTCTGGGTGGCGTTATATTCATACTACACAATATTTTCCATGCAACTGTATTGGTAAGGTCATAGCAAGGTAGCTAACAACTCATGGTTTTTCCCAGAGAAGGCACCAAATAATTTGATCTTTCATCAATTCACATTGAAACCCACAGGGTCGAAATACGGTGTGTGTACACTAGCCACAGAGACCAGTAATATCAAGATAAAGGTGGGGTATTCACAAATCCCAAAGCTTTGGCAGACTATGATATCCAATTTCAACAGAGAGGCCAACATGAATACAAAGACATGGCAAAGCAGGCTTCATTGCATTTTTTATTCAACCAACCCATGCGAAGGATTACACACAGCAAGAAGACTGTAACCATTTTGTTTTCAAAATTTCAATAGTCCATAACAACCACCATGAGAAACCAAGGATGCAAACACCAATACATAGTTCAAAAATATCATAACATCTTGAGAATCACACATACCATGAGAAACCTGAGCCAAAATTTGATTCAAAAGGAAGAGTAAATCTCATTAATGGAAAAGTAAGAAAACCCATACCTGGAAAAGTCTACACGAGGAGAAAAATAAGACTATATACTTCCTTCACGACGGAGCAAGGTGGAGCAACAACAACTACCAGAGCCAAAACAATGCAAGAATGACTAGGGTGACGGGATCGAGGGGAGTTTGAGGGATTTGTAGTAAATGCACATCGCTTCTCCCTTTCAACTTCATTGAATTTTTAGTACTATCCAAGCCCATTCACCATAGCACTATATCATTAATCAACCAAAAAAACATTTTCCATATCACTTTTGCAAAGTGCACCACCCCTTGGTAATATCAAACTTATTCAAATGTCAACTTTCTAGGACAAAAAATCAATATGAAACTCAAACAATGTGCATAACCATAGTAGCAAGGGTCAAGAGCACCCAAACTCTTGTCACAAAAATACACAACATTAGAACCTAAGTATAATTCTTTTATCCAAAAGGGAAACATTATTATATTCTATGAGAGATCATCAAATCCATTTAGTGCCATGTTTTAATCATCCAACCAACACATATCACCATAACATTTTAAACCATGATCTGGAACATATGAACTGTAGAATACTGTGTTGTTGCCATCACATAAGCAAAAAAAATATAAGCGTTGCTTATCCACCATAGTGCCATAAGTCTAACAAGGGGGTCCCACCTACTAGTTTATTGTTAATATAGTTAAATAATAAATCTTGGAAATCATTTTTGAGCATAATATTCATCATTGCGCTTTTAAGCGTCAACAAGTGATAGGTTGATTATCAATGTTAGTGATCGGTTGATTATCAGTGACATTTTATGTTAGAAAAACAGGACTGTGGAGCAATAAAATAAAACAAATGTGGAAACAAAACACAGAAGATACACAATACAATAGAGACACAAATTTGCGTGGTTCACCCAATGTGGGCTACGTCCACCAGAGAAATTCCCAAGTCCTTCCTTTATTATTATCCAACATATGAAGGGATACAACCTACAACAAATCTATTGTAACTTCCTCTTATTTCTCTCACAATCTCCTCTCGCAGAATACAATACTCGCCATAATGCATAGCCGCAATACATTTCCCTCATAATAGAGGGTTTCCTTCTAGGGAAAAAAACCCTAACATAATTTCTACCATTAGATCTGTGACCTTATAATGAATGGTCCATATTTACGATGAAATTACAATATACATTTACAAGGCAATTTTTCCTTCAGGGGCTTCGCCCCCGAATCCTCCAGCCAAGGGGATAGCCCCCCCGAACCCTGTAAAGGGGGTAGCCCCCCTCTGCACTCCCCTACGTGGAAGAGTGTACATACTTCTGGGGTGTAAAGTCTTCATGGGGTATAAACACGGTTGAAAAACACAAGACCTCTAAATTAGGAAGATAATCAGGCTCCACAACCAACAATCTCCCACTTGGACACTAATCTCAACAACTCCACCACTTTTGTATATGTTGGACTCTGAACCTTAATGGACCTTGCAAATTTCTCATCTTCATATTCATTCTTGAAGATCGACTGAAATTGAGCAGTAACTCAATTTCTCTCTAGTTACTCCCTTTGTTAACATGTCTGCAGGATTCTGGCTAGTGTGTATCTTTTCCAACTTCAAATGTCCATGTTCCAAGGTGGATCATATGAAGTGGTACCTCAACTGTATATGCTTAGTCTTCGAATGGAAGGTTGATTTCTTTGCAAGATGAATTGCACTCTCACTGTGACAATACAACTTGTTATTCTCTTGCTTCTTTCCCAATTCCTCCATAAACCTTTGTAACCAAATCATCTCTTTACTAGCATATGTATCAAAAACATACTCTGCCTCTATTGTTGAAAGTGCAACAACCTTTTGCGGTTTCAAAATCCAACTTAGTGTTGTTCCACCTATAGTAAAAACATACCCTTTGGTGCTCCTCTTGCTATCTTTATCACCTGCCATATCTGAATCAACATATCCCTATAGAAAAGTGTTTGAACCTCCAAAACATAATGCATGAGTAGCAGTACCTCTCAAATACCTAGGAATCCACTTTACTACCTCCCAATGTTCTTTACCTGGATTGTTCATATACCTACTCACAACTCCCACTGCATGTACAATATCTAGTCTTGTGCAAACCATTGCATACATCAAGCTACCAACTGTTGATGAATAAGGGGCCATGGACATGTATTCTATCTCCTCCTATGTTTTGGGACACATTTTCTTAGTTACTTTGAAACGGCTGGCCAAAGGTGTACTAATTGGTTTTGCATTCTACATTCGAAACCTCTCCAACACCTTCTCTGTGTACTCACCCTGAGACAATGTCAATTTACGATTTTTTCTGTCTCTTGTTATTTGCATGCCAAGGATTTTCTTTGCAGAATCCAAATCCTTCATCGCAAATGAATTGGCTAATTTCTTCTTGAGCATATTTATATCCTTCATATTAGACCCTACAACAAGCATGTCATCTACATACAATACCAAGATAATATAGCTTCCATTTTCTATCCTTTTAAAATAAGCACAGTGATTGGAATGGCATCTACTATAACCCTGTTATGTCATAAACCTGTCAAACTTCAAATACCACTACCTTGGATCTTTCTTTAGGCCATACAAGCTCTTCTTCAACCTGCATACCAAATTCTCCTTCCCTTTGACCTCATACCCCTATGGCTGTTGCATATAAATCTCTTCCTCCAAATCCCCATGGAGNGCATGTACAATATCTAGTCTTGTGCAAACCATTGCATACATCAAGCTACCAACTGTTCATGAGTAAGGGACCATGGACATGTATTCTATCTCCTCCTATGTTTTGGGACACATTTTCTTAGTTACTTTGAAATGGCTGGCCAAAGGTGTACTAATTGGTTTTGCATTCTACATTCTAAACCTCTCCAACACCTTCTCTGTGTACTCACCCTGAGACAATGTCAATTTACGATTTTTTCTGTCTCTTGTTATTCGCATGCAAAGGATTTTCTTTGCAAAATCCAAATCCTTCATCGTAAATGAATTGGCTAATTTCTTCTTGAGCATATTTATATCCTTCATATTAGACCCTACAACAAGCATGTCATCTACATACAATACCAAAATAATATAGCTTCCATTTTCTATCCTTTTAAAATAAGCACAGTGATTGGAATGGCATATACTATAACCCTGTTATGTCATAAACCTGTCAAACTTCAAATACCACTACCTTGGATCTTTCTTTAGGCCATACAAGATCTTCTTCAACCTGCATACTAAATTCTCCTTCCCTTTGACCTCATACCCCTATGGCTGTTGCATATAAATCTCTTCCTCCAAATCCCCATGGAGAAAAGTTGTTTTTACATCTAACTATTCAAGATGAAAATATTNAATCTATACCTTTCTTTTGTGCAAACCCATTTACAACAAGTCTAGCCTTGTACCACTTTTCTCCTCCATCTTCTTCCTTCAACTTGTAAACCCATTTATTCTACAATGCTCTTTTCCCCGCAGGCAACTGAACCATGTCCCAAGTATGGTTATTTGCCAATGAATCCATTTCCTCTTTCATGCCTTGCTCCCACTTCTTTTTGGCGTCTACCTGCATTGCCTCTTCATAACATTATGGTTCACCAGAATCAATCAACAACAAATAATACAATGAAGGAGAGTATGTTCAAGGGGTATACATAACCTGGTAGATCTTCTAACAACACTTGCAGGTGTTTGAGGTACCTGTTTCTCCTGTTGTTGTACATTTTTATTTTCAGGTTCCTTTGGAATTTCTTTTTCAATGATCTCATCAAGCACTGTGTATTCTTGTTTTTCTTCTTCCTGTTTCTTTCCCTGCAACTGATATTTGTACATGACCTTCTCATTGAATATGACATATCTACTCCTAATGATTTTTTTATTTTCATAATCCCATAAGAGATAACCAAAATCATTAACATCATATCCAATAAAGGTACACTTCTTGGATTTAGACTCAAGATTTGTTCTATTTTCTTTATCAATGTGGACAAATGCTTCACAACCAAAAGTTTTCAAAAAATAATAGTTTATGCTTTTCCCTGTCCATTCCTCCTCTGGAAATATACCATCCAAAGAGCTTGAAGGTTCTCTGTTTATTAAGTAAATAGCATTATGTATAGCATCTTCCCATAATTGTAAGGGAAAACCAACATGCAATCTCATACTCCTTGCACGCTCCATGATTGTCATGTTCATCCTTTCTGACGCACCATTTTCTTGTGGTGTTCTTGGAACTATATTCTCTCTATGAATACCATGGTATGAACAGTAATCATCAAACTCATTGATGCAATACTCACCTCCATTATCTGATCTGAGACACTTCAATCTTTTTCCTGTCTCATTCTCAACCAAAGATTTCCATTTCTTAAAAGTATAAAAAACATCAGATTTTTGTCGACTGTAATAAACCCAAGTTTTTCTAGTTGCACCATCAATAAAAGTAACATAGTAACGAGAGCCACCAAGAGATGATACATGAGCTAGTCCCCATACATATGTATGCACAAGCTCTAACCTTTCATTCTTATTTTCTTTTCTAACTCTGAGAAATCTGACTCTCTTATGTTTTCCATAAACACAATGNAAAACCAGAAAACCAGAGTACCAGAAGTACTAGAAGTACCAGAGTACCAGAAGTACCAGAAGCACCAGTCTAGAAATCCACAGATCAAGTTTGAGGGGGTAAAAGTTGTATTTTCGAAATTCTGACAACACCAGCATACTCGCCTTAGCTCAGTGCATCTATTCCCTAGATCAAAATTTCAAAATTTGAAGTTTGAAAAATTAGGGTTTACTCATAAAACCCTAAGTTGTAGTTGCAGTTTCAGAACCAGTTGTAGTTGCAGCATCAGTTGCAGTTGTAGCTGTAGAACCAATTGAAATCACCCTTGAAGTTTTCTTAAGAGTTGGTAATGATTACCGCTACTACCATATGGAGCCACTACCTGCAAATGCTATCAGAGGTATGTAGTCACAAATTTTTAATGGTTAAACCCTAAAGTGTATTTGCAGGAGAAGAGATATTTTTCCATAGATCTATAAGGATCTCAATATCCAACACATTCAAAGGAATGAAGCAACCTGGTTGTGATTAT
This sequence comes from Picea glauca, assembly GCA_000966675.3. Taxonomy (NCBI): domain Eukaryota; kingdom Viridiplantae; phylum Streptophyta; class Pinopsida; order Pinales; family Pinaceae; genus Picea; species Picea glauca. Next base: position 24,665 of record JZKD02S2371789.1, read on the forward strand.
TCTGATATGCATTATTATTTTGATGAGTGTTGCATGTTGTAGCTATAACCATCATTATAACCTTTTCTGAGTCAAGGTATTAGTTGGATTAAAAGTTGAGATCATGGAGCTTATCCTCTAACCCAACCTTCTGTCAAGATAGTGTATTGTCTTAGTATAGTAGACAGGTTTAAGAAAGCACTCTTCATCTTGAGTGAAGGAGACTTGGAAGAAAAGNCTTTAATCTTTGCTTCAAATAAATTATAAGTGATAGCTCTAAAGGAGCTACTGTGATGATTGGTCATGCTATTGCTTTATATTATCAGAAGGATATTATTCTTTGTTGTTGTTTTGTTGACCTTGCTCCAGGTCACATGTAATAACCCTAAGGAAGCTATAGTGAAGGTTGCAGAAGGCAATGTGCTAAAGGAGAGACCATAAACGAAGCAATCATCATTGGAAAAGAAGAAGGTGGATTGAATAAGCTAAAGGGTCACTCAGAAGCTGCCATGACCCACGCCATTGAAGAATCCATGTGAAATTTGGCATAGAAGATTATCTCACATCAACTAGAAGGTGCTACCATACATATGCAAAGCGGTCACAGGTTTACCAGAACTCAAGGTTGACCATGAAGGTGTATGCAATGGATGTGCACAAGGAAAGAACATCAAGAAACTGTTTCTGAAGAAAGACAGCAAGGCATAAGGATTCCATTCATTCAGATGTGTGTGGCCCAATTCCATTGTCCTCCATTAGTGGGAATTCAAAGCCTTGATAGAGAATCTTTCTGAAAGAAAGATCAAGATACTTAGGTTAGATAATGGAGGAGAATACACCTCAAAAGAGTTCGTGAAATTATGTAAATATGTTGGGATCAATAGGGAACTCACTACTCCCTATAATCCCCAACAAAATGGTGTAGTTGAACGAAAGAACAGAACAATAATGTAAGCTGTGAAGACTATGATCCATGATCAAGATATTCCTATGTGCTTATGGGAAGAAGTAGTTATGGCAGTTGTGTATGCACAGAACCAATTGTCCCATAGTGCACTTGGGCTCAAGACACCAGAAGAGATGTTCACTGGAAAGAAGCCATAGGTAAGCCATCTCAAAATATTTGGCTTCCCAGTATTTATTCATATACCGAAAGAGAAGAGAAACAAGTTGGAACCTTCAGGAAAGAAGGTAATATTTGTGGGATACTATGAGGTCTCCAAGGCATTCAAAATTTATATACCTGGTTGCCGTCACATTGAGATCAACATGGACGTGACTTTTGATGAAGATGTAATGCTTAAGAAATCAAGAAGATGCTAGCTTGAAGAAGTATATGAAAAGGAACCCGTAATCCCAAAGACTGCAGAACCAGTGAGGGAGGTTCCCAGAACTGTTGAACCAGTGAGGGAAGTTGTAACTTCCCCTGTTGAGGAATCACTAGAAGATCATGCCCTGATAGAAGTTTAGGAACCTCCTCAGATGAGGATCCTCCATAAAAGGAAGCCAGCTTGGGCTAGAGATCTTATTCAGTATGGAGAGAAGTATGGTGTTCATGAAGGAACCACGAGATAGGTGAAAAGACCAAAGCCATTCTTCGGTTATATGACTTTGATGTTATATCTTATAGAGGAGGAGCCTACCTTCTTGAAGAAGCCATTCAGAGGAAAGAATGGGCAGATGCCATGACAGAGGAATACCAATCCATAATGAAGAACGAAGTATGGGAAATAGTTCCCAGACTGAAGAACAAGGATGTGGTATCCTCCAGATGGCTCTTCAAAATAAAACACGTTGCTGATGGAAGTATTGAGAAGTATAAAGCAAGATTTGTCACTCGTGGATTTTCCCAGAAGGAAGGCATTGACTATGAAAATACATTCACTCCTGTGGCCAGATACACTTCGATCAGAACCATCATAGCACTTGCAAATAAGATGAAGTGGAAGCTGCACCAGATGGACATGAAGACAACTTTCCTAAATGGTGTCATGGAAGAGGAAGTGTATATATATCAACCTCAAGGATTTGAGGTTGAAGACAGGAAGTCGCATGTCTGCAGATTGAAGAAAGCCTTATACAGATTGAAGCAAGCTCCTAGAGCTTGGTATGGCCATATAGATAGTTTCTTGACGAGCTTAGGCTTTACCAAGAGTAAATAAGACTCTAACCTCTACTTCAAAATCATGAACAATGAGCCAGTAATCTTACTGCTATATGTGATTGACTTATTCTTAACTGGAGAAGAAAATCTCATCACTGAATGTAAAAAGAGACTTGCCTTGGAATTTTAAATAAAAGACCTTGGCCTAATGAATTATTTATTAGGTCTTGAGGCATGGCATAGTCCTGAGAGGATCTTCCTTAACCAAGGGAAGTATATGGTCAAAATCTTGAAGAGATTNCTTTAATCTTTGCTTCAAATAAATTATAAGTGATAGCTCTAAAGGAGCTACTGTGATGATTGGTCATGCTATTGCTTTATATTATCAGAAGGATATTATTCTTTGTTGTTGTTTTGTTGACCTTGCTCCAGGTCACATGTAATAACCCTAAGGAAGCTATAGTGAAGGTTGCAGAAGGCAATGTGCTAAAGGAGAGACCATAAACGAAGCAATCATCATTGGAAAAGAAGAAGGTGGATTGAATAAGCTAAAGGGTCACTCAGAAGCTGCCATGACCCACGCCATTGAAGAATCCATGTGAAATTTGGCATAGAAGATTATCTCACATCAACTAGAAGGTGCTACCATACATATGCAAAGCGGTCACAGGTTTACCAGAACTCAAGGTTGACCATGAAGGTGTATGCAATGGATGTGCACAAGGAAAGAACATCAAGAAACTGTTTCTGAAGAAAGACAGCAAGGCATAAGGATTCCATTCATTCAGATGTGTGTGGCCCAATTCCATTGTCCTCCATTAGTGGGAATTCAAAGCCTTGATAGAGAATCTTTCTGAAAGAAAGATCAAGATACTTAGGTTAGATAATGGAGGAGAATACACCTCAAAAGAGTTCGTGAAATTATGTAAATATGTTGGGATCAATAGGGAACTCACTACTCCCTATAATCCCCAACAAAATGGTGTAGTTGAACGAAAGAACAGAACAATAATGTAAGCTGTGAAGACTATGATCCATGATCAAGATATTCCTATGTGCTTATGGGAAGAAGTAGTTATGGCAGTTGTGTATGCACAGAACCAATTGTCCCATAGTGCACTTGGGCTCAAGACACCAGAAGAGATGTTCACTGGAAAGAAGCCATAGGTAAGCCATCTCAAAATATTTGGCTTCCCAGTATTTATTCATATACCGAAAGAGAAGAGAAACAAGTTGGAACCTTCAGGAAAGAAGGTAATATTTGTGGGATACTATGAGGTCTCCAAGGCATTCAAAATTTATATACCTGGTTGCCGTCACATTGAGATCAACATGGACGTGACTTTTGATGAAGATGTAATGCTTAAGAAATCAAGAAGATGCTAGCTTGAAGAAGTATATGAAAAGGAACCCGTAATCCCAAAGACTGCAGAACCAGTGAGGGAGGTTCCCAGAACTGTTGAACCAGTGAGGGAAGTTGTAACTTCCCCTGTTGAGGAATCACTAGAAGATCATGCCCTGATAGAAGTTTAGGAACCTCCTCAGATGAGGATCCTCCATAAAAGGAAGCCAGCTTGGGCTAGAGATCTTATTCAGTATGGAGAGAAGTATGGTGTTCATGAAGGAACCACGAGATAGGTGAAAAGACCAAAGCCATTCTCTGGTTATATGACTTTGATGTTATATCTTATAGAGGAGGAGCCTACCTTCTTGAAGAAGCCATTCAGAGGAAATAATGGGCAGATGCCATGACATAGGAATACCAATCCATAATGAAGAACGAAGTATGGGAAATAGTTCCCAGACTGAAGAACACGGATGTGGTATCCTCCAGATGTCTCTTCAAAATAAAATACGTTGTTGATGGAAGTATTGAGAAGTATAAAGCAAGATTTGTCACTCGTGGATTTTCCCAGAAGGAAGGCATTGACTATGAAAAGACATTCACTCTTGTGGCCAGATACACTTCGATCAGAACCATCATAGCACTTGCAACTAAGATGAAGTGGAAGCTGCACCAGATGGACGTGAAGACAACTTTCCTAAATGGTGTCATGGAAGAGGAAGTGTATATATATCAACCTCAAGGATTTGAGGTTGAAGACAAGAAGTCGCATGTCTGCAGATTGAAGAAAGCCTTATACAGATTGAAGCAAGCTCCTAGAGCTTGGTATGGCCATATAGATAGTTTCTTGACGAGCTTAGGATTTACCAATAGTAAATAAGACTCTAACCTCTACTTCAAAATCATGAACAATGAGCCAGTAATCTTACTGCTATATGTGATTGACTTATTCTTAACTAGAGAATAAAATCTCATCACTGAATGTAAAAAGAGACTTGCCTTGGAATTTTAAATAAAAGACCTTGGCCTAATGAATTATTTATTAGGTCTTGAGGTATGGCATAGTCCTGAGAGGATCTTCCTTAACCAAGGGAAGTATATGGTCAAAATCTTGAAGAGATTCGACATGTTGGAGTGCAAGTCAATGAATACACCCATGGAAGCGAATTGAAGTTGTTGGTCGATACTTTGTCAAAGTTGATTGATGCCACACTGTACATACAAATTATGTTAATTTTTATGCCATTATTATAGTTCTTTGCATTTCAATAGATAAGAGCATAATAAGAACAATATCACTGAGAAATACACATTCACAAGAGACACAACATTTATCCTGGGAAACCCTCTAGGGGAAGAAAACCCAGAAAAAACTTTCTTATCATAAATAGATTATACAATGTTCAAGAGATAACTCAAACCAATACAGAAAGTCCTCCCCAAGAGATGCGCCATTCTTCTTCTCCTCTCTCTGGTAATTGTAGCTTACCTCATAAGAGAAATGAGCAAGTGAGTTGTGTGTTTAAAGTGAGGCGCTAGCCTCCTATATATACAATGTTGGCACGTGTGAGAGGGTATCACTGGCAGGGCCGACCTCTCACTCTGGGTGGGTAAACCCACCTTTAATTAATTCCGGGTCTTCAATAATAACTGTTGGGGCCAACTTCTTGTTTTGCCTTTTATAATTTTCTGATGACCAATCCGCAAAAGGGGATTTGTTCCTTATACAATTACTGACATGATTAATCCTCAATGGGGATTAATAAAATAACAATAATAATAATAATGACATGATTAATCCTCAATGGGGATTTAATCCAATAATAAAAAATAATAAGAATGCTCTTCGTAGTTACATTATTTCAACACTCCCCCTTAACAAGAAGGGTATTCTTCATCAGCATCAGTCGAGATAGGTCTACATCATTAGTGGCATCTGGAGGAAAGTATCGTCAATATCATCTTGAAACATTGTCTAGCACATTTACGAGTCATCGAAAGTTTTCTTTATCGGCAGCATCATCAGTCTTGAAAGAATGCTATCATCATATGCATCAAATATGTATCAGTAAAAATGATACCTCATCACAACACTAGGCTGGCACATCACAGTACTACACTGGCTCAATG
>JZKD02S2371800.1:11829-30222 GCA_000966675.3 Picea glauca
CTTCTTCCCACAAGACAAGATGTACCCTGGATGGTCATCCTAATGGCTAGGCTAGGGGAATGGGATGGATGAGCGGGGTTTTAAGATGTAAGAGTGATAATATGGTGGGAGCGGATGATGGCTCTGCAAACCCCCCTTAGTGTCTAACCAAAAACCATGAATACCAACTTGCTAAGCTACCCCATCAATCACCCCAACAGTGGTCAAGTGGATTAGTGTAAGATCCAAGCAGTTATCTGAAATGAAAGAAACCTAATGGATATATGAGAAAGTTATACTGATCAAATATGACACATACCATGATACCTTGGACCAATTACCTCATGGAGCAAGAGCCCTTTCTAATGCAATCCCAGGCCGGTAGTGATGGAGACTAGTACTGCTGGCATGACATGTATGACTGAGAAGAAGAAAAGATGGGCCCTCAAGGGCCATGCTCAAGTCAATCTTCTCTCGTACTCCATGTCTAGGACCATGTGGGCCTTGAGACATGATCTCCTAGTTATCCCTAGATATCATGGATAACAGGCTCAACAAATCCCAACAGATTTACCACTAGCCACCCTCGAGATGAGACCACAATGCTGTGAGACTGCATCCCTGTTTTCCAGTGACCAGGAGCAAAGGTTAGTCTCCTTCCTCTCTGCTATCACTCACTCTGCATATCGCCAGAGTTCTCTTTCTCCCCTCGCGTCTACGCCCAATCTCTTCTCCCCCATGCCTTATCCTCTTGCGAGGTTGCATGTGGCACAATTTCCCTCACGCTGGTCAGGCCTGATGGCTCTACAGATGGGCGGTTCTCCTCCCCATCTCTCATTAATTCCCGAGGATCCATATACCTACTAGTTTTAGAGACATTTAATTCGAGGCCAGCGAGCTGCTTTTGGTTCTCCGGGCCAGTGAAGTCCAAATACAGTATTGGTTTTAGATGGAAGTTAACGCCACCTTTCTAGGTGCCTTCCACCGCCTTTCTTCAACCATCGTGGTCTCTTTTTCAACATATCCCCTCTCAACAGTCCTGCAATATAAATTCATAATATTATTCACATTCATTGACCTTTTCCACAAGGTCCATTCACATCACACATTCTCATTTCTGAGTTTTTCCATAGTTCTTGGCCAGTCTAGTTATTTTTACAAACTGGGGGAAATAGGGTGTTACATTGGGGTATCATTTCACAACTAAGCATAAGTACAGTGAAACACTACCCAAATTCACTTCCCTTCCTTGCCCAAGCATTTGCTACCTTTTGTGAGTTACTGCCTCATCACTCCCTCTTCATCCCCTTTTCTTCCATCCAATCCATTCCCTTTCCTTGAGGTGATAAGTAGATTGTGAGAAGAAGCTTATTGAAGGTGCACTTGGAGCATTGTAAAGAGGAGACTGGTCCAGGTTCGCGGAATGATGGCTGACACATATTGTAAGTTTTAGTATTTTTTTGATGAATAAAATAATCTCTTTTCCCTGTTTGAAATGATGTTTTTTTGTGTATTTTCTTTGATTTATACATAACATTTGATATCTAACCCTAATTTTTGAATAGAAATAGCATGCTTGTAGTCCTTGTTTTCTTAGTTTTACATGCAGGTCATCCTTGGGAGGAGACTTGCAGTCTTTGGAACTATAGATCATGAGGAGATCATCACCAGATGTGGGATAAAAGGTACAATTACCGATCTTCTCTTCTACTGATTTATGTTCATTGTTTTTGGTATGTTTGGGGTAGAGTAGAAATAACATTGACTTTTAGAGGGTCATTCACTCTGTCTATATATTAAACCTTGTTGTAGTTATAGAGGGGATTTCCTGCTAGCACTAAGTCTATCATGGATGAATTGGGTCTATAAATTACTAAATCATATCGTGATTTGTATTCCTTTGACTCATGAAAAGTAAAATTCCTTGGGGTGATTAAAGATTTGGTTGTTACTCTCTTTCAAATACATATGAAGAGTATAGTCATGGATATTGTAGTTTCATATGTTCCCCCCAAGTTTGGGATGTTCTTGTCTAGATCATGGATCAAAAGGTTAGGAGGGACATTGAAAATGGATCTCTCTTATGCTACTATACTAGTCTTTGGGGGTGAACATAGAAGGTTGTATAGAGAAGCACAACTTGCATATATTATTAGTGATGAATTCAATCCAACAAACCATCCTATCTATGATGTTGACACTGATTTGGGATCTAGAATTTTTCATCTTATCGATCTTCCTCAGTCACCATTGGAAATAAAAATTCAATCACCAACAACATGTGAGACATCTAGACAAGGTGCTCAAAATTGGAAGATGTATTTTGATTGCACATCTTCCAAAGATAGTGTTGGTGTTGGTGTTGTGTTCATTTCTCCTTCTCAAGAAGTCATAACCTTGTCCTTAAAATTGGAATTTGAAACCACAAACAACACTGCAAAATATGAGGCCCTAGTTTTGGGGCTTAGAGCTGCAAAGGACTTGAAAATTGAAGAATTATTAGTTTTTGCATATGCAGAGATGATTGTGCATTGAGTCAGAAATATATATCAAGCAAAGAATAAAAGAATGCTAAGTTATAGGAATGAGGTATGGGAACTTATTGGCAACTTCTTCCTAGAATTCAACATATCTTTTGTTCCCAGAGAAGATAATACATTGGTTGATTCCTTAGTTGTTTCTGCTAGTAATTTTAAAATCCCATTGCCTCCCAAACCTAAGTATTATGTTGAGGTAAAATATAGACCTTCTATACATGATAATTCCAAGAATTGGAAGGTTTCTTAAGATGATCAATAAATAAATATATTTCTGGAAACAATAGATGATTTATCTTCTCTTCATATTGACCAAGATTCAGATAATGATAAAGGACTCCATGCTGATAAATTTCTGAACAAAATTGCAGAACAAAACATTATTCAGTTTCCTAGCAATCATATTCCTAAGGGATTAGTTCCCTTGGAGAGATTATTTGATAACAATGATGTGGCTATGAAAGCGATAGGTTCAAGTGAAAATTTTGATTTGATAGAGTGTAATCTAGATACTGAAGGGATCCCAAATATGTCAAACTGTCTAGTAGTTTGTCAGAAAATCAAAGGGCTGAATATATCAAATTGTTGAAAGAATTTGTTGATGTCTTTGCATCGAAGTATGAGGATTTGGAAAATTATGATACAAGAATTATTGGGCATAAAATACCCTTGAAGGATGATACTAAACCTTTTAGACATAAACTAAGTAAGATCAATCCTATGTTATTTCCCATTGTTGGGCGCAAGCCTATTTTGAGGAAATACCTATTTTTGGAAGGTAAAACTTATTTTTGGAGAAGAACAACTGGTCAGAAAAGAAACACGTGTCAGGGAAATCTGCATGAAAAGGAGGAAATAATGAAGGAGTGAAGGAAGTGAGACCTAACCATGCTAGGGTTAGGGTTTTGATAAGGGAATGTAACAGCTGAGGAAATTGTAAAGTAGTATAAATAATAACCTTGGAGGTTTATGTCCGGGTTGGATGGTTGTTGTTCGAAGGTTGTTCCAAGTTAGTTCTGAATTGTAAGAAGTTGTTGTGATACAATTTTGTAATATGTTGAGTTTTAGAAGGGAAGGTAGTTAGATATCGAGGGTTAGATCACAGGATGAGGAGACTAGTGTGATATAGTCCACCTCACAGAGGTTGAGAAACCTTGTTCATGATTGTATGATTGGAATTGTAGTGCGTGCAATGCCATATTTTGCAGTGAACTAAATAAAAGAGTCTAAGAAGCCATATATTTTTGGACATATCCCAGGAGTGGGTGAACCACGGTAAAACCTGTGTACTGTGTGATGATTGAATGCTTGTTTACTTTCTACTAATGGATGATCATATTTAATTCTTGTTAATGATTGATTTACACATATGTGGTTAGCTATATCTAATAGATTGCATGCAAGTTTTTAACAGATGAATGGATATTAATAATAATAGATTGAGTAATTAGTTTAAGGCCTAAGAAATATCAATTACAATCCTAGATCCCCACTCTTTCCTAGACTGCAAGCACTTGAGCATTGATATCACCCATAGAACTATCTCAGGTGAGACTGCGTAGTACATTTTGTGTGTTTTGTTTCCTTCTAGTTTACGTTGAGGGCTGATAGTTTTAGAGGTTATCAAAAGATGGTTGAAAACAAAGGATATTGAGTTTTCACAGAAGGAAAACAAAAACCATAAGATAACACTGCTCAAATACATGGACAAGTATGTGTTTAGCGACCTGCATGAGGTATTTTTTCTATGATTTCCTGCATGTGTTGAAGGAGTGGTTCTGAATATTAAAAGACAACCACCCTATAAATCAAATCAAACAGCTCGAGTGGAATCCCGTGGATATCACGCAATTACAAAAAGTTAACAACAAATTCATGCACGTAGTAGATTTCTAGTTAGACAGTATTGTTGCAGGGTTTATCATAGAATTTGCTGTAGATACTGCAAAGTCTTACAGTGCAACAGAGCAAGATTTTCTAAAGGAACTAGAGGTAGGTATATCATATCATTGTATACTTCAATCAAGATTTTACTATATAACAATGGTGTGATTATGATGGAATCAGATAAATAAAATTTCTTGCATACATGGGGGAAGGGGGGAGCATTGAAAAGAGGTGGATAAATGGAGGAAGATATGGATAAGGGAAAGAATAAGGAGGGCATGGACCCAATCATGATGGAGGAATATCAGATAAAGAAGATAATGGCAATGGTTGGAAAGACATGCAGTGGAGTACCCTATCAATATAAGATGAATAATAAGAAGAGATCCATAACTGATAGAGAGGGCTTGGAAAGTGGTGAGGAAGAGGTAGAGGATATCTGAGATGTGGAGTATATTGAGGAAATACTGGACACAACATATGAAAGGAATAAAACTGGTGCAAGGGTAGGAATAAAAGGAAAAATTCCCATCCATGTCAGTGTTAGTGTGGAACCCATAACCCCATGTGTGACTAATACACTAGAAATAACACCACCATTTAGACAACTGAATTTTAGTGGAAGAAAGATAGTAGGAGGTACATACAAACAAGGAGAAACAACTGGAGGAGCTAGTTCAAGTAGTAGTATTCAAATATCTACAGTACGTGGAGGTAGTAGTTCATCACAGTTCAAGATGGCATGATATGATCCCACCATTGGGTTACCATAATTTCAGGAGAGTCATATGAGTACCCTGAAAATAAGTTTTTCATCTGTGAGAAGATTTGGGAAGCAAAGATCACAGATGAGGATACAAAACTTGCACAGTTCACTATCATGCTGAGAGACTGCGCACTGGATTGGTACATGAGTCTAGCTGTCAAAAATACACTAGGAACAACAAGGACTATTGCATATGTCAAGAATCTATTGATAAATGAATTTCAGAATCCTAGTTTAGATGATCAATACATGAATGAGATGATTGAAATGAGACAGAAACTGGGTGAGTCTATTTGGGAGATTGATCACAGGTTTAAGCGTCTTAAAGGTAATTTGAAGTATGTCATGAATGACATGAAACATAGGCATCTCTTTGTGAATTCATTGCTACCACATTTGAAATACCCATTGAGACAACGAAAGTTTCAAACTTAGGGAGAGGCTTTACAGGCACCCTTACAGCTGGAAGAGAACCAATATCAGAAGACAGATCCAACAATAAGGGAACTAAAGGAGGATCTGAAGAACCTCACATTTCAACTGAACCAAAATAAGGGAAAATATAAAATAAAAGTTTTTTGGTGTACCACATGTAGGACAAAAGGACACCACAAGAATGAATGGAAAACTTTCGCGCAATACATATAAAAAGGAGTACCAAACCCTTTGATAATAGGAGGAACATGGTGTGATATTTGTAAGAGACATGGGCATGATCCATATCATTGTCCATTGATGCATAAATACCAGACATCACCTAAGATCGCATACTGCAATTTTTGCAAGTCAGTGGGCCATGATGATAAATATTGTAGGACGATGGAGTTGATGAGGGAAGTAACGTCATATACCTATAGGGTGCAGGAAGAAATGATGAAAGAGAAAGTTTCACATCATTTTAACCAGGTACCACCTCCATACAACACTGTGCAACCAAAATATAACAATGCACAACCACAGTATAACCCTGTGCAGTATAATGAGGGGCCTCAGTACAACGCACCGCGAGGAGATATAATTGGCTATAGAGGTGGAGGATGAGGTAGAAGAGAATTTTGAAGAGGCATAGGTCCAATAGTATCCAACAACTTCCAACATCTAGGAAATTATGCAAGGGAATGTCGACTTCCACCTTCGACATGCATGTATTGTTGTGCAACAGATCATGATACAGAGGATTGTCCAACACTTTTGGGAAAAATTCAAGAAAAGAGAAACCATAATAACGAGAATGTTTATTATTTATCTGCAGAAGCTAGGAGTGATGGAAGAAATATCAACATAGTCACACAAGGAGGTTCTAAGACATGAGCTGACACAGTGAGACAAGATCCAACACAACACCAATGGGTGAAGAAAAATATTGAAACATGTAAGTAGTTTGATGCACATAAATAAAAGGAGACATTCAAGGAGGCCAGATAGGATCTCCTAAAACAATATGTTGCATCTAGATCAGCTGTGCAACATGCTCATAATGTAGCAATGTACAATATGCATTTTCAATGGAACACACCAATAAAGCACAACCTTTAGGGAAAGTAAGTACCATAAAGACTTTTCTGCAATCCTTTGTTAAGCTACTGAATGATCCATCCTCTATTAAGTTTTGAAAAATATGTTAGAAATATGTAAAACATAGGTAGAGTGGAAACTACATCAAAAAATATTCAATAATATCCATACAAGAAGGAGGACAAGAAGGGAATTCAAAATGAATGCTAACATAGGAGATTATAACATGGGGGATATTATACTAGACTTAAGCTCTAAGGTAAATGTGTTACCCAAGAAGACATGGAGATGCATTGGAGAACCCACCCTAAGATATTCACCTGTCTAGTTGAAATTAGCAAGTCAACACAAAGTTATACCAATTGGAAGGCTTAAAGGTGTGACAGGATGGAGTGTGCACTAAGGTAGACTTTGAAGTAATAGAGACTGTAGATGGCACAACACCATATCCAACATTTCTCGGACTGGATTGGGAATTTGATAACTAGGCCATAATGAACTTGAATACAAGGAATATGATGTTTGAGTCAGGAGAATATAGATTCGTTGCACCATTAGATCCATAAGAAGGAGACATGTTTTTAGAACCAACTTGTCTATAATTGGAGGAAATAAACAAATTGTACAGAACCATTGCATGCAAATAAGATTATGCTAACCCAAATACATATGAGATAATCAGCTAGAGAAGCATCACATCATGTGATTTTGACTCAGATATAGGTTTGGAGAATTGGCAATAGAGATTTCATAAAGTCTCCACAAGAAGGTGTGCAAGAATAGATCACGTAGTAAGATGGGTTAGCACAGAGATAAGGGAACCTCCCAATTTTCATGGGGTAAATGATATAGAGGAATTTCTAACCAAATATGAAGAGGAAGTATTTGAGACTCAACGGATATTATCCCTAGAGATCACATTGAAGGCTGCACCTCCAAGATGGTGGGGTGTGCATAAAGAAACAATTAAGGATTGGTACCAATGTAAACGATTATTGCACATTAGATTCGGCGTAGAACATGGCAGCAATAAAATGAAAAGGTATGATGGGAAAGGAACATCAGTAGAACACTTAGATAAGTGAAGGAAACATTAGAGGATGATACCACCAAAATAATGGCCTCATCACTTCATCCATACATTGGAAGGAATTCCAGAAAAATGGTATGTAGACTAGGAAATTTGAAGAGGTAGTGAAAAATGGACAACATTACAATTTTTTTTTATAGTAACCTTCTCATTTGAACATGCAAATCCCAAAATTGATTTAGCACTAAAACGGATAAGATGGGTGACATGTATTGATGAACAAGAGGTTGAAATCATGACAGAGTATCAAAAACATAACATACATACATTTAGGGAACTATTGTCATGCTATCATGTGGAAGAAGAGGCACCAGACAAGGATGACCCACACAACATTCAGATTATAGAAATTGAAGGAGAAAGAGAGGTGGAAGGTAAATATTTTGAGTCAGAAGTATTTGTTGCACCTATCAAGGTGAAGAAAGTCAACATTGGGACCACCGATAACCCTAAAATGGCAAGTATTGGGGACTATTGGGATGAACAAACAATAGAAAGGATAATATATTTATTGTGCAAATACAATGACATGTTCCCCACAAACTTTATAGAGATGAAAGGAATAGCAAGAGAATTAGAATAGATGAATATACCTCTCAAACCTAAGGAAAGAATTGTCACACAGATATCTTACAGACTGAACCTAGTGTATAAGCAGAAAGTGAAGGCTGAAATTGACAGAATGTTGGAAGATGGTATCATAGAATCAATAGAGGAATCTGAATGGATAAGTCCCATGGTAGTACAAGAAAATAAGAAAGGGGGGATAAGGATTTGTGTATATTTGAGAAAGATGAATGATGCTTTCCTACATGACCCTTTTCCTACCCCTTTCACATATCAAGTCTTAGAGAATGTGGGAGGCCAGGAAGCATATTCATTTACAGATGGATTCATAGGTTACCATCTGATCAAGATAGCTCCATGTTGGCCCTTGACCAAGTTTTGAGGATTCTTGGTCATGTTTAACCTATTTTGGGACTTCGACAAGATTTCGAAGGTGGAGTGCAGGACAAAGTGGAGATCATAGGATCTCGACCCCTTTTAGGGTAATTTTTGGGATTTGGGATTATGTAACAGGTATGGGAATGCCAGCCCATGGGTTTACCCATGTTTAGGCTTATTTTGTAATGTATAAATAAAAGGCTAGGCAATGTAAGAGGAGGCAATTGCAAGTTGTGCTAAGTGCTAGATTTGGATCTGTGTGATAAAGAGTTGTAAGCACTTTGTGCATACTGTGTGAGACTTGCAGAGCTAAGTGAAAGTCATTGCAGAAAACTGAGAAAGGCTGTGTGCTTAGATCTATTTGGGGAAGGAGGATCTAGTGAGCCTCCTAGATCTCCTGTCCTCTGCAGAGTAGAATTTTCGAGTCTTTGTGCATGTAACTTATTGAAGAAACTAATAAAGAAGAGAATATTTGGTGGACGTAGCCCCAGGGTGGGGGTGAACCATGTACATGCTGTGTTTCTCTGCTTTGTGAGATGTGTTGATGTGTTTATATGTTAATATGCTTAGTGCTTTAATATAGATGAATGATCTATTGATGATTAGTGCTTAATGGATGGATGTTAGATCTGACTTATATAATTATTCTTAGTGCTTGAATCTGCAATATCTAATCTGTTATGTTGTGCTAAGTGCTTCTAGATGCTAGATCTGAATGAATACTGCGATCCTACGAAATTAGGGTTTAACTGTGCTGTAACTGAGATTGAATATTGATGAATGTTAACTGCTGAGTGCTATGTTGAGTGTTAGAATCATAGATTTATGTCCTAGCTAAGGTTGCAGACATCTAAGTCCTGCAACCACCCCTGTCTCTACCTCGGGTGAGACTTCATCTGCCTCGCAGGTGTTGTTGAAAGGGCTGGTAGTTAAGGTTTTTTTGGTGCGCTATTATAGCATTGAACCCTATGTCTTCCCATGTGCCAACAAATGGTTCCATTGTTGGGACTGAAACTGTGATTGCTGGGAACCGAGGAAAAATAATCTTTGTGTGAAGATCTGACCTGAAATTGTGAAAACTCTGTGCGTAGATCTGTCACTCTAATGCGCAGTATTCTACTCAATCTGTGAATCTTTGTGCTAAGAAAAGAAGCCCGATCTAAAGAAAAGAGGTAATATTTGCAAGCTCTGTGCTCTGACAGAGGTAAGAATAGTAAAAAATATTAGATCTGGAAGCTTTGTGCTCTGCTGAAGATAAGATTAGTGGAAATTTTTGTTTCTAAAGTATGGATCTAGGTATGTTTGATAAGATTTGTACTAGATTGAAAACTAGGGCACTGATAGATGAAAGATGATTTGGTATGAGTAGATATGATAAGAATAGTGAAAGATATGTTATACCTATGCATAGAGATAATTTTTGGATTAACAAATGGATGTAGGATCCTAGAAAGATTTTTTTGCAGGTTAGATACCATGATCCTAGTGCACAATATAGGAAAGGTTAGAGATCATTTAAGAGAAAGAGAGGATTAACCCTTTGTTACAGTTGCATAAAAATGAGACATCTGGATAAAGAATTCCCTGGTAGAAGACCTAGTTTCGTTTTTTGCAAAGCTATGGACCATGTAGTTTTGGATTTCCCTAGAATGATTGCTAAGGTTGAAAAGATGAATATGCAACAAGAAGACCACAAGAAACATCAAGCAACTGAGATTATGGAAGAACCCCACAAAGAATTAGAAAAAGTATTGCTACAGATGAAAGAAACCCTGAATGACCACCAACATATCATCTTATCAGAGATATTCGAAGAAAAAGAGTGCATTGAAGTAAGAATAGGAGACTTCTACATTCAATGTGTTCTGGATGAGGAAACACAGGTGAATATCATGACACAAAGGACTTAGGAAATTATAGGAAAGCCTGTTATGATTCCTTCATTGGGAGGAATAGGATTATTCATAGGAAAGATGATAACCCTATGTGGAATACTTACCCAGACATCTATGAATGCCAATGGAACTTCGACAGAGGAAGAATTTGAAGTTGTCAAATTTATTGAAAATAGTGCTCCATTTTCTATGTTACTAGGAAAACCTTGGGTTGAATGAGATCAGGCCAAAAGAAAAGAAGAAGAAATCTTAGAGCAGAAGAAGAAAGAGTTAAAAGATTTCATGACTAGGAGGATCACACATTTGATTGAATAACAGGAGAACCGAGCAAATAATTTTTAAAACCAGAGACTTGGATGTCAAAGTAGGAAGAACACTAGAAGACCTACAAAAGAATGAATTACATATTCCAAATACAGATGAAGTATTACCCTTGAAATAATCTCACCAGGGAAAAGTTACTCTGCCAAAAGAAGATAAGAATCAGAATGGAAAAAGGAATACCGAGACGAAGCTCGCTTGAAATAAGCCTAGAAAACTAAGTAAGAAGAGACCTAAGATTGAAAAGTTACATAAGGTTCCAGAGGGAGCTTCACAGAAGGAAAATTTGCACAATTGGAACTCTGTCGGGATCTCAGAACCGTGTCACATGGAACTTCACCATGGTGAATCAATATAGTCATTGGGGACAGTATAACCATTATACCGATGGCCCGAACAGGTAGAAAGGAATTTATGATCAGAAACTTTGCCACCAGACTGTTGGGACCACACCATAATAGATAGAACTGAGTTAATGAAGGCTTCTCACTTGTTTCAAGAGATTTGTTGCCAAGTTATCTATTTATCCCGCCGCGCCATGCAACGAGAACACTTTTTATAACTGTGAATCTGAGCCCGCAGACTAGTTGATTTCTCACAAGTGATCATCGCGCTATCACCATCCATCCTATTGCATTGACAAGTTACCCTTCGAACCCAAGATATTCAACCACGAGAGTGCATGTCGGATGATCTTAGTGCTGTAGAAAAAATTGTTGAAGAATTTCTCATTGACCTAATGAATGAAAGAGTAATGTCTACAAGTATTCAAGCGCCATGGACGAGGGGAGTGCAAGCCTCTTCATCGACTACTCATGGAGCTAGATCATCCTGACCATCAGTGAAAAAGAGAACAAAACACATATATGACCTAGCCAATGCGAAGTTGATGTTGTCCATATTTCCTGATTACATCTCGCCTTTGGTCGATGCGGTGAGTCGAGAGAGCGTGCCAAGATATTTCGAGTACTCCATGATTACTGTGTACCTCCCAAAGGGGATACGCGCAGTTCATGCGCAACAGGACAAGATCACAGCGTTGAAGTTCATTGACTTCAAACTCAAAAATCGCAATAACTATAGCATGCTCGCCCCGTACAAATACCTGACCAGGACAAAGGGGAAGAAATCAAAGATAATCCCCCAACCGTGGATGATGAACCTCGCACAGTCCACTTTGTTAAATGTCATGAAGGTCCCACACTTCGAAAGGCACCAGGAAGTGAACGTCTGTGTCAAGCTATTGCTTTCATGTTACCATGGTGGTTACTTATGGCTATACCATTGTATTATAGTCGATTTGACATTGATCCATAGGATCACGAGATTAAGTATGAAAGGACTTGAACCACAAGAGTTCTATCTAGGAAAAGCCACAGATCACACGCTAGCATAGAATATCAAGGATACATACGACGATGTTGAAAAGGGAACGCGAGGCTTCAAGGTATCCTCCATCCAGAATGGTGCAGTGCGCCTGGCCTACCATCTAATAGCCGGAAAGTTAGTAAGGAAGAATTGACCTACGCAGTTCACAGGCTTTGTCGTTGACCTCGCAGGGAAGTGCATGGAAGGCCTGTAGATGAACTGGGAGAAGTACCTAGTTAATCAGCTGGAGCTAGACTACCGCGAAGCAAAGGATCAGGGCTACGATTTTCACTTTAGTTGTCTCCTAATCCTCATCACCTTTGGTGCCTGGGAGATGCCGGAAGGTGCGACCTTCCTGGATATTGAACCATTCAAACTACTTGTTGCAAAGTTCACTACCCTTTGGTACTCGAGTGATATGAACAAACAATGGCAGTCGAACGTTGTTTTTCATACATATTACCTTCAGCTGAAGAGACCCATCGAAGATGAACAATGCATGACCCCAAACACCCTACAGAGGTTCCAATCCCTGATGAATTTTTGTGCAGATCGACACTTCATCTACATTACAACATGATCCGATGAACATAATGAGCAACTTTAGTTTTACTACAATCTCACGGAAGAAGACCCAGAGGAGATCACTAAGGACTGGTCCATAGACCTCCTTATTTCCATAGAATCGACAAAGATGTATGACCCTAAAATCCCAGAGACCATGCATAAAGAACATGATACACCCAGGCCCAATAGAATGAATAATAAAAAAGAGGTCAAAGAATTAAGCAATGCCTCAGGAAAGACTTCTTCAGTATCACTTGACTGAGGGAATGATGATGAAGTAGAAGAACTAAATGGAAAAGGAGATAAAAATAAGAAAGGAGAAGTAACACCGCCCAGAGATGAGGTTAATCCCCTGAAGAAGAGGAAGGTTTCTCCCCCGAAACCTTCTTCCCGGAAGAAATCGAAAGCCACTGTGACCAAGTTGAAGACTGTGCTTATTGCCGATGATTTTGACTTCATCATAGCAGTTGTCAATGATGCTTCTCTGGAAATCATGGAGAAGAAAGAAGCTGAGCAGGAGGAAATGTATGATAGAATTGAGGTCGAACTTCAAGGGGTACAATAGGCCCTTCATTCTAGCCATGCAGTCTCCACTATTCCCCTGTCATCAGGAGAACCAGAGTTGGGAGATGAGCCAACCCAACTCCATCGACTAGCTGATGCAGTTGAAGCTCGCCTTTGTCGTGCTCAAGAAGAAAAAAAGAAAGCCACCCAGGCCTTGAAGAAAGTGCAAGGCATACTCATAGAACAATGCAGAGTTGCATAGCAGGAGAAGGTTTCTCTCCAGGTAAATTTTGAAGAATATAAAGTATATATGCAATAAGAAAGAGAATAGTTGCTCGTACAGCAACTCGAAGTGAAAGAAGAAGTCAACAGTGCACTACGCTCTGTGATAGGCTTAGAGCTACAAGCAGATGACTAAGTTACACATCAAGTAGAGAATCTTGTGGAAGCTATCCAATAGCTACAACAATGAATAACAGACTTAGAGCTCTGCACAGTGCCCAACACCCCGCGGGATGTGAGGGACCAAAGAGAAGTAACTACTTGAAGCACAGTTGAGAGAATAAAATCCCTTACCATGGAATGTAAGAAACTCACTAACCACAGTGCCATACCTATGAATAACTCACTGAGAACCCATAACTGAAGGCACTAGAGTCACAACTCCAAGAGGTGAAGTATAAAGAAGAAATGATACAGGCGTAGTTGAAGCCCCTATCAGCTGTGGAAAGAATGAAGCGATCCTAGGAGCAGTGCACTACTCAACAACAGGTCCACACTATTCAAAGAAAAGTTATGGAAGTAACTCATAGAATCCAACCTATACAGGATAAGGATTACCAATTGTTCACAGAGATTGAAGGTCGAGGAGGGGAACTAGGGCAAGTCATCACTGCAACTGAATAGCGGCTAGAGGGACCTGTCAACGAAGAAGTCATACAAGATTTCACTGAACAAGAGGTCATGGCACAACAACAAGTCAAAGAAGCTCGAGCCAAGCTCAAGGATTTTGAAGAAGAACTAGTCAGATCAGAGTGACTTGGGACGAGTCACAGGTGAGTGTTGGGGGCTTGTTGGCCCTTGACCAAGTTTTGAAGATTCTTGGTCATGTTTGACCTATTTTGGGACTTTGATAGGTTGTCGAAGGTGGATCGTAGGATGAAGCAGAGATCGTAGGATATCGGCCCCTTTTAGGGTCCTTTTTGGGATTTGGGATTATGTAACAGGTATGGGAATGTCAGCCCATGGGTTTACCCATGTTTAGGCCTATTTTTTAATGTATAAATAGAAGGCTAGGCAATGTAAGAGGAGCCAGTTGCAAGTTGTGCTACGTGATAGAGTTGGATGTGTGTGATCAAGAGTTGTAATCATTTTGTGCATACTGTGTGAGACTTGCAGAGTTAAGTGCAAATCATTGCAGGAAACTGAGGAAGGTTGTGTGCTTATATCTACTCGGGAAGGAGGATCTAGCGAGCTGTGCAAATCCATTGTCCTCTGCAGAGTAGGGTTTTCGAGGCTCTGTGCATGTAACTGATTGAAGAAGCTAATAAATAAGAGAAGAGTTGGTGGACGTAGCCCCAGGGTGGGGGTGAACCACGTACATGATATGTTTCTCTGCTTTGTGCGATGTGTTGATGTGTTTATATGTTAATATTCTTAGTGATTTAATATAGATGAATGATCTGTTGATTCTTAGTGCTTAATGGATGGATGTTAGATCTGACTTATATAACTGTGCTTAGTTCTTGAATCTACAATATCTGATCTGTTTCGTTGTGCTAAGTGCTACTAGATGCTAAATCTGAATGAATACTACGACCCTATGAAATTAGGGTTTAATTGTGATGTAACTGAGATTGGATATTGATGAATGTTAACTGTTGAGTGTTAGAATCATAGATCTGTGTCCCAGCTAAGGTTGCAAACATCTGAGTCCTATAACCACCCCTGCCTCTCCCTCGGGTGAGACTTCATATGCCTCGTAGGTGTTGTCGAAAGGGCTGGTAGTTAGGGTTTTGTTGGTGCTCTATTGTAGCGTTGAACCCTGGATTTTCCCCTATGCTAATAAAGAAGAGAAGAGTTGGTGGACATAGCCCTAGGTTGGGGGTGAACCACATACATGTTGTGTTTCTCTACTTTGTGCGATGTGTTGATGTGATTATATGTTAATATCCTTAGTGCTTTAATATAGATGAATGATATGTTGATGATTAGTGCTTAATGGATGGATGTTAGATCTGACTTATATAACTGTGCTTAGTGCTTGAATCTACAAGATCTGATCTGTTCTGTCATGCTAAGTGCTGCTAGATGCTAGATCTGAATGAATACTGTGATCCTCTGAAATTAGGGTTTAACTGTGCTGTAACTGAGATTGAATATTGATGAATGTTAACTGTTGAGTGCTCTATTGAGTGTTAGAATCACATATCTGTGTCCCAGATAAGGTTGCAAACATCTGAGTCCTGCAACCACCCCTGCCTCTACCTCGGGTGAGACTTCATTTGCCTCGCAGGTGTTATTGAAAGGGTCGGTAGTTAGGGTTTTGTTGGTGCGCTATTGTAGCGTTGAACCCTGGGTATTCCCCTATGCCAACACTCCAGAAGATAGGTATAAGACTACTTTTTCCATTTAATGGGGATCCTACTAGTACACAGTCATGCCTTTTGGGCTAAAGAATGTACCAACCATATTTTCAAGAGTAGTTATAGCTACTTTTAAATAGTTTATACATTAGTTCTTAGAAGTATATCTAGATGACTGGATTGTATATAGTCTATTAAAGGACCATGTAGAAGTGTTAAGGTTAATGTTGGAGAGATGCAGGAAATGTCAGATATCATTGAACATGAAGAAATCCATTTTTGGGACACCTTCTAGGATATTGTTGGGACATATAGTGTAACACCCATGTTTCCCCCAACTTGTAATTAATAATTAATTAGTATTACCATGTTGTGGCATGGGAACGATGTAAATTTATTATTGTTTGAATTTCCAATAATTGACTCTGGGGGTGAATCCTTGAAGTACTAGCCATGATATCACTAGAGGGAAGAGTGAGGAAAACTATGGAGAAGGTTCATTATGGGTGTGAACCCAAATTTCCCCTTGGTGGGAATAACAAACCCTCTCTGGATCCCAAGGAGAGAAATCAATTAATGAAAAAGGATTGGTGGTTAAGTAATCAACCACCCCCATGAATGGAAGCATGTTCTAGCTGAGGAGACAGGACAATGTTATCCTGAAGTACCACACATCCCCACATACCTAGGCTAACCCAAGTTTCCTTCTGACAGAAAGAACATGTTGATTGTGGAGCCTGATTATATTCCTGATTCAGAGGTCTTGTGATGTTTTCAACCGTGTTTATACCCCATGAAGAATTTACACCCCAGAAGTATGTACACTCTTCCACGCGATGGAGTGCAGAGGGGGGGTACCCCCTCGGTAGGGTTCAGGGGGGCTATCCCCCCGGCTGGGGGGTTCAGGGGAAAGTGGGCCCCCGACAGGGGTTCAGGGGAAACGTCCCATGATGGGGGTTCGGAGGTGAAGCCCCTAAAGGAAAAATTGCATTGTAAATGTATATTATAATTTCATTGTAAATCTAGACCATTCATTATAAGGTCGCAGATCTAACGGTAGAAATTATGTTAAGGTTTTTTTCCCTAGAAGGCAACCCTCTGTTATGAGGGAAATGTATTGTGGCTATGCATTATGGAGAATATTGTATTTTGAGATAAGAGATTGTGAGAGAAAGAAGATGAAGTTATAGAGGGTTTGTTATAGGTTGTATCCCTTCATTTGCTAGATAATAATAAAGGAAGGACCTGGCAATTTCTCCGGTGGACGTCGCCCACACTGGGTGAACCACGTAAATATGTGTCTCTATTGTATTGTGTATCTTCTATGTTTTTTTTCCGCATTTGTTTTATTTTATTGCTCCGCGGTCCTATTTTTCTAACAACTGGTATTAGAGAGAAAGGTAACTCGCAGGAAAAGAGGGTTCCTGGTTCGAGTGGGAGAAATGTTAGAAGATGGAAAGTTTAGGGTCGAGAAATTTAATGGCCAAAACTACCAGTTATGGAAGATGCAGATGGAAGATTATTTATATCATAATGATCTATTCCTACCATTGGGTGGAGTAGCAAAGAAGTTGATGGCCATGAAGGACGAAGAATGGGAGATTCTTGACAGAAAGGATCTAGGAATGATACGGCTAAGCTTGGCAACGTCGGTGGCTTTCAATATTTCGAAAGAAAAGACAACGAAGGATCTGACGGACGCATTGGCTAAACTGTATGAAAAAACCTCGGTGTCCAATAAGGTATTTCTAATGAAGAGATTATTTAATATGAAGATGTCAGAAGGTGGGTCTGTTGTAGATCATTTAAATGAATTTAATACAATTACTAATCAACTAAGTTCTGTAAAAGTGGAATTTGATGATGAGGTTAGGGATCTTCTAATCTTGTGCTCATTGTTAGAAAGTTGGAACGTCTTGGTCATGGCTGTAAGTAACTCTGTCTCTGGTTCAAATACTTTAAAATTTGATGGTGTTGTTGGTGTTATCCTTACTGAGTAAATGCGACGAAAAAGCACAGGTGATACATTAGGTAATGCATTGAGCATGGAGAACAGGGGAAGACACAAGTATAAAGGAAAGGGCTCAGGGAACCGCGAGAATTCTAGCAAGGGAATATCCAAATCCAGACTTGGAAAGATAGAGTGCTCGAATTGTGGGAAGAAAGGACATCTAAAGAAAGACTGTAGAGCTCCAAAGAAACAAAGAGATGGACAACATGAGAGAAATCAGGAAGAAAATGTAACAAGTGATGTGTTACAAGATGCTTTGATTCTTTATGTAGATAATATTTCCGAGTCTTGGGTAGTATATTCAGGGCCTTCATTTCATTCCACACCCCATAGGAAACATTTTCTAGATTATGTTCAAGGTGATTTTGGACAGGTTCATTTGGGTGATGATGCACCATGCAAAATTGTTGGAATGGGAAAGGT
>JZKD02S2371811.1:18550-30221 GCA_000966675.3 Picea glauca
TAGTCGTTAGGGTTTGTGAAGAATCTGCAAGCCATGAGGAACAAAACTTTGGTGGAAGATAGGCTTGATGGAACAAGCAACTTCAGCTCCTGGAAGTCAATATTACACATCACTCTAGAAGAGGATGACCTATTGAGATTGATAGAAAAGACTCTACCAACAACAACTACCGATGAAAAGAAGGATGAATGGAAGGTAGACGATGTCAAAGCAAGGAAGATAATCATCTATTTAGTAAGAGATCATCTACTACCTCACATCTCTACCATGAAGACAACCTATGAAATGTATGATGCATTGAAGAAGATGTTTGAGAGCAACAACACAAACAATGCTCTTACATTGAAACATCAACTTCAAAATATCAAGATGATGAAAGCTGACACCATTGCTACCTTCTTCATGAAGATTTTAGAGATCAGAGATCAACCGGGTGCCATTAGAGAAACAATAACAGACAAAGAACTTGTCATGATTACTCTCAATGCTCTTCCAAGACATTGGGAACCATTCCTTCAAATTATCAGTGGAAGAGCAAATTTACCTGAATTTGATAGTCTATGGACAGACTGCACTCAAGAGGAAACCAAACTTATAGCCAGAGGAGTGCAAGATTCCCATCATGATGACAATCAAGCCCTTGCTTCTCATGCAAAGAAAGGCAGAAGAAATAGAAGTTTCAACAAAGCATTCAATGACAAGAAAACTTCAGCAGCTCCAGGTCATGAACATAGAAAAGACGTTTCAAGGATTCAATGTTTTAGATGTGACAAGTATGGACACATTGCCAGAAATTGTCCTACTAGGAAGAAAGGAAGACAACATGCATCCACTGCAGATGTTGATTCAGAACCACCTCAGAGAGATGAAGACATAAAAAATGAAGCATTCTTCTTCATTTCAACACTCTCAGATACCGTTCCTACTGATAGTGATATTTGGTTGATTGACAGTGGTGCTTCCAGACACATGACTGGATATAGAGAACATCGTACAAACCTTGTAGAGAAAGAGTCTTGTCTACATGTTGTACTTGGTGATAATGCTAGATATACTGTGAAGGGAGTTGGAACTTCTTCTTTCCAACTAGATTCTGACATACCTCTTCAATTAAGTGAGGTACTATATGTACCTGGGATGAAAAGGAACCTTGTCTCTGTTTTAGCCTTAGAGGATAAAGGCTACAAGGTTTCCTTCTCCGAAGGAAAAGTTCTTGCATGGCACAAGAATTCACACTGGATTCTACCCAGGTGATTGGTGTTCGAGAAAACAATTCGTACAGATTGACTGTCCGACTAGTCCAGGCCTTGTTACATGATACTATCAGCTTGAGCGAGCTATGGCATAGGAGACTTGCTCATTTTATAGAGCCTTTCCCGCTCTGGGGAAGATGGTGACATGCCTTCCAGAGATACATATCGAGCATGATGGCGTTTGTAGAGGTTGTGCTCTTGGCAAGAATGTCAAGGGGTCCTTTTCAAGCAGTGACAACAGATCCAAGGGGATCTTGGACTTGATACATACAGATGTTTGTGGACCCATGACTGTTGCTTTCTTGAACGAATATTTGTACTATGTGCTCTTCATCAATGATCACTCTTGAAAGACGTGGATTTACTTCTTTGAAGACCAAGGATGGAGTCCTTGCGAGATTTCAAGAGTTTAAAGCTCAGGTTGAGAACCTGACCGGGAGGAGGATCAAGGTGCTGAGATCAGATAATGGAGGAGAGTATACCTCCAGGGATTTCAGTGATTTCTGTATTGAGGAAGGGATCAAGTGGGAGTACACCGTTCTTTATAACCCTTAGCAAAACGGTGTTGCAGAGAGGAAGAACATAACTATTGTTAAGACAACCAAAGCAATGATACATGATCAGAATCTACCTATGATTCTGTGGGTAGAGGCATCCATGACAACAATGTACGTTCAGAACATGAGTCCTCATAAGATTCTGAAGAATATGACTCCCGAAGAAGCTTTCACTGGAGTGAAGCTCGAGGTTGGACACTTTAGGATATTTGGGTGTCCAGTTTACTTTCATGTACCCAAGGAAAAGAGAACCAAGCTAGACCCTTTCGGCAGAAAGGGTACATTTGTGGGGTACAATGAATCTTCGAAGGCATATCAAATATACATCCCTGGTCAGAGACAGATCGAGTTTAGCAGAGATGTTACCTTTGAGGAAGAGATAGCCTTACGAAGATCCAAAGAATCTCAGATGGAGATTGATAGTGAGAAGAAGGAAGAGACAATACCTTCTCCCCCTTCAACAATGCAGAGGGAGACAATTATTGATCTAGTTGATGTTCCCAGAGACATTGTAGTAGGCCAGAAAAGGCATGCATGGGCTTGACAGACTTTGCAGGAGGCAGAGGGATATGCAACTCCTAATGGTACATTCCGAGAGAGCAAGAGACCACATAGCTTTTCGAGCTATGTTTCAGCCATGAGCCACATCATTAATACTTTAGCCTTCTTGTCATGGAGAAGCAACAGGTCAGTAGGTTTGACAAGATGCCATAACCGAAGAGTATCGGTCCATCATGAAGAATGATGTGTGGGATATTGTTCCCAGACCAGAAGGGAAGTCTGTAGTGATTTCCAAGTCGATCTATAAGATAAAAAATGTAGCTGATGGAAGTGTCGAGAAGTACAAAGCTCGATTTGTGGCTAGAGGATTCTCTCAGGTGGAGGGAATAGATTATAAGGACACATTTGCTCCTGTTGCCCTATACACTTCCATTCGTACTATTATTGCCCTTGCAACATCCATGGGTTGGAGACTGTTAGCGTTAGAAGTCACTCCTGGATTGCTTGCAGGAGCAAAGCCCAACGCCCATCAGTTTATGTCACGATTTGTTTATAGAGGGTGATCAAATGGAGATAATGGCTCTAGGAGGTATCACTCTAACTCAGGGACTGAGTCTGGTACATAAAGGATAGAGGAGGTCTGGAATCCTAACTTTAGCCAGTGGGTTGATTTAAAGATGAACAGGTGGAAGACTTAAAAGAAAGTGAACAAACAGCTCTAGGCATCAGGCTTGCAACGGTTTATAGAGGAAAAACTCTGAAAACAGGATCCTCCTGGTTCAGGGCTTCAAGAAGCTGAAAGAGGACTTGACTGGATCCTCCAATTCCAAGTCGTTCAACGTTAAGGAAATCACAGGGACTGATTAGAGGCTCCGTAACTATTACAGTGATCCATTACAACATCATCCTATAATGGTTACAGCTTGACTGGATCGTCCAATTCCAAACTGCTCTAACACAGTGTAAACAAAGATATAATAGAAACTGGCATCCATAAGGCAAGAAGTCTCCAAAGCTCATACATAACCAGAACAACAATGCTTGATTAAAATTTTACAACCAGGGAGCTCTGCTCAACCATCGATGCCTACAAAAGTGGCCAAAATGCCCACATATACTTGGAACAAAAACACTGGAAGCTAAATTGAGGCATTGTATTGAAGACATTATGGCTTCACATTTACTGCGCCTGCAATCTCTGGACGTTCGTGAGCTTCATTCAGACGCAATCGTGCTCCAGAGGCCCTGTGACTGAATTGACCAGCTTGCATTCATTCCTTGGCTTTCCATTTATGGAGGAAACGATGTCCAACTACCCTTAGCTATTGCAATAACTGTTTCATTGGAATCGGGGAAGGCCCTAGCCGATTCTGTGCCTACAGGTCATGGGAACCTTCATATTCTGTCATTTGAATCTTGCCTGAAGAAATCATGGTAGGACTGATGAGTGACGTGGAGTGGTGAGTGGACGGTGATCGGGCAGGAAAACGACAGGACAGATACAAGTGGCGGGATCCATAGGTGTCGAAGTGTACGAGCCAGGTGGAGGAACATAATGGCCGAAAAACTATGGTTAGCATGATATGGAAAGAAGACGTGGTGGCAAAGGACAGATGGTGGATGTGTGCGATGAAGCTCCAGACTTTTCGGGAATTCGGGATTTCGGGATTCGCGAGTTTGAAGTGCGCGAGTTCCTTGCCTCCGGGATCCCCGATATCCCGATATGCGATGAGCTCCTTCTCCCAGGAATTAGCCTCTACCGACTAGACCACAGTCCATATGACCTGTCCTTGTGTGACCGTGGTCCAACTTTCCATCGGGATTTCGACGCTCTGTTGACACGATGTTTGTGTCCACTAAACTTGTGATTCCCCGAAACCCGATGGCTTATGGCCGTTGACTCGTTGACGGTCAGCTCCTTGGTGCATAGCCTGCCACCTGTCTTCCATTATTGAAAGCTGCCCCCGATTTCGGGAAATCGGGCATCGGGATATCGGGATTTCTGCTACTATGTGCGCGGGGCTTCCAGTTCCCCGATCCCTGACTCCGCGGGATCTCTCGCCACGTGTCTCTGCTGACAGACGACTCTGATCTTCTCGGCACTTCGCGTCTCGCGGAATAACGAAGCTGCCCTTTGAATCTTGAAAATGCGACGGGCGAAACGCCGAGATGGTTAGCCCTCGCGACACGTGCCCCTGGATCGAACGACCTATATTTAGCCTCCAAACAGAAAGGACACCCTTGCTGCTAAATGTCGGGTAAATGGGCAACTCCGAGATCCCGGTAACCGTTGATCTGCTTCGTGGACGGATCTTGGCTGTCAATAGCAAAACTTTGCTCGCTCGCTTGATCCGCTTCTTGGAAAAACAAGAATTCTTCTGAGCTGTGCTTGAGCACTTTGTGCGACTAGCGAGGCCGAAAGCTTCTCGAACCCATGACTAGAATTATTGCTAACATCATGAAGAATGATGTGTGGGATATTGTTCCCAGACCAGAAGGGAAGTCTGTAGTGATTTCCAAGTGGATCTATAAGATAAAAAATGTAGCTGATGGAAGTGTCGAGAAGTACAAAGCTAGATTTGTGGCTAGAGGATTCTCTCAAGTGGAGGGAATAGATTATAAGGACACATTTGCTCCTGTTGCCCTATACACTTCCATTCGTACTATTATTGCCCTTGCAACATCCATGGGTTGGAGACTACATCAGATGGATGTGAAGACAACCTTTCTCAATGGAGAAATTGAGGAAGAAGTTTACATCGAGCAGCCAGATGGTTTCGTGATACATGAGAAGGAGTCTCATGTGTTCAAGTTGAAGAAAGCCCTGTATGGACTAAAGCAGGCACCTCGTGCTTGGTATGAGAAGATTGATGGATACTTGATGAGTTTGGGCTTCAACAAGAGTGTTGTTGATCCAAACCTATACAACATTGTTGGTCACGAGTCCCTAATTTTGGTCCTATATGTTGATGACTTATTCCTCATCGGTTCATAAAGCCTTATTGTTGAATGCAAGCGTGCATTGACTTCTGAATTCGAGATGAAGGACCTTGTTATGATGCACTACTTCTTGGGACTAGAAGTGTGGCAGAGGACTGATGAGATTCTCTCGAGTCAGGGGAAATACACAGTGGAGATATTGAAGAAATTCGGGATGACAGACTGCAG
Organism: Picea glauca; assembly: GCA_000966675.3. Lineage (NCBI taxonomy): Eukaryota > Viridiplantae > Streptophyta > Pinopsida > Pinales > Pinaceae > Picea > Picea glauca. The sequence goes on from JZKD02S2371811.1 coordinate 24,030, forward strand.
ATCCATGCCTACACCAATGGTGATGAATTTGAAGAAAATGAACGAGGCTTCTTCTGATTCAGGCGAGATTGATCCACATCTTTACAAGACAATTGATTGGATCATTGATGTATCTGGTTAACACTAGACCTAATATATGCTATGCCGTTAGTGTACTCAGTCAGTTTATGAGTCGGCCAAGACAGACACACTTGATAGCAGCGAAGCATGTGCTGAGATATTTACGAGGCACAGTTGGTTATGGACTGAGATATGCCTCCGGTGTAGACATGAGATTGTAGGGATATGCCGATGCAGATTGCGCAGGGAGCGCAGTGGACTGGAAGAGCACTTTCGGTTGTTGTTTTACTTTGGGATCTGCCATGGTTTCTTGGTGCAACAGGAAACGAACTTCTGTGGCTTTGAGTATCGCAGATGCAGAGTACATTGCATTATGTGTGGTAGTCCGCAAAGCAATGTGGCTTCGGAAGCTCCTTGCAGAATTATTTGGACATGAGATGGATTCTACCGTTATCCATTGCGATGACCAGAATTGTGTGAAGCTCTTAGAGAATCCTGTGTTTCACGATAAATCGAAACACATTGAGATCAAATACCATTACATTAGAGATATGGTGCAGAGGAAAGCAATACATGTGCAATACCTTTCTACACATGGGCAGGTTGTAGATGTCTTCACCAAACCGCTTGCTAGGACGAAGTTTGAGTACTGCCGCGAGAGACTTGGCTTGGTGGAGAATGCCTCCCTAGCTGAGAGGGAGTGTTGATGATTGCAGCTTCATGAGACATTCTCTAGGTTGTTCTCCTCTAGACTGAATTGAGATGATCTGTGAGAAAGCCCATGTGATGGGTGTGTCATACTCCTCTGAACTGAGTTGAGATGACGTGTGTGGTCTCTTGTCTTGCTCCTCTGGACTGAGTTGAGATGACTTGAGATGGTCTCGTGTCGAACTCCTATGGACTTAGTTGAGTCGACTTGAGATGGCTCTCCAGATGGTACTCCTATGGACTTAGTTGAGTTGATCTATTGAGAGTGACGTCCCTGTGGCTGAGCATAGGTGGACGTGTCCCTAGTGGCTGAGCACTAGAGGATGTGAGAGATCCTTGCTATATTGTCTAAAGAGTAAGATTTATTGTGTAACCCTAATTTTGTGTTGTGAAGGGTACAAGTCGGCCCCACCATGTAAAGATAATTAATATTGTGTAAAGATTAATTATATTTCTGAGTTGTACAAGTCGGCCCTATTGTGTCAATAGACACATCCTTTTGATGTGCTAGGTCATGTATAAATAAGAGTTGATCCCCATTGTGGAACACTCACTCTTCATTGTTTCATTAGCTCAATGCCTACTTGTAGGGCTGAAGTGCGCACTCATCTTAGGTGCCATCTTTCTTGGTCATAGAAGCACCCTTGATATACAGCCCATGTTCTAGATTAGATTTCTTATATTACTTCAAAATTGATTATAACAATTGTTTTTATGCTAATTTTAGCAGTTCATGGTTGCAGGTTGGATTTGATAATATGCAGTGCCTCATATCTCATTCTTCTTGTGTAGATTGTCCGTGGCAACTTATCTTGATTACTGAGACATGCAAATTAACCATATGTTTTGTTACACTCAATAGCATCTGTCATGTAAACCGTAAAACATATATGACATATAAGCCATAGATAGCAGTTATGAAGTTTGGTATGCTCTAGCAATAAAGGTAACAATACTCAAAATACTCCCAGTATCATAGTTCCAATTGAAAATGATCCAAGTGAAATCTCGATGAAACTTCAAGACAAGCAGATGTAACCATAAACTAAGAATATGTAGGCATAATATTTTTATGATTGAACAAAGCGAGCTCAAAAACCATGGAAAATACCGCTTAATCATGAGAACATATACTGTTTGATGATTGAAAGAGATTAATATTTCAGAGTAACAAAGCATCTTGCTAATGCAAATAGAACATACCCTGCATAATGTATAGCTCCAAAAATAACACTTTTTATAACTATATAATTGGAGGATTAAACAAAAGGTATAGAATGCTTAAGATTATGATAGTGGAAAAAGAATTCCATACCTTCAAGGGCATTAATAGACCAGGTAGTTGTCATAAGTATATAATGGAAAAATATGAAAAATAATAAAAGCTATAACAGTCCCGACTCCCAAGGAATATGTATAAACACTGAAAAGCCAGAATATACCTCTTCTACAAAGCACAGAATGCATCATTGTAGTTGAATCTTGTAGGTATTCTATAGTATTTTATGCAAGTTAAATACAAGACTTTCCAAGTTCATAGCCTTGACTTTGCTTGCTCAGTTTTCAATGAGTATTCAAAGTTGTCTCCGACTAGTAAAACCAGGCAAAGGGAAGCAAATGTTTCAAAAAGCTCTCTCTGAGAACATGTCATACTCTTACATGTTGGAATTGACCAATTTTGCAGTTCCACATCGTTCTGTCAAATAATTTCCTATAGTCTATAGTATGATGAAATCATAAACTCAAATTACGAAATCATAAAACAAAAGTCAAATAAATTATTATGCTTGGATATATCATATTGTCCAATCATTAACGTCCTTTGTCAAAACTGAACAAACATGCCCAGAACGTCTCCAAAATCTGCCTGGAATGTCTAGGCTATGGGCAGCAAGTCACCGAGTCCTCGGCAAAGTCACTAGGACAAAGGGGACGTTTCCTAGGGAGTTGTCGAATGGAACAGCAGGTACAGGTCCCTGTGCAATATATATATATATATCTATGAAGATTACCTTGCTGTCCAAAATTTTGTGTACTTGCGGCTCTGATTTTCAGCGTATGTTCTCATGATGATGGAGTAGTTTCTAGTGCTGGTTATACATGCTGATTTGACATAACAATAAGCAGATTTTGTTAAGTGATTTGACAAACATATGGAAGCTAAGTTGACACATATATGACTGTAATAAATCTGCTGTAGTAAGTTATTTTCAGATATGTTATATGTTGGGAATATTGCCCTAAGGGCTGGAAAATATTTCCCTTGAAATACAATTGTCCAGACCTTGCAAATCCCTTTGAGGCAATCCTTTCTCTGCAAAAGTGATATTCAGGTTGTAAGGCAACTTGTTCTTTTCACAATGGGAAGGTTTATGAGTCTTTTTGCCAAATCGGAGGGTGATTGGTTGATGATCAAAGGCTACAACTGAATAAATAGGACCTAGATTGAGCACCACCGCAATCATTTGTGCACTATTGGATCAAGCAATTTAAACCACCGCAATTGTTCTATTCCGCTAGGCGGGCACTATGGCATCAGAACAGTCAACTGAGCCCTTTTACTTATTGGGATACGATCACGCTCGCCTGTTATCAGCTGATCAGTTTGAGATCCAGACAGGGGCGATAGGGCTTCGACAGCAACCAAGGATTTAGTTTCAATTGGCCACACAAACGGTGTTGAAAAGGCAGATAGGGATTCTGATTTGACAGAATCACACAAACGACAATGGATAGGGACTAAGTTGACGTAGATTTGTTGTGCCCTGGTGAAGCGAGGTTTTTAGATTCTATATTTTCCCATTTGTTCTGTCGGTGGACTCAATTGTGCATTTATACTTCCATATTCCTATAGGTAGGTGTGGATCCTATTTGGTTTCTCGGGATCGGGCAGGCGGCTACGACATTTTGGATCATAATCTAAGCATTAGCCTCAAATGGTGAGGTAAATAATTTTGGTGAACTTCAAGGTTTAGGTGAAATTTCTAAATTTGCATCAAAATGCATTTTGGCAATTCAACATAGGACAGAGATTTCGTTCAGATTGTAGAGTGTTGCAAAAAAAATAAATCTAGTTGTACAGGATAGAATTTGTGAGCTAGATTATTTCTTGCAAGGAGATTTTTTATTCAAAGGTAAGAGGTTATGTATTCCTGAATGTTCATTGCACAAAAAATTGGTTAAAGAATTGCATAATTGAGGATTCGCAGATCACTTTGGAAGGGATAAAACCCAATTTTTTCTAGAAGAGAAATATTATTAGCCCAATTTGGCCCAGTTGCCCATGATAGAAGTCGTGAGTTAGATTATTTACTGCAAGTATTTTATTTATTCAAATGTAAGAGGATATGTATTCTTGAATGTTCATTGCTCGAGAATTTGGTTAGAGAACTAAATAATGGAGGATTAGTAGGTCACTTTGGAAGGGATAAAACCCTAAGTATGCTAGAAGAGAGGCGTTGTTAGCCAATTTGAGAAGAGTAGTGGAAATATTTGTTGAGAGGTAGAATTTGCTAGGTGGCTAAGGAAGTATGTCAAAATACAGGGTTGTATATTCATTTGCCTATTCCAAGAGCACCATGGGAGGATATATCAATGGATTTTATCTTTTAGGATTGCCTAGAACGTAGGGAGGACTTGACTGTGTGTTTGTCACAGTAGACATATTTTCCAAGATGTCACATTTTCTTCCTTGTAGAAAAAACAATGATTTGAGTTATTGTGCACAATTGGTTTTTCGAAGGAGATTGTGAAGATATATGGACTATCGAACACTATTACTTCAGATAGAGATAATAGATTTCTTAGTAAATAGATAACATTATCGAATAGATTAGGTGCAAATTTGCAATATAGTTCAATGCATCATCACAAATGGACAAACAAAAGTTGTGAACAAAAGTTTGGGTAATCTTTTGAGATGTTTAGCAGGCAATAGACCAAAGAATTAGGATAATCCCTTTACGCAAGTTGAGTTTTCTTATGATAGTATGATAAATAGATCTACAAGTTTATTGCCTTGTCAAATTGTTTATGGGTGTAATCTAAAGGGAGTTATATATCTAGTTGATTTCACTGTTGATATGCATAGGAGTGATGACACATGTTTTTTGTTGAGCAAATGAGAGATTTTCTTGTAGAAGTTCAATTGTGCTTGTGGGAAAGCAACACAAGATATAAGAGACTCACATATATAGGAAGATGTAAAGGATTCCAAAGAGGTGAATCGATCATGGTTCATGTGAGTAAAGATCACTATCACAAGGGGAAGTATAGCAAGCTCAATGTGAAGAACATTAGACCTTGTCTAATCAAGAGGAGATTTAGAGATAATGCTTATGAAGTTGAGTTGCCAAAAGAAATGGACATTTCACCTATGTTTAATGTGAAGGACCTTTATGATTTTTCAGGTTATGACTCAAATGAAGTGGAAGAATATGGTAAGCAAAATGATGAATCAGATTGGATGGAACATGTGCCAATGAGAGAGTAGCCAAAGATATAAAGGAATTTAGACAAGAAGATATCAAAGATGAAAGGCACATAATACAAACAATACTTAGTGAACTGGAGAGGTAAACTTGATACATCAAACACGTTGGTCTCATAACCAAAGTTTTAGAGATTGCACAAGGGTAAGATGATCATCAAGCAATCATTGAGTGGTTTGTGGGCAAAGGAATTGTTATTTTAGGAAGGAGAGTTTATGTAGGAGCATCATGATGCATGCTAGATTATGTATGCACAAAGGATGATAAGCATACGAAGTACTCAAGGAGAATTGGTGTTGGTCAACTTGTAGATGTAGATGGAACAATGGGTACAAAGAAGCATACATGTAGGAAGATAAAATGTGATGCATGTGAGAGCAGTCGAAAGGTCATGCGTTGGAAGTTGAAGAGATAGTCACGTAGTAGTTGGAGCTAACCAAGAAATGATGGAGATGGATTGTTGATGTAGTAGGACAATTGAGTTCATTGGAATGCCAAAGGACAAAGGTGAGCATTATATATTTGATGGAAGGAAATGGAGATCGAATTAGCCCCAAGTATGAGAGAAAGACTTTCAGTTGGATTTGAGTGGGAATTAAGTGAAGTTGTTCTCAAGAATAAGGCTTTGGAAGGAAGTCATATCTCAATGAGACAACAAAGAACACTACTAGAAGCATTGCCATTGAAAATTAAACATGCAAACACCGAGGACACGATGAGGAGGATTGAAGATAATTGGTACTTTAGTGATTTGATGCCAAAGGCCAAGGAGTATGAAGGAGGCTAACTGTTTGTGGGATTAATAGATTGCAACTATGAGAAATAAGTGTAAGAGAAGTAGAGCACATAGTGTGTTTGATCTGCAAAGAGAGTGAGTTGTACTTGGAAAGGTTGTGAGGATTTCTGAAAGACGAAGGAAAATCTATTTTATACT
>JZKD02S2371822.1:3704-15337 GCA_000966675.3 Picea glauca
CAACTGTCTTCATTTTGTCTCGGTGTTTCGTGAATTTCGAATATGTTCGGGGTCCTCTGCAGTTCTACCTATCCACTTTTCCTTGGTTCTCTTGAAGGATTATGGACTTGTTATCATGCCCATACGTTCGAACTAGACTGTCAACTGTACCCACCTAGGGGCTGACTGCGAGTTGGTGACCTTAGTAGCCATAATTTTTTACAGTGAAGAGAAGTCTCACTGTACCTAGAACAGACGTTGGTCAAACTCACTCAGGCTCCTTGGAGGGTAAATCCACATTTACTGCGTGGAATCTTGGGCCAAGGCGTACTTGTCTATCTGGATGGGGGGGAAATTGAAGGAAGCAAGCCAAGCAATTTTTGAGAACATTACCAGTAACTCTTACAGTCGCCCTTGAACATAGCATTTTATCTCTGCATGCATTTTTCCGCTAAACCTATGCGCTAAACCAATCCTCTGAGTTTTCTTACTCCTTTGGTTCACCCGACGAAAGTCACCGTATCCATTGCATCATCATGTTTTGGTCCATGTCATGTTTCTGCTATTGTGCCTCAATGTTCAAGGGAAGTATATGCCTCAAGAGTCAACCATCACAAATTTCATGTTTCAATACATGTGTCAATCCATGTTCTTTTGATCCACCAATTACATCTTTGTGTCAGTTTCATGTCGTTGATGGGGGATACATCAAGGCCCTCCTTCGACAAGTTTGTTCATGTCGACTTCAACACATTATCTGGGAACTAGACTTAGAAACCAGTTAGTACCTTGGGACCTGCATGCCTCAATGGCAGTCCTCCTCGCGTCCGACAGTGGGTTTACATCATTGACCCCTGATCGGATGATTCCACAGATGTTCAACTTCAGCTCATCCATTCACATTCGTTGGAATGTACTAGAGTACCTTGGGAATCATTGACATCAATGGTGATTTCTCTCGCGCTTGTTAATGGTTTACCTCATTGACCGGTAATCAAGTGGTTTTTTCCATGTTCGACATCAAGACATCTATTCACATGGTTAGAATCGTACTACATCAGGATTGGTAAGAAGACCATGGGTTGAGTGATCACTCTGATATGTACTTTGCCCAGGTTTTGATGAAGTTTCTCTTGAATATTGACACATATACTGTCACATAGATCCACTTTGTATTGATCTGTGGCTATGTCTTGTCTTCTCGTAGATCCACTATGTATTTTTTGTGGCTGCGATCAGTTCATTTCATGGAAGTATAAATCCACATTGTATCTTTGGTGGCTATACCTTTTTGTTAATACAATTATGGATCCGCGGTGTATTTTATGGAGGCCATACCTTGCAAGTATGTATCACGCAAGCATAGGTATGCCTGCCTTGGGTTTGAAACATGTCATAATATTTTTTTGATGGTTGTGTGTAGCTTCTACCAGGTTCTCTGAGTCCATACCCTTGCTTGAAAAAGTCTACAAAGTACTTCATTCATCACGTCTTCTAACTTCTCACTTTGGGGGGCAATCTGTTACACCTCAAACTTAATCACTCCAAAATGACCTATTGTCGTCATCGTCAATGTTGCAAGTGTCGCATATTGGTCACAAGTGTCGCTAGTGTCACAAAAATCATACTATTATCTTTCCTATGTCGTCTCTCTAACAACATCGTAAGGACACTTAAGACACCTCAAAGACTAGTTTTGAAGAGGAAAAATCAGTTGACAAGGAGTACAAGTCTTTTTCCATAGAGCAAGCCACTTAAAAGTCATTTTTTGAAGGCAGCGCTCTCCTATACATTGTCAAGGAGTGCCAGCGCTCCCTGACCTCCTTGGAGGGAGTGTTTCAATGCTTTGTGCCCCATTTTGGGGGAGCGCTACCCTTTCTGGGTGAATTGTGGTTTGTTGAGACAAATCAGGGAAGGATCCCCTCAATCTTTGAAGGTGGTTGGATTCGAATCTGAGGTTAAGGCATGATCTGAGGGAAGATCCACAACTGAAGGAGAATAATCCTCAACTTATCCCAAGGATCTCTCAAGTGGTTTGGCCTATCCAAACCTATATAAGGAGGCCTTCTCATGGTGAAAAGGAGATTGGAGAATAGAGAAATCATCAAACTTATGATCTCATAAGTGAGATATCATTGAAGAATCAGCATTTTGTGTGGATTATTTGAGCAAGGGTCTGGACAAAGAGAGCTTGGTGAAGTTGTTGCACCTACATCCATGGTTGTAAGCATATCACTTTGTTTTCATTAATATAAATCTATGCTTGGCATGTTTCCTTTAAAGTTTGTGTATGTTTCATGAACTTATTTCTTTCATAGATCCATTATGAAGCTAATCATGGTAAAGTAGGAAGTATTGTTGTTGTTTCTCATTGTATTTGAGGACCTTCTGAAGAACTTGGAGATCAAGATCAGCCTGGATCGAGCAAGGACAAACGTCGATGAAAGGTATTTACCCTTCTTCCTTCCTCTTCTTTGAATAGTTTAGCTTCATGCAAAGGAAAGTTAGTGTCCACAATAGAACTTTTTTGTCTGGGTCTTAGGAGTCTAGATCCCAAGAGAGAATCCACTTGTCCGCAGAGGGATTTCTCTGTAACAATACTGACAATTGGTTTGGCTGAATGAGAGTTGAGAAAATTGCAAGAAAAATGGTCTTGGATATGGAAATGGTATAATCCTATAGGAAGATCGATGCTTGTTGTTGCAAGAGCCAAACGTTTTTAATAAGAAATCTTGTACTTGGGAAATTGGATTTCCTATATGCAATGTATTTGAAAATTAACAATTAAAAATTCCTATGATGATATCTCATGTTGATTGTATGTGTGTGATACATATAAGATGAGGGCTATTAAAGATAGAAATTGTAACACCCTTCTTTCCCCCAGCTTGTAATTAATCATAAAATAGAAATTATCATGCTAAGGCATGTGGACAATGTAAATGTATTATTGTTAAACTGCCCATAACTAACTGTTGGGGGGCGAAGCCTTGAAGTACGAGCCATGATATCTCTAGAGGAAAGAAATCAGTTAATGAAGAAAGGACCAGTGGTTGAATCATCAACCACACCCATGAATGGAATCATGGTCTAGCTGCAGGATGTCAGCTCGAAGTACCACAGAGACCTATAGACCCGAGCTTCATTTTGACAGAATGAACAGGATAGATCCAAAACCTTCCAAAAAGAAGGAAGGTAAGATACATACACACAGACAGCAAGAAAAGAGAGCGCAAGCTCGTATGGGAGATGTGTGAACCAAAAGGAAGTGCAGAGAACATGACCTGAGGGACCAAACACGAGCTTGATGGTGAGGAATCATCTGATAAACCTCACAGAGTCATTGAGACAGGGAGAGTCTCTCTAAGAGATTTCGTAAAATCCCTAGTGATATCATGTCTTTGCATGGTGGTGGTCAGAGTGCTAAGAATGAATTCCTCTGAGCCTATGGTTGGGTGGAAAGGTACACACCCATATTCAGTTAGTTGAATGCAACTTGTAATAGATAAGTATTCTCATACCCTGTGAAATTGAGCTGTAATTATGAAGTAAAATGGGATATATTGTGAATGACCCAGGGATGTGTATGTTTTCTTCATGGTTATATTGTATCTCTTTATTCTTGTTTAGATTGTGTATTTAAGCAAGTATGATATTTCATGTTTTGTATTCGTAAATGCTTGTGCCATGTGGTGGCTTAAGCTAGATCCATGAACTGTGTGTTCATTGATCTTGGGCACAGTTTCACGTACGCATGTCAATCCTCCTAGTTGTTCGGAGTCCCTTGGAGAAGGGATTCTGTTAAAGCTCAAAAGAGATAGTGCATGTATGCACAGGCTCTCTGTGAGGCAGGCAGAGACCAAGAATCCCTTAAGTTCTAGAGTTGAGGAATGAGTGTAAGGGGTGTGTGGAAGGATTCTTCCAAGCATTAAGTTCAAGAGAGAGAGCGCAAATCTCTTAAGCCTTTCAAAGCTAACAAATCTCAGGAAGAACAGCGAGGTTGAAGTATCAAAAGGGAAGGTCCCTTTGTTTGGAAGAACAATGACTGGGATTAGACTAGAGTCGAGCGATCACTCCCCTGGTGGTGGACGTTGAACCCCGCAATCACTGCAAACCGTCAATCTATGAATGGAGATCTAGGGTGGGGAATCATTGCGGAGTGTGAAGGTGAAAATAGCGGACGCGCTAGTTTACATCCCGCAATTTACCAACACCATTGATCTCATCGAGCTGGAAGATCAACGACTCCGTTTAAGACCAAGTTGGGCAAGCACTTTCCAAATTGCAGAGGTCGAACTCTTTGATAAAGAGGTTGCATGTTGGGGCCTCGCAATTTCTGTGAATCGTCAATCACCATTGACCTTCGATCTGAGTTTGAAGAGATCCCTGAAATGTAAGGAATGTGTGTGAAGGTGAAATCTTCAAGGGGATCAAGCTCAGAAGAGATATCACTTTCAGGCGTGCAGACGAAGTCCAAGAGACAAACCTGTAGGAGGAGCAAAGGTCAAGGCCTTTGAACACTTAGAAAATCTTCTAAGTCAGAAGAGATCAGAAGCTTGGGAGGAGGAGCGACAGTGGTCGTTGGATCACAGCGTAGAGGACCAATAGCCATCTGATCAAATCAAGGTGCCCAAGCCTTAGTGCATTTCACATGAAGAAGAGTGGACTTACCAAAGTCTCGAAGTAGTTTGGGACCATCCATCGTCAAGGAGGAGAGGTGGCATAAATCTGTAGAATCCGAGTAAAGACCTGAAGTAAACGTCAACCGTCGGATCGTCTGAAGTAAATGTCAGTCGTTGGATCCGGACGATAGGTGGCGTAGGTTTGTGGACTCCAGGTAAATACTCGAAGTAGATCATGTCCGTCAGCCAACAGGAGATACGTATCGAAAGATCGAAGACTTCGAGGAAAACTACTTCGGAGGTTTCCAAGTGAGGAGTGTGACAAACTCCTGAAGTCCTGAAGGCTGAAGAAGATCGCAAATGTCCGTTGCAGAGGGACACGTGGTGGAAATCCATGAAGTTCGGGTGAAAGCACTATGGGAGAAATGAGTGCATAGGAGTCTAAAACTCCCGAAGCCTGAAGAACTGAAGAACCAAAGAGAATCTGGACTGTCAGATCCAGAGGGTACATTGCGAAAGATCATGAACTCTGGGTGAAAGTACTCCGAGAGAAAATGAAGGAGTAAAGTTTCAAATCGTCGAACCCCGAATAGTCAAAGTAGCTGGGAATCATCAATCTGCGAGAGGACACATGTCATCAGATCGCGAACTCTGGATAAAATGCTCCGGGAGAAGCAGAGTGTGGAGAAACTGAGATTTGAAATCGTCGAAGGCTGAAGCCCTGAAGCGGACGACAGTCATTGATTTGAAAGTGGATGCATGGCACCAGATCTAGAACTCTGGGTACGGAGCACTCTAGAGGAAAGTAGAGGGTGAAAGCATCAAAGTCCCGAAGGAGATGTCGATCATTGATCAAGGGGGAGGTTGAAGGACCATTGATTTGGTCTTGGTTAAAAAATGCCAAAGCCCCGAAGAGGACCAGGGTCGTTGATTTGGAGAGGACAAGTGTCAGAAGATTCGACACTCCGGAAGGATTCACTCCGAATATTTGTGTTTGTGGAGAGCGGATATAGACCGTTGATCGGAGTAGACGTGTGTCATCTGATATACAAATCTGGGTATGGAGCACTCTGGGAGAAAGGGGTGAATGAAGGAGCAAGAAATCCTGAAGGTCGGAGAGTCAAAGTTCATCAAAACCGTCCATTTTTTTAGGACAGGTGTCAGCAAATCTTCCACTCCGGAAGATAGCTACTGACGGAGGAAGTGAAAGTTGAGAGTTGAAACTCCCGAAACCCAAATCATGAAATAAATCACAGTCGTTGATTTAGAAAGATTGGATCTGATCCGTAGATTCAGAAAGAATAGATCTGAGCCGTCAATTCAGAAGCATCGTCAAGGTCGTGAGATCGATGGTCCTGTCGCATTGCGGGGACCGAAGGTGTGAGAACTTTAAAATGTTGAAGGCGGGTCGCAATCTAGACCTCGGTTTTGGGAGAAAGGACACGTGGAGGCTTGGGATGAATTGTGGGGAAAAAATTAGTTTGGTTTCAAACCACCCTTGGTTGTGCCCACGATCGCGTGTTTATGTGAGGTTATTGCCCAAGGTCACCTCAAGGAGGGGCTTATCAGAAAAGGGGCTAGTGCCCAAACTCAGATATTTCACAAGTGCGAAGGGAAGGTCGTGGGTACCACTAGACCTGCACCAAGAAGAGAAAAGGGTATGTTTTTAATTACAGAACGAGACCATCAAGGTCTCAGAGAGTTGTTTGGCTCTAGAATCGGAGATCCTTGACCGAGAGGTTGGGCTGGTTCTCCGACTCTCCAAATTAGAAACCATGGATGGAGAATCTTTCCTTTAAGAAAAGCAAAAACAAATTATGCCCATCATGGGTGTGTTACAGAAATATTGGGAAGAAGACCATTTTTACGACACTGGAACCCTATCATTGCCACAACTTACAAATTTCGAGTGAAATTTTGGTAGTGAGTTGGCACTCCCCTTGTGCAAAGAACACCTTAGAAAATCATGGATCGCCCGAGGGACTATGTAGCAGTGAAGGGGATGCCTGATCATGGAGGGGTAGTGGACTCAAGAATGCATATGGAATGGTGGTTGGAATCATAAGGGTGTGTCAGGAAAGAACAATGAGCTAAATTCTTGTCATTCCTACTCGTGAAATAGAGAAAAAACCATATGAAGAAGTGATCATATTTACTGTGTTATTTATGGTGAAAGAATTGTATTGAGATGTTTTGCAGAAGGCACCATTGTAACTATTTAAAATATTGGTGTTTCCATTATCACATTTGGAGTTGCTAGAGCCACAGATCGGAGACTTCAAGTTTGACCTTGTGTTGGAGCCCTGGAAGGGAAGTGGTATAGCCTAAGGAACAGTGGTGCAGAGAAGGGGGTACACTTCCTTGGCTTGTGCAAGTTGAGGATAGTGATAGTTTGTTGGTTGGAATTGTTGTGGGAATTGACCAAGTATGAAAAATATTGTAGTTAGAGCTAGAGGAAAGTGGTGTTGATGGCGCAGAATGAGATATTGTTGGTTGGAATTGTTGCCATAATGATGAGTTGTGAAATTATCTTGCACGTTTTGGTCCAGAGAACATATGTATCTATGGTTTTGGGGTTGGAATGCCTATGTATATATATGTTTTGGGGTTGGGGTGCCTATGTATCTATGGTTATTGGGCTAGAGAGCCTAGTCTTGTAATATGTATAGATTAAAGGCTGGAGAGACTAGCTTTGTAATATGTATGAACACATGTAGGGTGTTTTGCAATAAGGATAGTGCAAAAGTAAGGGGAAGGGGAATGTAACATCCCCATTTTTAATACCCATGAATTATAATGTAATTTTACAAATGTGAGTTAGGTTGGTGAGCCGATGTGTTGGGGCGAAGATCATATGTTGATTTAATGTGGGTGGGGGCCGAATTGTATATTATGTGCATTGAAATAATTAATAAAAGTAATGATCATTGGTTGCGATACGAAAGGGATGAAGAAAGATGGGGGGATATGACAAGAGAGAGGGGTCCAAGGGGGAAATTATGCATGGGTATTAATCCAAAACCACATTCCTTATCAATGTGTATGAATTATATTATCAGTATGTATAAACCTTTTATTTTCTATTAAGTGTTCCCAAATCCAATCATTGAATTCATGTAAGAGGCTCGGTGTGAGGAGTCACATCCCATATTTATTGAGAGCATGGGCATGAGTACAATCAACATGGGAAAGAGTGTAATTCAATTCAAGCAAGAAAGAAAAGAGAGGAAATTTGTATGTCCAAGGGGGTAGATTTTAGATAATCATATTTTTTTATGGAGAGCAGTTTTTACATGTAGATTTTGGGCAACAAGAGAGGAGTTGAGTGTTGGGAAGAGCACCAATCATGTTTTTATTGAAGGAATCCATGGTTTGGCTATGTTTTATGCTGAAAAAGAGGCTTGTGTTTATGTAAAAATTGGATCTAATACTGTAGTGCATTTTCTTGTGGAAGAAATGGTTCACGAGCCTTGTGAGGGATATTATGAGCACTCCTAAAGCAGTTGAGAGTTCCTAGAGTCCCCAGATGAGAGATTACTAGCCAACTAAGTGCATTGGAAGCCATGATAAATTAATGGTACAACCCGAGGGACTATGAGCAGTGAAGGGGGTACATTCCTTGAGTTGTTCAGGTTGTCGGGAAGAGAGTTGGAGGATTGGAACTACTATGGGAGTAAAAACCTGGGTTTTGGGTTGCTAACTGTGGAGCACGGATAGCTAGGAGGGATGAATCTCCTTGTGGTGTCATAGCCACAGCTCGGGGGTTGCTTGATATTGAGAGGAAATGAAAAGCAACGCATATGTCCAGGAGGTTCATCCTTCATATGCAAACAATTGGTTAATTATTAACATATAAGTTCTATGTTATGTTGTTACCTTTATTTCGTTGTGCAAATGGGTTTTATGAATGTTGTTTGTTTGTTGTGCGCTTACTAGATGCATTCTCATTTATTTTTATATTTTGTTAGATGCATTTAGAACTGTAGTATCAGTCAAATGGTTAAATCTATGTGTGATTTGTTGCTGGTAAGCTATGGTAATTTATTAAGTAGAAAATCTTAATTTCAATATGTTTTTTGCACGTAATGTTCCTCAGTAGGACTGGGTACGTTATAGAATACGTGTGTATGTTTTTTGCACATAATGTTCCTCGGTAGGACTGGGGTGCGTAATAGAATACGCATGTATGTGTGTAGCTTGAAATGCTTCTATTCAATTACATGAATTGTAATTATGGTCGTGTGAGGCAAGTCTTGACTAAGTGGTCATAACTAGGGGGATCTAATCCACCAAATTCATGTAGGGATTACACATGGCCCCATCCATATGAAATGGCTCGTTATAAAGTAAAATCAACCCAAAAAAGGTGATCATGTGATACAGGAGCATTTCCATCAACATGCATCAAGCCGAGTGGAGGACAGCTCAGCATCAAGCGTGCGCATTCAAATTATTTTGAGACCCGAGGAGAGCGCATCAATTTGATATTTTGAAAAGATTATAATTAAAATATATTTTAATGTTTTGAGGAAAGAACCATTGTATGAGATCACAAAGGATTGTAATGTCTTTAAAAAGTTGTAGGATTGTACAGATATTGAGCAGTGACTCGTATCTAGGTTGTAAATTCCATTTATTGTAATAAGACTTAGTGGTAGAATTCTTTGATTATGGTATGAAAGAAATGGTGTAGTCAGTAGGAAGGCTCGAGAATCCCCTCCGTGTATAAATATATGTAATCTATGCCCAAATGAGGTTGTTGAGAATTGTTGTTTGCTGGTGAAGTTATTGTAAATTATTGTCAAGGAGAAGTCGAGAGCTGCAAGAACTCTTTGTAAGAATGCTTTGTTGAAGGAATATAATAGAGGAGGATTGATTTTAGACTTTGAGTTTGTACATGTTTTCTTATGAGTTAATTGGGTAATGTCATGTTATTTTCTTTCTGTGTTTTATATGCATGTGTATGCATTTCATGGTTAATTGAACGAACCTGTAGTGTTCTGTAAGTTTCAATTGTTTCTCTTATGAGGCACTCATGTAAGGAGTGCACAGTAGCCACGCAAGAAGTGAGAAGGCAGAGTTGTTTTTAGACTCAGAAGCTCAAAAGAGATAACGTGAAATTGTGCAGGGTGAGTGCAAGGAGTGAAAATATACCCATCTGAGTATAGGAGCTCGAGAAGACCCTTGCAAGGTGTTCATAGGGCCAACACTTGGTCAAGTGTTGAAGAGTCTCAAGGAAACGAATGCAAGGAGTGCGTGGGAAGATTTTCCAGAATTCTTCATGTCTCAAGTTTTCATACGAGAACAAGGTGTGTGTAGAAGACCCAAATCATTTGAGTGTTAAAGCTTAGGAGAAAGAGTGACCAAAATATTTGAAGGGAGGAATCCTTTCACTTTAAAGGTTGAGTGGACGAGATCCGCCCGAGGAGGAGCAAATATTTCCTAGCCGACAAATCTAGGAAAGTAGCATGGGCGTTAACCCGTGAAGTCCTTCGAACTTCGCATATTCGGAGGTTTCTGTGTGGTGTGTGCAAAAAAGACCAATTTCCTGAAGTCCTCAGAACTAGAGATGATATGGACCGTCCAATCATGGGGACACATGTCCACAGATTCAGAGTAGTTTAGAAGTTCGACTATCCGGAAGAGTTGGAGTGTGATTGTGGAAGTGCGCAAAATTCTCGAAGTTTCGAAGCCTGAAACGAATCTTAACAGTCGGCGCGAAGAGCCATGTGTCAGCAGATATTGGAGTTAGAAGATTTGGTACCCCAGAGGAATAATAGTGTAAGTCTTTTTGGGTCGAGAACTCCTAAAGTCTCGAATGTCGCAGTAGATCCCAACTATCCATTCACGAGGACAGGTGGACCATTGATCACGCCCTTTGCGAGCTCGCCAGTTCGTCACTCTGAAGGATATGATGTGTTGAGTTGTGGAAGTTTATGAATCCTGAAGCGCAGAGCATAGATCCACCATTGATCTGAGGCAAGTGCCAGCCATCCGATCTTTCTGTTCGGAGTTTGTAAATTCAGGGTAGTTGCATGTTGGAGCAGGTAAATCTACCGAGGTGCAAAGGCCCGAAACATATGTAAGCCATAGATCTCGACATACGTTGAGGACCATCGATCCTTCATTTTGTTCAATTGTCCACTAGTTCGGAATTCAGTAGGAACGGCGTGTATGGTTGTTGGAACTCTTGAAGCCCGGAATCTTGAAGTGTCACAGTCTGCGCCATTCAAGGGTTTTTGGCCCACGGACTTGGTCATAGGTCAGGTGGATTTCTCCACGTGGATAAATAGACCCTCACGAATTTGAAATTGCATGCAAGATAAGGGGAAAAGGCCTGTGGTATAATATTTCGAGGGCTCAACGGGAGCCCGAGAGCTTATTCGGCTCCATACTGTGTATGATCCTAGATCGGGAGGTTGTGTGAGCCCTAGGAGGTGGTGGGGGTTTGTGTCAAGTGGTATCAAAGCATAGATCTTGTATGTAGATAGTAGGCAAATATAGAAAGGAGAAGAATTGGAACCATGCCACCAAGGAGACACAGAGACAAGCCAATGGTAAATGCATCCATGGATGAGAAGATGAGACAACTTCATGCAAAGTTAGATGTCATGGAGACAGTGCAGAGAAGAGAACCTGATGTTAGTGGCGTTAGTGAATCTGAGAATTAAGATGTAGAATCTGAAGAAGTCGAAGGAGAACAAGCAGCAGAGGAGCGGCTACCAAGAGTTGTTTTCAAGTTGGGAACCAAAGAAAAAATAGAGGTCCTAATGTATGAGGGTAATTTAAATGTAGAAGAATTGCTTGACTAGGTAAGTTCTTTAGACATGTACTTCGATTATGAGGAGATTGGCAATGAAAATAAAGTGAAGCATGTTGTGAATAGGTTGAAAGGACATGCAGCATTATGGTGGGACGAATTGCAAGCTAACAAAAGATGCAAAGGTAAGTCCAAAATCAAGAGTTGGGATAGAATGGTAGCTAAATTAAAATCTAAGTTCATACCCAAGGATTATCAAGTGAATATGTTCA
>JZKD02S2371822.1:19912-30221 GCA_000966675.3 Picea glauca
GAGGCAAGAACCATTGTATGAGATCGCAAAGGATCGTAATGTCTTTAATAAGTTGTAGGATTGTACAGATATTGAGAAGTGACTCGTATATGGGTTGTAAATGCAATTTATTGTAATAAGCCTTAATGGTAGAATGCTCTTATTATGATATCAAAGAACTAGCGTAGTCAGTAGGAAGGCTCGAGAAGCCCTTATGTGTATAAATATATGTAATCTATGCCCAAATGAGGTTGTTGATAATTCTTATTTGCTATTGAAGTTATTGTAAATTATTGTCAAGGAAAAGTTGAGAGTTGCAAGAACTCTTTGTAAGAATGCTTTGCCGAAGGAATATAATAGAGGAGGATTTCTTTCAGACTTTCATTTTGTACATGTTTGCTTATGAGTTAATTGAGTAATGTCATGTTATTTTCTTTCTGTGTTTTATATGCATGTGTATGCATTTCATGGTTAATTGAATGAACATGTATTGTTTTGTAAGTTTCAATTGTTCCTCTTTTGAATCACCGATGCAAGGAGTGCATAGTAGCCACGCAAGGAGTGTGAAGGCAGAGTCATTTTCATACTCAGAAGCTCAGAAGAGATAACGTGAAATTGTGCAGGGTGAGTGCAAGGAGTGCACATATACTCATCTGAGTATAGGAGCTCGAGAAGACCCTTGCAAGGCGTGCATAGGGCCAACACTTAGTCAAGTGTTGAAAAGTCTCAAGGAAACGAACGTAAGGAGTGCGTGGGAATATTTTCTATAAATCTTCAAGTGTCCAGTTTTCAGAGGAGCGCAAGTTGTGCATAGAAGACCCAAATAATTTGAGTGTTAAAGCTCAGGAGAAAGAGCGTCCAGAATCTTTGAAGGGAAGAATCCTTTCATTTTCGAGGTTGAGTGGATGAGATCCACCCGAGGTGGAGTAGATATTTCCTAGCCGTCAGATCTGGTAAAGTAGCGTGGGCGTTAACCCCTGAAATCATTCTGACTTCGCTTATTCATAGGTTTCTATGTGGTGTGTGCAAAGGAGACCAGTTTCTCAAAGTCCCGAGAACCAGAGAAGATCTGGACCGTCCAATCGTGGGGACACATGTCCATAGATCTAGAGTAGTTCGAAAGTTCGACTATCTAGAAGAGTTGGAGTGTGATTGTGGAAGTGTGTAAGCTTCTCGAAGTTTCGAAGCTCGGAACGAATATTAACCGTTGGTGCGAAGAGCCACGTGTCAGCAGATCTCACAGTTCAGAGATTTGGTACCCCGGAGGAATGGAGGTGTAAGTATGTTTGGTTCGAGAAATCCTTAAGGCTCGAAGGTCGGAGTAGATCCCAACCATCCACTCAGGAGGATAGGTGGACCGTTGATCACGCCCTTCGTGAGCTTGTCAGTTCGGCACTCTGGAGGATCTGATGTGTTGAGTTGTGGAAGGTTCGAAAACCTGAAGCGTGGATCATAGATCCATCGTTCATCTGAGGCAAGCACCAGTCCTTCAATCTATCTATTCGGAGTTCACAAATTCGGGGTAGTTGCATGTTGGAGTGGGTAAATCTCCCAAAGTGTGGAGGCCCAAAACATCTGTAATTCGTAGATCTCGGCATACATTGAGGACCATTGATCCTTCCTTTTGTTCGGCATTTGGGAGGAAAATCGTGTATGGTTTTTGGAACTCCTAAAGCCTAGAATCTAGAAGTTTCGTAGTCCACGCCATTCAATGTTTTTTATCCCACGGACTTGGTAGGAGGTCACGTGGATTTCTCCGTGTGGATAAATAGACCCTCACGAATTTGAAATTGCATGTAGGATAAAGGAAAAATGCATGTGGTATAAGATTTTGAGGGCTCAACAGGAGCCCGATAGTTGATTCTGCTCCATATTGTGTACGATCCTAGATCGGGAGGTCGTGCAAACCCCAAGAGGTGGTGGGGGTTTGGGTCAGCATGTCACAAGGTGAAATCAAAGTTAGATGGGATTGGTAACAACACTCAACTTTAACCACCCCAATTAGACCCTATTGACAAAGAATGAAATATAGGTTTTTTTCAAGGAAAATATCTTGGGATCCCTTCG
This sequence comes from Picea glauca, assembly GCA_000966675.3. Lineage (NCBI taxonomy): Eukaryota > Viridiplantae > Streptophyta > Pinopsida > Pinales > Pinaceae > Picea > Picea glauca. The sequence continues at coordinate 21,959 of JZKD02S2371822.1, forward strand.
CTACCTCGGAATATCCATATGGAAGGTGGCTCAACTTCTAGCCACAACAATGATGGGTTCCTTAAGGGACTCACTCAGATTTGAACATATGACTTATGACCTCCATGTTGGCAAGATTCCTTGAGAAAATTGTTCGATCGATTGAGCTTACTTGATCCAAAATGGATCACTCTATAGTTTGTCATATATTTTGGAATTTTTTGGGTGGAAAAATCAGAGGTATTGGCTTGTGGGGTCCATTTTAGGGGTAGGTCCTATTTTGTTGATTTAGGGTCAATATGATACAAACAAAGTTCTCTGCCTTTCAATGTTGTTCTACACACCCAGTGTTTCCCAATGATGCAAATATCACCTTAATCAAAGTTCATATGAGGAAGTTATGTTTCCCACAATTTGACCTACGTTGTTGACCCCAATGGTACCGAGTGGATGCCATGTTAACTTCCATTAATCACACATGTGGAGCTAGTCAAGTGTGAACTTTCAAGAAGATTTTATAAGGTCCAAAACTCTAACCCTAATATTAATTTGAGGCATACAAAAACCCTAACCCTAACCCTAGATAACTATCATGACATTGTTAAATATTGGGCGACTAGGAAGGGAATGGGTTTCAATCTTGTTGTATTGATTATTGTTCCATAGTTGAGCAGAGAAAGGGATTGGATATTGGAGTAGAACAAAAGAAGTAGAAATAAGTAGAATATCTTGTAACAACAATACATTAGACCATAGTGTCCATGGAAACTCCATAGGGAGTGCACTTTTTCTATATTTTCATTTCATAATTGAGAAGAAAATATTAAAGTATACTCCTCGTCTCATGGTAGTGTTTCTTCAAGTTTTGTACTCTAAAATTTGCATTTCAAGGAATTTGATTTGTCTCGACGCATGATAGATCCATAGTTGAGATGGATCTACCATGGAATTTATTGTGTGAATGGTGTGGTATTTGTTTAGCTTATTTTATTTTAGACTCAATTTATTTCAAAATTTTATATATTAAACTAATAATATTAAATCTTAATTTTAAGTAAAAAACTATATTAAAAAACAAAAAACTTATAAAATTTGCTATAACAAAATATTCTCATACAATATCTATAATAATTTAGAAATGATAACCTTTCAAAAATTAAAATAAATATTATTATTATTAAAAAATTTAAAACCAAATGGCATTGTCTAACTGTTCTACGTTTTGTCTCTTTTAGCTGGAATCCAACGACATAAATATGGATGAAATCGCAATTTATGTTGTTTAAATTGCATTTTTGAATGCATAAATGGATTCAACATGCTAAAAAAACCCTGGGGAACTCCAAATATACAGTCTTAGCCACTCAAATATGCAGATCCAACAAGTTCTCATCGGATTACGAACAAAAGTAAACAGAAAATATCCCATGAAAAGGGCCAAAACATAGAACAATTAGACTACAACAAACCAAATTATTAGCAAATGAATGCATAAATTTTGAGAGAATCGATGTCAACTATAAACATAAAGAAATTGTACCTGATTATTATGGGGAGATGCATATCCCTTTACATTATTTTTTTACTTTGTAAAGGTAAAGCATAAACTCATAATATGCAATGAGTAAAGGGATATTAATAGATATATACTAACAACAATATTTCATCATACTATCCATGAATCTTGTTACGTGGATTTGAGATGCTTATTATTCTATCTTCTATTAGTAAAAGGAGGTACCAAACTTATTGGTATGGCTATTTAATTATTTAGTGTTTCTTCTTATTAGACCCTGTCGAAGGCTTGGGACTATAGCAATCGACTTTGTGTTGACCGCCAATTAGTTTTTTCATAGGCTAAAGGTTCTACGAAATGATTATTTTTTATGGGGATATTTGCCCAAAATCCGGCGAGAAATTGTTGGATTCGTAGATTTGAGTGATTAATTTTGTATAATCCGAGTGCCCTAGGAGTTTTTCAGCATGCTGAATCCATTTCTACATTCAAAAATGGATTTTGAACAACAAGAAATAGTGATTCGTGTTGATTTATTTGCGTTCTAACATGATATAGTATGCTATGAGCGAGAAATACAAGGTTCTTCGGAAGTGGGGTAAGAAATCCTCTACATCTACTATCTTGCGTTGACTATAGAAATCGATTTTTCATTGACCTCCAATTAGTTTTTTGCGTTGACCAAAAATCTATCGCTTTTTTACATAGTTAAAAAAAATTGCAACCGATTCAATTTTTTTTGTTGATTTTTGATTGGTCGTTCAAAATTTATTGTCGGTCTGGTGGCGACAATTTAATAAGTGATTTAATTGTGGAGTTGTAACTCATGGTTGGCAGGGGTGTAGGTACTAGTGTCAAAGTTCTAAGAGAATATCTGTTCTCGAAGCTTGTCACTGTGTTAGTTGTTGAGTGGAGAATATGAAAATGTATTTAGTATCATACAATATATAGAAAAATTTTAATAAATTTGAGTAGATGTATGTGTATTGTATGGGATGATTATGTGTTGGGGATTTTATGGATTGCAACGAGTTTTAATTAAGTTTTTTGTTCAAACTAATTGTTGTTGAGTTATTTGTGTGCTAATGTGATATAGTGTGCTATGAGCGAGAAAGAAGAGGTTCTTGGGAAGTGGGGTAAGAAATCATGTGCATATACTATCTTTCTTTGAGCCAGCTTGTTTGGATACATACAACAGTTGGTTATGTTCATGCATAGTGCAATTAGTTTTGTTGTGTTGTTGGTTGAAATGGTTGGTTGTTGTTTTGTTTTTTTGCAAGGGCGATTTAAGAGGGTCAGGGTTTGTTGCAGAGAGTGTGTAGGATGAAGACAATTAAAGGTTGAAAGGTGAAAAAGGTGTGTTGTGTGTTGTGACTTATAGGAGTTGTGGTGTTGAAATTTTGCAAATCTGTGTCAGAGGGTAAGAAATCATGTGCACTATGTGCTATATTTCTAGGAAGATTAAAAAATGATTGTTATTTTACATAGTGCAGTGTATTTTTCTATGTTGTTGGTTGAAATGGTTGATTTTTTTTTTTGTTTTCTTTGCAGAGGCTATTCAAGAGAGTCAGGGATTCTTGCAGAAAGTGTGAGTGCGGGAGACAATTAAACATTGACAGGAAAGAAAGGCATTCAGAAAAATGAAGGTGTTGTCAATGTTCAAGTTTTATGTGTTGGGATTTGCATGAGTTGTGGTGTTCGGCTTCTCCAAATCTATGTCAGAGGGTAAGAAATGTTGTGCATTGGGTGTTATATGGCAAGGAATATTAGAAATTGGTTCTTATTTTGTGTTTGCAGATATGAATATTCAGTTATGTTTGTTATGCAAATGTAATTAGGTTGTGTCCTTGTTGTCTAATAGTATATGATTGATGCATAGTGCAAGTGTTGTGTTATGTTGGAGTTTGTTCTGGTGTTTTATTGGATCATGTTCATGTTCCTACGATAACTATGTGGGCGAAAAACAGTGAAAGGTGTACAGGGAAAGACCTTCGAGCGTAGTGCAATTAGGTTCAATTGTCTCTTTTGTTGTTTGTACAAGGTTTTTGCTTAGGACAATGAACATTGAGTCTGTTTTCAATTCTTGTGAGGGTAATTTGAAGCAATTCTTATTTTGCATCTGCAAATATGGATATTCACCTATGTTTCTTAGATAGATGCAATAGGTTTATGTGATTGTTGCCTAGTAGTATATGGTTCATACATGGTGCAGGTGTTGTATTTTATTGGAATTGGATCTCGTGTTTCGTTTAATGTTGTTGCGGTTTATCTTGTGCAAAATTGTATGTGTTGATTATTCTCTTTGAATTTCATTTGCATTTAAAGGTGTGGATAGTTGCATTCTTCGAAAGATATTATTGTTCCCTATATGCAAAGATGTTTTCTTTAACATTTTTTATGCATGGCACACAGTTGTTTCTTCTTTTCTTTGCACAGGTTTTTGGCTTGAACAACAAATGTTCGATGTGTTTTCAATTATGTGGAATTTTTGCATTGTGGTGCTTTGGCAGGTCGATGCTGACAATACTTTTGCGATGGACATGTGAGGGAACTTGGTGCAGTTATGTATTTCGCATCTTTATTAGCATTTGGAGATGCAGATAGCTGCATTTTTTTCAAAAGATATGTCTTCATCTAAGGAATTTGATACAATTGTTGCAACACATGGGATACTAGTTCATTTGCATATGTTCAATGTTGCAAAGTGCAATGCATTGCTACTTATGTGTGGAAACTTTTACTTGGATGGTTTGTTCGCATTTCGCATAGTTGTGTCTTTGGTGCTTTCTATAGTTTGTTTTTGCATTGCACATTGGAAATTTTGTATGTTGGCAATTCTCTATTGTTCTTACAGTGCGATCATTTTGCATGTTGGTACTAGTAGTTCGACATGTCAGTGGTTGTGTAGATGACTTTGTTGCTGCCATGTTTTTCTAAGTGTTCATAGCTATTGGTTGTGTGTGTCCGCATTGGGCACAAGTACGTGGCGAGCATAATAAAGTGTTGTTTTGTTTTCGACGATTGTGTGGAAAAAAGACATGTTCGCAATCTACTATGCTTCTGCAAGTGGACATTTGCAATAGTTTGTTTTGTTCTAAGGCCTTGGTTGTTGTATGTTGTGATGGATTTATTCGTGTTGTTTTTTACAATTTGTTCAGGTGCTTTTGTTGGTGTGATATGTCAATGTTGTTCGCAAATGCTTGTTTTGCAAAGCAATCATGTAGACTATTTTAAATCCTCATTCAACCAATCTGTTGTTCCAGCGATTGTACGGATGTTTCATATTGCTTATGATCTGGTATTGTCGTGTATCTATTCTCAGTGTACATCAGATTATCTATCTTTAGGCCTTGTGCAAAGAACTGGCACACATTGTTTCACTTTTTCACTTCAAATGATTTTGCATCGGTGATTGTGATGAACAAAGTAATTTGAAAGATAGATCATTGATTTATAGTTAATTCATTTTTTGTGATTTAGAAGGAAAGAGAAGGAATTATGTCAGTCTATTTTGAAGATACAGAAGGTTTAGAGATACATGGTGCTAGGTAGACCAATTATAGATATGTGGACTGCATACCTGGGAAGGACCAACACAGGGATTGATAATAGATAAAGTGTTCAGTCATACTATTTTGAATCCTTGTTCAGTATGCACACCTATACTTAGTGTAGGTAAGATGCTATGTTTTTTATCCTTGTGCGAGGAACCGGTACTGGTCAGCGTCCCACATCACAACACTTTCACAGCTGTAATTTTGAATGGTTTTGTATCTGTGATTGTGCACATCACATAGCTATGTCTTTGGTGCTTTGTCCAGTTTGTTTTTGTGTTGCACAATGGTCATTTGGTCTATTGGCAATTTTTTGGCGTTCTTGCATTATGGTCGTTTTGCATGTCGGCACTAGAAGTGATGTATGTCGATGGTTGTGCATATGGCTTTGTTGTTGGGATGTTTTCCTAAGTGTGTATAGTTATTGGTTATGTGTGTTCACATTGGGCACATGTACGTGGTGAGCATAATAAAGGGTTGTTGTGTTTTCAACAGTTGTGCAGAAGAAAGACAGGCTTGCAATATGTTATACTTCTGCGGGTGGACATTTGCATTAGTTATGTACTTTGTTGTAATGCCTTGATTGTTGTATGCTCTGATGGTTTTATTCATGTTATTTCTTACAATTTGTTTGGGTTCTTTTGCTGGTGTGATTTTTCAATGTTGTTCGTAGACATCTGCTTTGCAAAGCAATTGTACACACTATTTTAAATCCTCTTTCAATCAATCCATTGTTCCAAGGCTTGTATGGATGTTTCATATTGCTTGTGTTGTAGCATTGTGGTGTATCTATTCTTGATCCACATGGGACTGTATCTTTAAGCCTTGTGCAAAGAACTGGCACACATTGTGATCACACATTGCTTCACTTTCGCACTTCCGCACTTCAAATGGTTTTGCATCAATGATTGTGATGAACAAAGTAATTTGCAAGATAGATCGTTGATTTATAGTAAATTCATTTGTTGTGCATTAAAAGGAAAGAGAAAGCATTATGTCAGTATATTTTAAATATACACAAGGATTAGAGATACATAGTGTTAAGTAGACCAAGTATAGCTATCTAGACTACATACATGTGGAGGGCCAGTACAGTGACTGATAATAGAATAAGCATTCGGTCAAACAGTTTTTGAATCTGTGTGTAGCCTACACACATATACTTAGTGTAGCTAAGATGTTGTGTTTCTAATGCTTGTGTGAGGAACCTGTACAAGTCAGCGTCCCACATTGCCAATTTTTTGCAACTGCGATTTCAAATAGTTTCCCATCTGTGATTGTGACAAGCCACATAATTTGCAAAATAGGGTGTTGGTTTATAATAGATCGGTTTGCACCCATTTAGGACTAAATTCATATAGAAGCAATGTGAAGCAAATTTGATGCTTATATGTACACTTTTGGTGGTTTTTTATTATCAGTGTTTCTTTTCGGAAGGTATCTAATATAAGGTATTTTGTTTTTAGACATTGTGTGGAGAACTAGCACAAGCCATTGTCTTACATTAGTATACTTATGCACATCTTCATTTTCAATTGTTGCACATTTGTGATTGTGACAAGTCACGTAATGTGTGAAATAGGTAATTGGTTTATAGTAAATTGATTTGGTTGCATCAAACGATATGAAAATGCACTGCTTATCTGCAACATACAGATGTTGTTGTTCAAAATTACAGTAAGAGAAAGAATTTGCTACCAATACGGGGCATAGGGAAATGGATTTTACAATGTACAAAGAAGTAGAGGCTAGGGATTCTATGATGTGGAATGTTGCAGAGGTTGGGGAAGCTATCAAGGTCGTATATCATTTTTTTTTTCTATATATTATTTTGATGTTACCTGGTATTCAATGAACCTGGGACAATGTGAGAAAATTTGAACAGAAGCATCAACTGGTGAGGTCAGTACATAGTTGTATATGGTAGTTTTCAATGTTAACTAGGTCCCAACACACCTGGATGCAATATTTGTTAGCAGTTGTCAGCGGTAATTAATTCCCAAGAAACATGGCGATGACAGATTTTTATTACTTTTTATTTATTTATTAAATAATTTGTACAGCCGAAAATTTGTTGTGAAACTAGACATGATTAGTCATTTCATGTACATGAACCAATCAAGGACATAAGAAATTGTATTTTAAAAATTCAAAATTTATTTTTATTTTTTGAAATATTTAATTTAATATTTAAATTTAACACAACTTTCATAAACTTTATAAAATTGTAAAACAAATTTGGCCAACTAATTAAAGTCAAAGGAATTTGACTTTGAATTGAATACAATATAACCTGCAATTTTGTAATTCAATGGAAGAGCAAGGGAAATGCGAGGGAGACGTGGAGTGCATAGAACAAAGATTTTGCAAATGTTCAGTATTGCAATGTGCAATGCACTGTTACATATGTATGGAAAGTTTTGCTCTTTTTATTATCATTGTTTGATCACAAGTGCTCGTGTTTGTTATTAATATTATTTTTTAAAATTTATATTTAAATGTTACCATTATGCAACAACATTTTTATCATAGTAAATTGTAAATACATCTAACTATTCTAAATACAAATGAAGAATAACCAATTTTAAACCTCTCATTTTACATATACTACAATATATTTTTTAGTCCTTGTCAAAGACCTGGGACTATAGCAATCAGTTTTGCGTTGACCGCCAATTAGTTTTTACGTTGACAAAAAATCTATCGTTTTTTTCCATAGTTGAACTTTGTTGCAAGCGATTCAATTTTTTTTGTTGGTTATAATCTTTAAATGAATTTATTATAATCTTAAATTAACTAGTTTTTCTTTAATATTAAGTTAAATTTAGTAAGACTGAAAAATAGGAAAATACATTCCCGCAACTCCACAATTCAAATAGGTGCAAAATCTATGCATGTGTTGTTATGCATGTGCATAACAACACATTGTGTTAAGAGTTTATTAGTCCCTGTGGCAGGGCTGGGAGTATACATGTCCGGGGATATACATGTGTGGAAGTGAGGAGGTGTTGAGTGCGGACTATATGTTCTTAAACTTCATAAACTAAAATCTAGATAAAGAAAATAAAGTTATATATCAAATTATGAAGCCAACATCGTTACCTTGGCTACTAAATTTTTAGATTTGTACAATAGTGTAAGCAAATACAAAGAATTATTTCTTTGACGTATTGGTTATCATCCTAGTGTGAGGCAAATGTGTTGATTATGTGCA